>CM067221.1:116632994-117079740 GCA_034190945.1 Octodonta nipae
CCTATTTCATTAGATTCATGAGTGATTGATGTTTTATGAGATTCCGATAGTCCTTCATTCCTCAAAATGTATTGACCTGTGTGCATAGAATGATAATCCAAACTGAAGTTGGATATTTTTGCGAACTCACGGGATTTGGGGGGTCCGTATTAGGTAAGTTATTGGCTATCTGATACAAAAAACTGTCTTTTGATTTTGGTTTAGAATTCATGGTATATTTTGAAAAACCTCAGCTACAAGAAGGAATGCTTCTCGCATTTGATCTTTTTCTTAGGAAATTGATGGCCGCGTACAGATGAAGAGGTATAAAGCAGTGGGTGTGAGAGATATAAGAACAAGCAAGCCCTAGAAAGTCGATAGAAAGAGAGAGCGAGAGAGAGAGAGAGCGGCAAAAAGAGAGAGATGATAAAGCAGAGAGAGTGTGGTGGAAGAATGTGAGAGAGAATGATACTGAGCTAAAGCTCCCCAAAGACGAAACTTAGATGTCAAGTAGTTTCGAACAAATTTTTAATCATTTGAAACCTATAATCTTTATGTTTTAGCTTTGTTACTGCCATCGAACTCCTGGGAAATCCTGCTGAAATGTACAATCATGGTTCACAATTCTGGATGATCTGCATAGCTTTCATCCTAGTTGTCCCACTGAGTACCAGATACTATCTTCCAATATTTATGAGGTTACGATTAACAAGTTCTTACGAGTATTTATCACTGAGGTTTTCTCCAAACACAAGATACTTGGCCAGCGGTTTGTACATTTTTCAAATGGTTTTGTACACTAGCGTTGCGGTGTATGCACCAGCTTTAGCTTTAAGTAAAGGTAAGTTTCTGTCTACAGTTTGAATATCATAATCTGTTGCAACAGTTTTTGTAAATAAAGCTGTTGAAAAGATGTACGATATAGAATATGGATTAATTTGGTTTTTTCTGGTTCAGTTACAGGTTTGAACGTGTATTTGGCAGTGACGGCAGTCTATGGAGTGTGTATTTTCTATGCTTCACAAGTGAGTTTTTCTCGAAATAACATGTAATAGTTTTTAGTACCATACCTTAATCATTTTTCAATACAATTATATTATTCTGTTAATGTTGTTTTACAATATTTTTTTAAAGAATGGTAAAGGCTACAAAAATGGTCCCTAGATGGTCCCTAGAGTCCTTGGATCTGGGCTTGACATCGACCTTCAAGGTCATTTCAAGGTCTTTTCTTTTAAATTGGAAGCCTTTTTGGCGGGATTTGTCAAGAGAGAGGAATTTCAAGATCAAGCATGACCTTGACCATGTCTTCAACGAACGACTTTGAAGGTCATGCCAAGATCAAAGTTTTTTTTCAGATAGGAACTTCTATTTCCTATTACGGATTTGGAAACAGCATAAATTTTACTTTAAAGTAGGTTGTACGGAAAATCAAATGTACTAATATGACCATAATCTTGCTCTTGTCCTGTTGAAAAGATTTACTAAAGAATTTTAAGCAATATCAGCGACTGTAGGGTGGCTAGTAACCCCAGTCCGCTAAGGCAAGACTTATAATTTATGTTCGAAATGTTCTCTCTCATTATTATGGCAGAAGGTCTTGAATATTGGTTCTTTTTGTGTTAGATCTTTTAAATCTCGTGGATTAGTCTCATTTTTTATGTAGCCCCAATTTCATGTCTGCCATATGTGAGATCCGTAATTAGCGACCCCAAAATCCTCCGTATTCACCACATTTGGCCTAAATTGGTTGTTTTTCAATATCTTGTCCGCCATTTTGGATCCGCCATCTTGACTTACGAATATTCAAAAACTGATATGAGATCCGTAATCAGTGACCTCAAAAGACTTCATTCCATTCATAGTTAGACGTAAAATTTCTGCTCTTTCCAACTCCGCAATAGGAAATAGTGCCTCCTGTTTGGAAAAACAAATTTGACCTTGGAAGGGCCTTGAAGGTCGTGGTCAAGGACAGGGTCAGCACCATACAGGAACATAAAATTTCCTGTTCTTTCCAAAGTTGCAATAATAAATAGGAGTTCCCAATTAAAAAACAAATTTTTAAAAACTACTTTGACCTTGGAATGACCTTCAAGGTCGGGGGCAAGGACAGAGTCAGCACCATACAGGAACATAACATTTCCTGTTCGTTCCATATCTAGAAGAATAAATAGGGGTTCCCAATTGAAAAACAAATATGACCTTAAAATGACCTTAGAGGTCACAATTGAATACATAATGAAAAATCCTTATACTTTCGTATTTAACAAAAAATGCATACCTGCTGAGTGAGTCTGGGATTTCCATACTTTGAAACTCTCTGTATAAAATTAAATATTATCACAAAATACGTGATATCTGGCAGTAAAGAATCACACAGTTTGAAAAAGGCACAAAAATTTTAAAATAACGCCAGTAAGTAGAAGTAGAAGAAGTCTCACTCATACGTAGGCTTCTTCAGTTCCTACGACAAGAACATATAAAGTTGTCAAGAGTCAATTGCATGCCAAGAAAATCACGGTCTAACATAAATTAAAACAAGAACATTTATTCCATTACACACCTGTTCAGGGACTTGAAGAAGTATATCCTGCCAAGCAAGTGTAAAAAACATCATTTCAGAAAAAGTTGCTCGTCAATATATGAGTTTGCATAATATAACGATACTTAAATAACTTATAAAACCCTGATTCACTGTTTCCTGTTACGACCATGGTAGGTTGACCATGGTAGACCCAAAACCTATCATCTAAAGTTGATAAGGCAGACATTTAAAAGATGCGTCGCTGATGCAAAAACTTATTCAGAGTCACCAAATTATACGATGACGAGAGTTCCTGGTCGTAGCTCTGTATTAGCTCTAGGATTACCATACTTATCCAAAAAATGTGGGTTCTACCTAAGTAAACGTAACTGATTTAACGAGTCTTTAACTTTACAAACCTTAAAAGAAAAAAAGCATATCAACAAAGCATCCTAGAGCACAAGAAGTTAGTTGAGCAAAACCTATAGAAGCAGGGGGCTGATTATACACATAATAGTAGAAAAATGCTTTGCCAAAAGACTCCTAAATAAACGAAGGGAGTAATCAGAGTAAGACCATAATAAAGAATAAAATGCTTTATAGGAAGGTGACAGACCAGACCAAAACGTCAAACCTGCAGATGTTTAATCCTCGAACATCTTATGATGATGACGATTTTGACTCGATTTAGATTGGCCAACCTTAAAAGGTGTCTCTTCAAAATTCTGAAACGAATTATGAGCAATAAGTCACTAACATATACCAACTGTAAGGAAAACACACTACTTTCGAGTATTTATAGTTCTAGTTTGTTCTTTCTATCCAAAATCAAGTAATTAGATATTTCTCTATAGGGAGGCATGAAAGCTGTCATAATTGCTGACACCTTTCAAACAGTGGTGCTTATAGTATCCTTGTTCCTTATCGTTGGGATTGGTGAGAGATTCATTGGAGGACCGCCTTTGATATGGTCTCAAAGCTACAATACTGGACGTTTGGAAATTTTCAAGTAAGCGTTAGAGCTAAGCTATCTCAGTATTATATTTATATTTCAGCTTATATGTTATTTTGCTTCTTTACAGTTTTGATTCTGACCCTACTGTACGGCACAGTTTCTGGTCTGTTGTTGTGGGAGGAACATTTTATTGGATGACAATGTTTTGTTCGAATCAAGCGTCAATTCAGAAGTATCTTTCTGTTGAAACCATCGCTCAAGTAAAAAAGTAAGTTTTTTCATTACTTTAGTTTGAATTTTGCTGTTTCATCTCTGGGAAGAGGTGTAGAGGAAACTGTTAGTTGAGAATTAGACTACCAATAGCATAAAGCTTAGGGTCTACAAAATCTAATTTCTTCTACACCAACACACGTATATACACAGTGATGTACATGAACATAGTTCCTGACGTATTTAATATTAAATTAGGTGATCTCAGGCTCACATTATTACTGCATCAGGATGCAAACCCATCAGAATATTGGCATATTTGTGATACTGTCACATACTTTTGTCAAGGAAAATGTATGTGAGCGTAAAACTTCTTCACGGGGACAATAAAATCTTTCATAAGTAATTTGGAAAAGATTGTTGAGGGGGTCTTGGATTATTTTGTCTGTTCATTAGCAGAGGAAAAAAAATAAATTATATAGTAAATGATTTAGAAGGGTAGAAAGATTAGGTTGAACATGAAATGTTAAGGCAAATTGATAAACAACTCAAATTTATTGCACTAAGGTTTTTTTCAGATATTTTATTTTTGTACAGCATCTATCTGTCTGAAAGAAAACAACGCAAAACTATACCTGTTTGTTGTTTAAAACTATGCCTGCAGTATTTCAGGTATACAGTTTTAATATGTTTTCTTGTAGAGCAATCTGGACATCATCCATTGGTCTGATAATAGTCTATTCTGTCAATTTCTATACAGGAATGATAATGGTAGCTTACTACAAAGACTGTGACCCTCTGCAAGCCGGTGACATAACGGCCGCTGACGAAATTCTTCCGCATTACGTCATTACAGTTATGGGTCATTTGAAGGGCATTACTGGCTTTTTTGTTGCTGGAATATTTGCTGCCAGCTTGGGGTGAGTACAATATTCTGAAGTAACTACACAACGATCAACACAATAATCTTATCCGATAGACTATTCTGTCATACACTAATAACTAATAATTCAAGACTTTATAGACTAGGACTGTCTGTACTTTTTTCCTCTGACCCATTAATATAAGGCGATCTGTCTTCTAGAATGAACAACCCATTACGTAAATTTTGGTTGTTACGAAGAATTGCAGTAGTGTGCTGCAGACATGCTGGAATAATATTATTTAACGCAGCTTGGTCTACTTTTAATAGATAAGAAATAATATTTCTAATAATATTGGTCTTTAAAAATAATGGTACCACCCTTTAGTACATATGTAAGAAATAAATTTTAGAAAAATATTTAATTCTCAATAACATTGAGGTATGTTCTACCTAGTAACAATATATTGTCTTGCTTTCTAGTTCCTAGCACCTAGTATTGTAAAATTATGAACATCTGATCTTGAACTTAAGAAACCTGAATATGGTTGGACAGCTTATCAGGATTGAAGATTAAATTTTTTGGAATTAATAATTTTTTAAATAGGAATATGTTTTTTTTATTCTGCTCATTTCTTAAATACTGGGAATACATGAATACAAAAATTACCCCTGCGAAATTTTTTCCTGGCTACGGCCTTGATTTCAGTCAATTCATAAAAGTGGTTATAGATTCAGTTTAGCACAAATTGCATCGACAATACAATATTGCAGGAAGAAAAATTAAGTTCTAAATATTGAAAGAAAGTTTTGGTTTAAAAATCTTGTAAGATTAGCAAATTTAGGTGTAAATAAACAAGAATACAATAATTATGAAACTTGATCTCGACATAGGTAAATCTTGCGACAAGCTTTTATATCATATAAACTGTGTAATGTAATAAATTGGTGAATTTCATTCAATTTAAGGTTTATTTTCTTCTTTCTTCAGCATTTAAATAAAAGCTTGTTTTTAAAAATGTGTTTTTACTATTAATTTATTATTTAAATATTTGTACTTTTAAGAAAAGAAATTATAAAAAGCTGTATATCAATTAAATCAGAATGAAATGCACTATTTGTCTGCGAAAAAATCTAATGTGACAGCCATAACAACAAATGGTGATGATGGTAGCCGAAAAACATAACGTCGGATGGCAAATCTGAAATTAGCCAAGGCAACTTGTGTTCCGGACAAATTTCCACAAATTGCATTATAATACAATTTAGTTTTCAGTTATCTATTTTATCTGTTTTTCAGAAAGAAATATCTGTATATAATTAGGCAAAGACAAAACGATTAGGTACCATTTTATCCTCTGTCTCTCAACCGATTTTCTTTATTTTCGTTTTGTTTAGTAGCTACTGAGGACCTTCAGCGCAGAATGCTAATATTAATTTATAATATTGGTTCATTCATTAAATAAAATATAATAAAAATTCATTATTTACGTCCATACTCTCAACGCCAAACAACTGACAGTGCCGCCGCCGCCAGACGGTCAAAAACTCAAAACATTGACTAATTATATTTGGAGGGAGCGATCGTTAGATATATACTTAGAGCATGTACTTCTGGAAGTGGCATGCAAGCGTTGTTATTGTTTAGTGCTAAAATAGTCAATGTAGTAGATCAGTATTGATTTTTTGGACGCGTTGCATTAACTTTCATATTAAATATTCTGTTTTTAATGAATTTAATTATTTGATTAATATATTATTATCACAACCTTCCCGAAGGTGTTGTGTAAAAAATTGTCAGACAGCGGACAATAGAGAATGTTTTAAATATTTAAGTTCTCCTAGGGTGGTTGGTCCTCTCTTTTAATATATTCCTGAACTTGATTGAAACCGCAAATGACGAAAACTTTTAGGTTGCAAAGAACAATCTTCCAATTATTATATCGAATATTTTGCCAGGAGTGGTTCCAGCCAAGAATTTGGGGGGTCATTCATTTGTCAAAAATATTTCGAATACCGATATTTGATTACATTTTTATTTTCTTTTTATTTCAACAGATTTGTCAATATGAGTGAACAATTTTGGTCATTACATCTACTGTTCGATTTCTCCACAACTCTGTTTCTTATAAAAATATACTTTTTACAATTTCATGAAATCGGGTCGAATTTCGACCACTGGGCAACCACTAGTCAAAATAAATTTTCAAATTGCAGTAAATAAATGTATTAATTACTGATGTTAAACAGAACTGTAGCTTCAGCGTTGAACAGTCTAGCCGCAGTTACCATGCAAGATTTCTTAGGATCAGCATTGGGAATTCAGTTTGTAGACAAAAAAGGAGCCTTTGTAGCCAAAGCCTTGTCGATTGCTTACGGAGCATTAAGTTTTGGACTGGTAAGCAGCTCTCACCCTGTACTCATCAATGACTACTAATATAAATGGACTCGTCTGTTTACATTAAATGGGTTGAAAGATGAAAGATTACGCCATTTATGTCCAATAGGCAACAGCGCAAGCCTGTTTATTTACATTTTGAATTGAGGTTAACTTCGTAATTCATATTATGTAATGTGTTTTGGGTTGAAACTTGTTTGAAATCAGTGATTATTTTGCATAAGTGTAAAAAACAATAATTAAATGTTATTTCAGTGTTTTACATGCTGGAAAACGACTTATTCGTTAACCGAATTATCTTCTCACCGGTAAGTGTCAGATCATAAACATGTTAACTGAGTTTTACAAAAGGTCATTTAAGCAGTAAATAAAACTACATTTTACATGAATAAATTAATGTTTTGATAATTAGTGTTACATATCTTTTGATGGATTTTAGTTTATTTATATTAGTGGATTAGGTATGTAGTTGTATTATTTTGAATCTGAATAACATGACCTTTAATTTATGCAGATTGGAGGATACTGTTGGAGCCGGAATATTTGTAAGCAAATACATCTGTGTCTTTCAATTTGTTTCTCATGTTTCAACCAATTTTTCGCTTGGTCGTATATGAAAGTGCCGGGTCCATTTATATTAGCAGTCATTGGTATTCATATTGTTATTGTCAAAAATTATAGCCTATGATGTTAAAAAGTGATAAAATATTTTGTCCAGGTATTCGTTGTAGCTCAGCTAGGCAGTGTTATGCAAGTAGCTATCAGCTTCAACGGAATGGTAGGAGGTATCACTTTAGGGTTGTTTTCTTTGGGTATGTTCTTTCCTTGGGCAAATTCAAAGGTGAGTATTAAAATTTTGATAGCATGTGATTAATTTTCGGTTCAATTATAGGGAGCTATTTTCGGTAGTCTAGTAGCTGTTGGTTTGATAACCTTGATGTGTATTGGACAGCAGATTTCTATTGCTAATGGAACGTTTGAAGAAGCTGTTAAACCAACGAGTATTGAAAAGTGCTCTTGCCTGAATTTGACGCACATAATCCCTAAGGATATTATAAAAGGGTAAGTGGTATGGATACCAAGTCCCAAAAGGTTGAAATTTTTCAAATACCTTAAAATTATATGATATAACTACAGTAGGTAAACTATAAAATGCTGTCTGTCAAAAACAGTAGGTACTTATGTTAACTACGTTTTATATTGTCAAGCAATTACCATCTATTTCACTAACTAGAGTTGTTAAACGTAAAGATTGATATTGATAATATACAAGGTGACTTTTTTTGGATGATCAGTATGGGGATCTCGGAAACTAGCGGAGATAGAGGAATGGTTAAATTTGGAAAGATTTGCATTTTTACTGACCCAATTTTTGTAAAAAGTCATGACTTACTAGATATTTTGATTTAATCAAATCCCTCTAGCTCCTTTGTTTTTGATTTTATAAAAAAGTGTAAATATCAAAATTGAAGGGAATTGTATCGCGAATATAATTGTCATGTCCTCGTTTGTGTGACAGCTCTCGTTTTCAAGATATGACATAAACTTATCTTTTTTTTTGAATGGAAACCATAGTCCGTTATGACCTCAAAAAAGCTTTTCAACGATATAATACTCGATATAGTTTTTTATAAAAATAACGGAGTTATGGATGCTTTTCTCTCTTATTTTCACTTCTAACGTAGGTAGCCATGAAAAAGATTGTTTTCACTTTTTTTCCATTAGTAGTGCTGAACTGACAGTCGATATTGATAAGTTTTCGTGATAAAATGGAATATTCTAACGAAGAAAAACTGAATATGGTGGAATATTATATCATATGCCATAAAAATTCAGTTCGTGCAGCTGAGGAATACTTTCATAGATATTATAATCGTCGTCAACCTGCTCTATGTACATTTAAGAAGCTTTACGATAGTTTACGCATATATGGATCTTTTACTAAACCACCAAAGGAACGTAATCAAATTAACGAAGCAACACAAATAAATGTTTTGGCAATGCTAAATCAAAATCCATCTACACCAATTCGTGAGATTGCGGCAGAAGCTGGCACATCTCAACGAACTGTAGTACTGAAAGCGCACAAGTTCCACCCGTACAAACATTCAGTTTCTCAAACTCTGCGTGCTGGTGATGAACATCGACGTATTTTGTTTTGTACATGGTTTAGAGACATGTGCCTTGACAATCCACAGTTTCCATTAAAGGTGTTATGGTCAGATAAAACTAGATTTACTAACTGCGGTATGTTCAATAGACACAATGAGCATATCTGGGCTAAAGAAAACCCTTTCCATCTAGAACAAAGACGATAAAATTTGATTTTAATGTTTGGTGTGGTATCATAGGGTCTACTATTCTGGGGCCTTTTATCTATGACGAATCACTTACTGGAGAGCGCTACTTACATTTCTTGCAATACACTTTTCAAGACATGTTGCATACTTTGAATTTAAGAACTCGTTTAGAAATTAGAAGAATTAGAAAGTATGAGACAGTTGGTGACCTAAGGGAGGCGGTATTACAAGCAATTGAAGAAATTGATAGGCGGTCTGTGAGGAAAGCGGTAATGTCAATCTTAAAAAGATGCAATTTTTGTCTAAATAACAATGGTGGACTTCTCGAACATAAATTGTAACCATTATTATGTACTTTAATTACTTAAATTTTTAGTAAGTACCTACTTATTTAGTTTTTTCGTTATATCTAATATACCTAATAAAAAAGATAACCTATTTTTGTATTCTGGATATACAGTTCTCGGAGCCTAATTATACAAAGAAGTACTTGATGTTAGCTTTTCTTCGTTTTTAACATTCCAATCCCTTGCTATGACATACTTATTTAAAAAATCATAAACTGTTTTTCTCTCTATTTATATCTCCTGTATTTGCAGTGTACTGATTGTATCCTAATTCAGCAAGGAAGTACGTAGTGTCAGATTTATTTTGTTTTAAAAACTAATTCAGTGTAGTAAGTAGTAAGTAGTTTACATAATTCTTTTTATTCACTGTAGCCTATCGTTGTACGCTAAAACATATTTTTTGTCGTATTCTAATTGACCAAAGAAAAAATTTGTTTCGACATACTTGAGTTAAAAAAATATCAAAGACTCTTCGAAATAATCCTTTCTTTTCCAGGGAACCAATTTTTGTCCTATTCCGCATCTCCTACATATGGTACTCAGCCATAGGATTCTTAGTGACCATTATAATGGGATTACTGGCAACATGGGCAACAGGACCCACAAACCTTGAAGACTTGGATGAACAACTTATCTCACTGCACATGATTGACTTTTTGTATTCTTTACCTACCAAAGTGAAAGAATACTTAAACATACCTTTGAAGATGTCACGCCAAAATGAAAAGCTCGTTATCAATATGAAATGTACCGAGCTGGAACTAGAAACAGTTAAAAGTGTGATCGAAAACGGAATGAACGGAAAAAATGTTAGCAGAAAGTATAGGAAGATATCTGCACCATAAATGAATGATCTCATACCATTTGTTTTTTATACGATCTTTCCTTTTTCACACAGCCTCCCTCCTGCTCTAAAGATGTCAGTAAATCCTTCATCCAAATGTTTTGGAGTCTCCCCACTGATTGTTGTTTTGCCTTGGATCTTTCCTTCTATTATTATTCTTAGTAATCCATATCTGGCGCCTCTTACCATATGCTCAAGATAGGAGGCCTTTTTTCTTGACATTAATCAAGAGTTCTTTTTCGTGGATTAGCATGTTATGAACTTCGATGTAGTTACTCTTTGGGTCCATGATATTTTTAATATGGAGCGGTAGAGGTAGATAAATTTCGAAGATTTCTATACGTTTTTCCATCTGTGGATCCAAAGTCCATCTTTCTCAGCCATATAATAAGATAGTAAATAGAGTACCATGGGTCAAACGTAGCTTAAGTCTCAAACTAAGGTTAGAACTAATAGAGAGTTTTTTTCATGCTAGTGAATGTTCTTCGTGCTTTCTCAATTCTGGCCTTTCTTTCGCTTTTTGTGTTACATTGCTCATTTTTATGGTTTCCAGGTATCTAAAGGACGATATCTGTTCTACTTGAGTTCTGTCTATTAGGGTGGATCGAAAAAAGGCATTTTTCTCAGATCATCTTCTAATAGCAGTCAAACTTTATCTGACACCCTAACTAAAATGTTTACAAAAGATGTTTCCAATTAAATGAGAACTTCCGCTCAAACCTCGAGAAAAATACCTTTTTTGTATATTTTGTCGAATTTTCTACTTTTTAATCGTTTTCCCCAATATTTATTGAAATATCCCCATAAAAATATTTTGCCCCGAGGGATCTCAACAAATATTACGCAAATTATCTTAACTGGTCACAATTTACTTCTATAGTTGAGTCAAATACTAGCTTTAATTAAATTTCTTTGCATGAAAATTTGTTGCCTCAAGATGTCAACTCACACATTAAGTTTTTGTGTGATCAAAAAATTTATAACAATTTTTGCGAGACCAATATCGTACATTGGATTATGATGACTCAAAAATTTGTGATTATTATTCGCTGCATCAATGCCGAAATTGGAGATTAATCAACTCAATTACAAAATTGTTCGCCGTAGCAAGAATCATTATTTTCAATTTATTTCTAGAATGTACAAACTCTAACACAGACCTTATCCATATATTTTAGTTCAATGTTGAATTATTTAAAATGTATTAAATATTATGTACTTAAACTTTCAGCTTTAACGGTAAACTTATAATCACTGACAAATACTATAAATATATTAAAAAGTATTATTTATGTAGGATACCAAAATAGAAAATTATTTTTTTGTGCATTTGTAGACTGCATTAGTATTTTGAAAATTACTTGATGTACTTATGCATTTGTAATTAATTAAAAATATCTTTAAAATGTTAAAACTCAACAGTTAAATTTAATGTATAATTTTATAAAGTTTATGTAAATAAAAAAATATCAAAACAAAAACGTGTCTTTATTACAGAATATCATATCTTTTAATATTGTTGTTTGTTAAGTATTCAAAACTGGTTAAAATAAAATGTCTTAAAAACAAGAAACACTTTATTAAAATAATCATTTTCGTAGGTACCTAAACATTATTGTCCACATTACCAAACAAAACAACCAACAAATATATAACAAATTAGTGAAGGGATATTCAATTTCATTATTATTAATATTACAATACCAAATACAAACTGAACATTCACTTTGAAAACAATTATATCTGCATTTAAATTATGTAACAAATAAAGATTCTATTTCCATTTTTACCTTACAAAAGCAATTCAAATATAAAATCTAATTGCGTTTATAAGATGTACTTAGGCTACAGCCAAATCAAAAATGGCAAGACGTATATTTTCCATACATAACAGATCAAACAAAAATACAGTTAAATAATACAATTAATTACATCGGAAAATATTAGATATTAACTTAAAACTAAAATAAATTACATAATTTTTATTTTGTACCCTTTTATTAGCATTATAATTAAATATGGAAAAGTTAGTAATAAGTACTCTATTATTTTACGAAATTATAAATATTTATTTTCATAAATAGCCCAATCAACAGAGGTAAATTGCTTTAATCATCTATGGACTACTCCATATGTCAAGGAGCAAGATTATGGCATTGTTGATTTTTTGAGTAAAAAAATTCCTTTGATTGAAGTAAAATTAACAACAAGCTATTATACTTTTTTCATTTTTTATAGTGTCATACAATTTTATAAAACAATAAGTCACAACGTAGTTTTATGTTCATTTTAAATCATTTTCCTAGATTATTATTAATGTATAGGAATAATTATTCGAATAATACTAAATCTGAAAAAATTATTATGTTAAAATATATCAGAAGTATACATTTTGGATCAAAAGAATACCTAACACAATGGGAGGAATATGCCTAAGCAAAATTAAAGTAGGATATACATATCAATGTCCTTTAATGAATTACTTTTCTGACGTTATTATCATTTGCTACAAATTTTGCATTTTTATATATATTTTTTGTACACTGTAACACTCAAACATCAACAAACAATTAAATACGCATGTTGCTGTGGCGTATTTACACGGGGCAAGGGGGCAGTTGCCCCCAAAAAAGTTAGCAAATGCTACTTTATTTTTCTTCCCCCCACCCATCAAAATTCTGAAGATACATCAAGCAGCCCGAGCTATATGACAGTATGCTGTATTCTTAATACTACATAATATGTGTATTATTACTTAAGTTATCAACTTAGAGTTTACACAGGCTATTTCACTCAGGAATCCGCTCCCAATCAAGTGCAATAGCCTGTGACTGTCTCTATTGTCTTCTATAATACCTCTATGATTGCCTTCCCTTTTTAACCTTGTCACGCTACCTTCAGAAGAATATGCTCTAAGGTTATCAATCAGCATTGAGCGTATTTCAGCCATTGAGCTCCCCAACAGAGTAAAAATTAACAATAGTTTTGCTAATGTATATTTATGTATTTTTAACAAATCTTCGTATTTATGAGTGCTCAGTTGTAGATGCATATGGCTGAGATGTACCACAACATATGCGAAATATATTTAAAATAATGAAACGTATTTTTCAAGTTCTGTTTTGAAATTCATTCTTGCTCGGTATTACTGTAGATGACTGTATGTCTCAGAATATGTATTTAAGTGTTATTCGCACACTAGGATGCTAAATCGACGATATTACAGAAAAATTGGAACATGTATAAGACTTTTTGTAAGCACTTAACAGTTTAACTACTATATACACCTAAATAGTTACACAAGCTACGTATATTGTAGTCGTAGAAAAGTGGCGACATAAACTACTGTGGACGTTAATAAACTGACAGATTAAAAAAATAGGTGTACTGCAATACTATATACTATTGCCCAATAAAATAAAATTTTGTATCACATGAGAATACTACTGTTTCATCAACAGTATGGCTTGGTACTTGTAAGTTAACACTGATGTACGAAAAAATGTTGTGGTTGTAGTGGTAAAAAAGAACTGAAGTTAGATAAAAAAATCCATAAATTTATTGTCAAGCAAAATGGACTAACTTGAAAGCCTTAAGTACTACCAGGTCAAAAAAATTGTATGGTTCTTGTAATATATATGGTGCATTAATCCAAATTGTGGAAGACATCAATAGAGATGCTAAAACAAGACTTAAAATAAGACTGTTGGCAAAAAATATCAAAAAGTATGAGTTTAACTCTAGTGTAATTCTTAGGCATATTGAGTTTGAGACAAAGTCAGCTCAAATTGATACTAGATCTACAAGAATAAAACGCCAATTTGGCTGAGACACATAATATAACACTTAATAGAGGAGCCGAAATTTCAATTTACTATAATCTGGATGTTATTTTGAATTCATTGAATGGACAATATAATGTTCTGGAAATCGCTAGCGTAAATTCTCAAACTTTCCTTTCATGATATTTTTAAACACAAAATCAAAGAAGGAAATTATAGTGACAGACTGCAGACAATTCTTTCGACTGAAAATGATTGACATTTGATTGCAAATGATCTGGAACAGAAATTATGTGGTATATCCTAATTTGGAAATAAAAATTGATAAAAAAACTATCTAAGAAATTAAGCAAGCCAAATAAATCGAAAAATGTTAATAAGTTCTATTGAGTCTACACTGTAACTGTCACTTATAGATGAATTTGTTAATCTTAAAGATAGAATGGTAAAACTGTAGTAAACTGTTAATACTCTTTATTATTATTTGTTGATTAGAAATGTGTCTAGGATCCCAGTGAAACACATTTACTATTTGTAGGTTACCATGATAAATGTTGTATGTTATAATGTGTAGTTTTTGACACAATAAATGTTATCCAAGTGTCAGGATCTTGAACACTTCTGTCACATTGAAAAAATATACTACAGGGCTCTCTGTTTGCTATATTGTATAATAAGAAACATTTTTACTTTGAGTTCCTGTCATAACCGTAGCACTAGAGAAAACAATTAGAGGTAGATCTAGAAGGTGTTATAAAAAATGTTAAAAAAGCAATGATACATTCTTCGGTATAAAATAATTCCCATGTGCTATATCAACATGTCAAGCTTGTAATACAAGTGTTTACGGGTATATTGTTTTTTGACAGATATAACTACACTAGAAGAAACTAATAAATTTAGTACACTCCTTATACTAATGCATTATGAGTTATTTGTTTTATTTATGTTACCTATACATCTAGTAGAATCATGATAGATTATAATATTTAAAAATAATGGCAGTTGTTGTGTATTAAAATATACATGACGAAGTGAGCCACAGAAACATTATTATATCAGGAATAAGATAATGACTCTGGGTACCAAAAGTATTGGTTCACAAAAACAAACATTTAACCAGATTTGTAGACGCAAGATGTAAAGAATGACATCTAGGATTTTCGGGGAAACTAGCAAACAGAGGTTCCGAATCTGGAGCCGTTCCGTGTAATTACTGTTCTCCTGTAATTCCTAGGTTAGAATGTCACGATAAAATTTTCAGGTTACTTCACCTGTTAGAGATATTGAATATTCTCTTAGGAGAACAGCAATTTAACCAGATTGTTAACTTTACTTGAAAAAACTGTAATTTTGATGATACTTATCTAAACCAAACTGCCACAGGCGATGAAACTCGGGAGTATCATGTTACACCACATTAGAAACACGCAACATCATCCAAGAAAAAAGTTTAGGGAAACTATTTTAGCATTTATGTATTGTATTTTGGTATAGAAATGCTATCTGGTTTGTGGATTATTTTTACCTCACAGCGAGAAGAATGTTTTCCTTCATTACAAATGCTCCTTATGTAGCTAAGCATGCCAAAGATCCCAACACATCAATTAACTAGAAACAACTTTATCAGCCTCCGTACAGCCCCCATTTAGCACCTAGTGACTACAGCTTGTTCCAGCATTGAAAAGGTGTCCTGGTCTACAGGAAAAGAAATTTACGGAAAATAAAAGTTGATAAAAAGGTCAGTTGTGTATTTTTAATTTCAAAGCAGCACTTATCCAAACACGCCATTAGAGTAGAATACCAAATATGTTTTACCTCCTTTAAATTCATTGAATTCAATATATTGTACTTTGTTATATCAACTATATTAAAGCGTTCTTTAGGAATTGGTATTGAAATTGCTAAGTTACTGAATTATTATGTCACCCTTGTAATTTGGTGACATCTATATCTCAAGATCAGATATCAAATTCTAAAATGTTATCACATTTTGTTCAGATGCTTTGAGTAGGAAATTACGAATAAATTATAAATAAGTAACAACATTTTCAGAACTAAAACTAAATGAGACTCTCCCAAATGTAGAGCATGGAATTCTTACAAGTTTTGTTGTAGCTGCTGTTACTCCAAGAATTGTTGTAAAGATGGTCGACCTAATGAATAAATTCGCTTATATCAGCCGTTGGAACTGGTAAACAAACCAAACATAAGAGCCAAAATCCCAGATCATGCACTGTTCAAATTTCAGGCTCAAGCTTTAGATATCCAAAGAGTTCACCTTATGTGGTAACCAGTTCTCAATACGAGGGCTGCCTTTTATATTTCGGGATTAGAGAACAAAAACAAATATTAATCATCGAAAATCGCTTTATTGTTTTTCAAAATATCCCCAATAAAGATCTATACACTTTTGCATGCGTTTGAACCAATTGTCGAAGCACTCTGATTGAGGTCTCACCAAAACATGCATTCTGAACGCAGCAACCGCTTCTTCAGGTGTCGAAAAACGTTGACCTCTCAGTTTGTTTTTTACGTACGGGAATAAAAAGAAGTCATTTGGTGACAAGTCAGGACTATATGGCGGATGACTCATCTACTCGATGTTTTGGGTGGTCAAAAATGCAGTTGTTTGAGCCGATGTATGAGAGCTCGCATTGTCATGGTGAAGAGTGATCCGTCTTCGGCGGTTGGTTTTCCTCATTTCTTGGAAGACAACTGGCAAACATATGGTTGTGTACCACTCAGAATTGACTGTTCCGCGTTGTTCTAGTGGTACGGTTGCGACATGTCCAATTTTTCCGAAAAAACAGGCGATCATTTGCTTAGAAGTGCTTCGTGCGCGAACAACTTTTGTTGGATTCCACTCATCTTGAAACACCCATACAGTCAACTGCTGTTTACTTTCGGGCTCATACGCGTAAATTCACAATTCATCACCTGTCTCTATGTCATAAACGTGTTTTGAAGCACCGCGATCGTATTTTTTGAGCTTTTCTTTCGACCAATCGACACGAGCTTTTTTTTTTGAATGATTGACAAATTGTGTGGGATCCAACGCGAACAAATTTTTTTGACATTCAAATGTTTATGCGATATTGAATGTATGCTGGTCTCACGATAGGTCACATGACGATCTTGCAATATCAGTTCGCGCACAGCATCAATGGTTTCTGGAACAACAACTGTTTTTGGACGACCTTCACGAAATTCGTCTTGGAGTGAACTACGACCTCGATTGAACTCAACATACCATCGATACACAGTGGTCCTTGTTGGAGTTTCATCTTAATCCACGTCGAAAGTTGTAAAAAATAATCACACGAAAATGTTCACGATTTAATTCCATTTTTTGGCCGAGATGAATCCTTCGTATATCAAAACTTTCTGAGTACGTATGACCTCAAATGTGTCAAACTTTACGATAGAGCTGTCAGTTGTCAGATTGCAAGACTAGGGTTGTCCAAACCCGAAATATAAAAGGCAGCCCTCGTACCTACGTTGTTTTTGTAAATTCCCCCTCCTCAGTAAGCTTTTTAGCGAGATAGCAAATTGGTTGAGTAAACTTAGCCAAAAATTCATGCAATAATAATGACTTAGGGCTTTATGTATTATCTGGAAAGCTGAGGAACTAAAAAATGTTCAGTAAGCATAAAGAATGCGATTTATATTTCTCTATCCTAAAAAATATAAGGTAAAATGTGTGTGTTTATATTATCAGCTTTCAAAAGTACCGGAATAGTGTAATAAGAAAAATGTTTTATGAAACGGTTATAGGAGAAGTCAAAATTGGGGAATCCCATTTAAAAAATAAATTGTGACCTTAAAAGAGAAGTCTCATGCTATCTAATGGGGTAAATGACCATGACCTTGACGTTGAACGATATTTTAAGATCACATTATAATTTTTAAATGGGGACCCCCAAATTTGAATTTTTTTACATTCAGGTATGATGTTGAACATGATCTACATTTCTATTTTTTTTTCAAAATCGTAGGTCCTGTAGTATCTGAGATAAAGTCGATGTTTTATATTTTTGTTTTAAAACAATTTGAAAGTATGAAAAAAAATGTCTTTCTCAAAATGAGGTCTTTTATTTCGTATATTAGATTAGATGATGCGTTTGATTTTTTTAAATTATTTTCCATTTTGAATATATAATTTGCCCCCAAAATTAATATTAGAGTTTTCTACTTATTTTTCCTATAAAGCTCAAGTAAGGCCTTAGGCACCAGTATTTTTAAACATCTTAAATATCTTTAAACAAAAAAAAAATGTATTCTTCACAATGAGGCCTTTCATTTGATATATAGCATGATGAATTTAAAAAAGTTATTTTTTTATTTTTCGTTTAATTCTATAATTTGCCCCTCAAACCTAATAGTAGTTTCTCCTTATTTTTTGGGTAAGGTTCAAGTGAAGTCATATGCTTCTAATTTAAAAAAAATGAATAGGTCTTAGAGTTTCGGAAATAAAGGGGGAGATAGGTAAAATTTTTCTATTTTTGTTAATATATTTTAAAATATATATTTTAAAAATATGAAAAAAATATATTTGTATTTGTCATAATGAGCCCGTTGATTTGAGTTATTACATGATGCGTTAGAGGTAGCTTAAATTTCATTTTATCCATTTAATTCTGTAATTTGCCCCTCAAAATTACTATTAAGAATTTGCCCTTATTTTTTCTGTAAAGTTCAGGTGATGCCCTATATCTTTAATTTTTTCCAAATTTTACGTTTTATATTTTATTTAATACCTACCCCCCCCCCCAAGAACCGCTAAAATCTAAATTTCTTCATTTACGATATGCTGGGGTGTGGAAGACGAAAAAATAAGGAATGATATTTAAATTAAAATAAATTAAAAATAAATTATATTAATAACAACATGCATCTAAAGCGCCAATATAGACAAGGCAAGATTAAAAGTCATGCAATAAATTATATACAAAAATATATACAATTCAGCATCTAATCCTAGTCATGCATTTTTTACCAATCCAAAGCTTTTGCCTGCCAAAAATATCCAATTAACACCTACGTTCAGTCTTTTTATATTCTTTCAAATCTTCTTGAGATGTGGACAGTCGATGTACATCATTTAAGTCCAGAGAATCATGATTTTGTTTCTTTCTTAGTCTTCTTTCCAGTGGTGGAATGAACAAATTTGGGTCGTATTCTCTAACTGGTCGTGATAAGATTTTGGTGATAGCTATACTTGCAATGTAACCAACAATTAGAGTAACCAAAAGACCAAAAACGCCATTATAGAGGTACGACACTCTGTATAGCCAGAAATACTCTCTGAAAACGAAATACAACTAGTGAAAACTCCTAGTGATATTTTCATCAAGACAAGAACTTATAGAATCCGATCGTAGCGTCATCTACCCGACCTAAACAATCTAGAGGTCTGCTCAAACACACACAAAAAATTTCACGAAAATCGGTCCAGTAGTTTAGGAACAGTTATAAAAAAAATCTTAGTAAGAACCTTTTGTCAAGTAGAAAATGAGCAGATGCTCTTCAAACGACTGAACAAATCTTCATAAATTATGCCTAGGAACCATCTCGATTACCGGAGTAATTAAGGAAAGGAAAAATCTAACATCCATTAAAGAAATACATAATCATAATTATTAACTAAATCTAAGTGATTTTCAAAACATTGAAACTTAACTAAACTTAATGTATTAGATGTTCAAACTGAGCACCGTTTAGTTCTTGACAATAAGCAAGTCGGTTTTTAATTTCTCTAGTAACATTAGCTATTACTTCTGGTGTAATTTTCTGGATGTCTTGAGTTATTCTTGCAGCTAATTCTTGCAAATTATTTGGTCTATCAACATAAACCTTAGACTTTAAGTAACCCCACAGAAAATAGTCTAGTGGATTAAGGTCGGGCTTCGTTCAGGCCATTCATAAGTACCCCTTCTTCCAATCCATCTGTGATGAAATGTCCTATCTAAATGATCTCGAACAATGCGAGCGTAATGGGGTGGTGCTCCATCCTGCTGAAACCAAATATTATTTGGTAATTGTCCATTTACCTCCAATGCCAGAATAACTTGTGTCTCCAAGAGCTGTATACCTATCTCCGTTTAAAGTTTCTTGTAGAAAGAAGGGTACCACGATCCTGTTGTTATAAATGCCGGCCCAAACGTTCAATTTTTGGGGATGTTGTGTATGAGCCTTTTGTACCCAATTAGGATTACTTTGCGACCAGTAGCGGCAGTTATGTCGATTAACCGTACCATTTAAACAAAATGTAGCCTCGTCTGAAAACACCACATTTCTTATAAAATTATTATCACGATTACAAATATCCATCATCGTTTCACAAAATTGCAAACGTCTGTCGAAATCGTCTTCGGAGAGTTCTTGAACGAGGCGATTTTGTATGGATGATATTTTTCTCGCCTTAATATTCTTCCTACTGAACGACGGCTAATTCCATGCATATTGGCGAGGTCGGTAGTGGATAAGTGAGGATTTTCTTCCAAAGATATAGCAACATTTTGAGCTACACCTTCATTACTTGCACTTTTTAACCGTCCACTTTTTGGTAAATTGCTAACTGTTCCACTTGTGTCGTACCTTCGCAAAGTTTTCGTCACTACTGAACGGGATATTTGTGTATACGGATGAACAATGTTAAAAAGGCCACAAACTTCTTGATGCGTCCTTTTCCTCTCCCCATACCCAATCATCATTAATATTTCTAAACTTTCTCTTTCACTTAATTCGGCCATTTTACGATCAAATTAAAACAATACAATCTTTTTACGATCAAATAAAAAAACTAATAACTTATTTTGACAACTACTTCTGCAATGAATTTCATGGACTACTAAACTTGATTCAGATTTAATTTGCGCCTGATTTAAACAAACGCACGTGTATTCGACTATGGAATAAGCAGTGCTGTTGGCTGTGACGGTATAATGCCACCGATTGGCCAATAGAAATACAAATCCTTACCGAGCGGTTTGTTTATATCAGGCGTAAATGAAATCTGAACCGAGTTTAGTTACCATCGAATTTTTCCTTTCCTTAGTTACTTTTTCTGTTAATATCTCGGTAGGTATTGAAGTAAACAATATCAAACCCGATATTTGTGTATCCGCAATAAAATGTTTCTTCAGAAACTAAAATACTATACAGGGTGTTTCATTGCAAATTTTAAAATCGACATTATTTCCGGTAAAACAGGAACTTCAAAATTGTAAAAAAAATGGAAACAAATAGGCAATCTACTGCAGTATCCACCTTCCAAATTTCATTTTGATATCTCTAATAATTCCAGAGATATTTACTTGGTTCCACACATTTGCCCATCACTGTATGTATTCAGTAAAATCAAATCAAAGACAATTCGAAATCAGACTTCATTTTGGCCCTGTTGGAAGCAAACTGATGTAGCTACCAACGCGGTTTAGCCCGAGCAAATTAATCAGTCTTATTAATAAATCAAGATGTGGAGTCTGTCTAAATAGTTCAGGAGGGGAACACATAAATCAACCATCCAATCCAATTTACAAAAAAATAGGAGCACATAAATCAACCATTTACAAAAAAAAGACCCTCACTCAATGATGAATGAAACGCATTGTAACCTAGATGTACCTACCATTTGACAAAAACGTAACTCTCAGAAATTATACTTACTGTTTAGGTTTAGATATTGTGGCAGCAATAGTTTGATTCAAATTCAAATATTCACATCCTGCTGTCGTCCTGGGTAGACTCTCTGGCGGTGGTTTTTTGCCGAATGCCATCCACAAAGCGAAAGCTAACCCACATGTCAAACCAGTAACTGAACCCTAAAACAAGAACAAGACCTTAGTATAAGTATGTTTTCCTCTAAACATAAATGTTTACTTCTTCGTTTGCAGCAGTCGTGAACATTCCCAAGCTGAACAGACCCAATAATGGACCGCCAACGACTCCAAATATCGTCAAAGCAGCTTGAAGGACTCCACCTAAGTATTGCGCAATATAAGCTAGAGCTATGCACACGAATCCATATATTAAGGAAAGCAGTTTAGTTTGTATGCCTGCCGCGTTTTCAGAGATGTCACTCTTGAACAGTAAACGATGAACAGGCTGAAACAAGTTGGGGATTTGTCAGAAACAAAATTTGTGAATAATTTAACCACATTAGGTGCTTCTACGCTGGATGGCGTGCAGGCACTGCTCTACGATACAAGAGATCGTTCTACTTCAATAAAGGGAGCAACAGAAAACGCACGTGATCGAACATCCTGATGAAATGTGGATAAAAAGCGGTCATAGAGTAAATAGATTAGACTAAGCATTGTCTGCCTGTACTCACCGACGCCGTCTGGAAACGACAGCTGGTGGTAATATTTTGTCATTTATGACGTTTTTGTCATTTTGTCTTTTTGGACATTTTTGACATTTCTGACGTTTTTGATATTAACATTTTTGACATATTTGATAAATTTGACACTATTGACATTTTTGATATGGTTTTCAACAGTTCTGACGTTTTTGACATTTGACAGCTTTTATCCACATTAGCCGAACGTTTCGATTATTTATAGATTATTGTTATCGGTTTTATTACATTTATATTCATCAAAATCCTACCTTGTAATAGTCCTCCACTGTAACTGCAGCTAAACTGTTCAGCGCAGCAGAAACTGTCGACAAGGACGCACTGAAAATTCCTGCAACGAACAAACCGGATAAACCCGGAATCTGACCCATGGTATCAACAACATAGTAGGGCATCAGCTGGAATACAATTACTGTTAAACACATTGACTATGGAGACTGTTTACAGCTTACTTGGTCGAACGTGTTTATGTATTTAGCATCGTATGGATCACAGTTTCTGTACCTGGTGTAAATAGCCAAACCTGAAAATGAAGTGCTCAAGCTGAGGCAACTTAAAATCGGCCAGTTCCACCATAGAGCCTTTTGGGCGGTTTTCAAATCCTTTACCGTCAGATATCGTTGAACTTGGGTTTGATTCACAGCGTAGAGAGATAAGAATGTTACCCCACCTCCGATAATGAGTGTGAACCAGGAATGTCTGACTGTTGGATCAGGATCAAAGCTAAAAAGTAAAGAAATTTCTAAAAGGATAACATTGGCGATGGCCTAGGAAGTCAACGGTGTTGGTATCTTCACCCTGGTAAGCTTTTATTTCCGAATGTTCCTTCTTTAATATGTATTCGATATATTTATTTTCCTTTGAAGCAGTTTATGTCCCATCACATCATTCTGTCCCAACCTGTACAACTTTATTCTCAAGTATGGGATTCGATTGGTTATCTCGTCTGTATATACAGATCGAGCAATGGTTAAATTGGGATTGCAGTTTTAGATATTTTGAAAAAACGAAATTCTGTCGATTTAGTCAAATCCCTCTAGCTCCTTTGTTTTTGATTTTTTTAAAGAAGTGTTAATATCAAAATTGAAGGGAATTGTATACCGAATATGATTGTCATGTCCTCGTTTGCGTGACAGCTCTCATTTTCGAAATATGACACAAACTTATCTTTTTTTGTATGGAAACCATAGTAGGCTATGACCTCAAAAAATCGGACATTTTTAGAGCTTTTCAAAGATATAATACTCGATATAGTTATTCATAAAAATAACGGAGTTATGGATGCTTTTCTCTCTTATTTTCACTTTTAACGTACGTAGCCATGAAAAAGATTGTTTTTACTTTGACGTTTCCTCATTTGAGAGTAATTCCATTAGAAGTGCTGAAGTGACAGTCGATATTGACAAGTTTTCGTGACAAAATGGAATATTCTAACGAAGAAAAACTGAATATGGTGGAATGATATATCATATGCCATAAAAATTCAGTTCTTGCTACGGAGGAATACTTTCATAGATATTTTAATCGTCGTCAACCTGCTCTATGTACATTTAAGAGGCTTTACGATAGTTTCCGCAGATATGGATCATTTACTAAACCACCAAAGGAACGTAATCAAATAAATGTTTTGGCAATGGTAAATCAAAATCCATCTACATCAACTCGTGAGATTGCGGCAGAAGCTGGCACAGCTCAACGAACTGTAGTTAAGGAACTGAAAGCGCACAAGTTCCACCCGTACAAACTTTCAGTTTCTCAAACTTTGCATGCTGGTGACGACATCGACGTATTTTGTTTTGTACATGGTTTAGAGACATGTGCCTTGACAATCCACATTTCTCATTAAAGGTGTTATGGTCAGATGAAACTAGTTCTATTAACTGCGGTATGTTCAATAGACACAATGAGCATATCTGGGCTAAAGAAAACCCTTTCCATGTAGAACAAAGACGACCCCAGATAAAATTTGGTTGTAATGTTTAGTGTGGTATCATAGGGTCTACTTTTCTGGGGCCTTTTATCTATGATGAAAAACTTACTCGGGAGCGCTACTTGCATTTCTTGCCATACACATGTTGCATAATTAGAATTTGAGAACTCGTTTAGAAATTGAGTGGTTCCAACATGATGGAGCATCCGCTCATAACTCGATATTAGTAAGACAACACTTAGATAATATCTATCCAAACTCTTAGATAGTAAGAAATGTCCCACGCGAATGGCCACCCCGGTCTCCTGATTTGGCAGTTATAGACTTCTATTTATGGGTTGCGCTAAAAAACAAAGTATACAAAAGAAAGTATGAGACAGTTGGGGATCTAAGGGAGGCGGTATTACAAGCAATTGAAGAAATTGATAGGCGGTCTGTGAGGAAAGCGGTAATGTCAATCTTAAAAAGATGCAATTTTTATCTAAATAACAATGGTGGACTTTTCGAACATAAATTGTAACCATTATTATGTACTTTAATTTCTTAAGTTTTTAGTAAGTAGTTATTTAGTTTTTTCGTTATATCTGATATATCTAATAAAAAAATCGTTCAATGTTTTTTGGAATAGTTATTAATAAATCAATCTGTTTCATGGCTACGTACGTTAAAAGTGAAAATAAAAGAGAAAAGCATCCATAATTCCGTTATGAATAACTATATCGAGTATTATCGTTGAAAAGCTCTAAAAATGTCCGATTTTTTGAGGTCATAGCCAACTATGGTTTCCATTCAAAAAAAGATAAATTTGTGTCATATCTCGAAAACGAGAGCTGTCACGCAAACGAGGATATGACAATCATATTCGGGATACAATTCCCTTCAATTTTGATATTTACACTTTTTTATAAAATCAAAAACCAAGGAGCTAGAGGGATTTGACTAAATCCTCAGAATTTCGTTTTTTCAAAATATCTAGTAAGCCATGACTTTTAAAAAAATCCGAAAGCTTCATTAAATTGGGCCAACAAAACTGCAAATCTTTCCCAATTTAGCCACTGTTCTATCTCCGCTAGTTACCGCGATCCCCATACTGATCATTACAAAAAACTCACCCTGTATACTCGGATTTGTCAGTATTCATTTCCAAAAAGTATTTTCCAGGTATTTTAATGCATTTTCTGGTCACAATTCAAAGTCCTGTGATGTCACTACGTGATTATTAAGAAGCATAAAATGTCTAGGTTTATAGTATTTAAGGGGGTGGTCATCCGTTTGTATTGTTCTTTCCATTTACTACAAACTTTTTTTTAGGTAAATTTTGAAGATACAGAAACAATCATTGTTTTTCCAGTTTTTCCCAGTCTTCGAATTTTTTTATAAAACCTTTGTATTGCATGTCAATATTCTTGTTATATTTTCCAGGGAGATTATTCACAAATTAGGTCCCCAAATAAGAAAGAATTGTATTGATTTTTCTCGTATTCTTCTCAATACCTAACCTTCTTGCTGAATATCCCGTATTTTGCCGAACACTCTGCTCATGTGATTTATACACTCATTGAGGGCATTTTCTTGACCTACGTGTAGCTGAACAGCAGTTTGACATGGCAGGAAACTATGTTTGTTGCATATATTCCAAGACTGAAATCTTTACCGTATTTTAATGAGTGAAACTTTATTTGGTCCCTGGTAAATCTGATTGGGCACTTGAGATCTCTGCATTCGAATCTTGATGGTTCGTGCTCAGTGTTATCTCTTTTGTTTGGAAGTCTGCTCTGTCTTCGGTAACCAGTTTTCAAATTATTTACCCACTTTATTACAGCTCGGATTGTGGATATTATTTTTTATCTGATTTTTTCTCACTGATTACTTTCAACTTTTACAACTTGTACTACCCGGTGTATACGGAATGGGCTTTATCTAGCTTTGGATTTTTTATAGCATAAGCTTTTTCTTACTCTCGTCTGTGTTTTGATGTCTTCTCTATGCTAAGGTATTTTTTAATGTTTTAAAAGTTCATTTATGTGTTTACGTATCTCCATAATATTAAATTATGTTTTTATAGTTTATTTTCTTTAGCTTTTCGACTATTATTTCATTGTACTACTTCTTGGTAGTTCGTTGGTCTAGGTTCTCAGGTTATATTTTTGTCTGACTTTTATTTTACTTTACTTACTGACTGAAACTTGATAGATTTTCGTGATGGTAGTTAATTCAACAAAATTCGTAAATCAATTGCTGAAATATCGTTTCAAAGTCATATTAACTAGTCGGTCTTGTCTAGCTTCAAATGAAGACGAAATTAGCAAAATGTAGTTTTTCATTAGTATTAATTTATCACTTAACCTGTCGGTAAGCAGTACCAGGACCAAGAAGAAGAAAAATATTGAATATAATCGCATAAGAAAGCTTACTTTGTCAACGTTGTCCTGTTTCCTTGACTAGCTATCCTCCAAATCTCCAACAGACTACCGCTGTCTACCCACTGATATATAATGACACTAAATACCGCAACGAACATCAACAATGATTGAAAAACATCTGTCATAAGAACTGCTTTCATACCCCCCAAAGTCGAGTAAAAAGTACAAACAAGACCTAGAAAGAAAAACAACATATGAGCTGTAAATTCATTGAGGTGACCAATAAAAATAAGAGCTTTACAATCCTTTAATTAAACAGGAATCAGAAGGTTATATTTTGAATCTAATTTATTCTTAATATAACTTAAACTTGAGATGAACAGTTTGAAAATGTTTTACAGTTTTTTCAATATTTTGTAAGTTATTATCAATAAATATCGAATATCTTTGGACAGGCAAAAACGAAAAATTTATATGGAACAAACGCTCTTCTACCTATAAATGTAATTATTATCTTTATAATATAATATTTATAATTAGCAGCTTTAATTTTAATATGACAAAGCGCTTTTTCTTCAAATAGTTGATCAGCGAATTAGCTACAAAACATGTTTCTTAAAAGCAACAATAACAGTATGGGAATATCTAAAAAATATTTTATTAAAAATAGATAATTATAGCAAAAAACATCTTGGTTTTTCATCGCTTAGCGAATGAAATAATTTAAAAACGTAATATAGGTTTTTTGAGAAGTTAAAGACCTTCGAACATAAGACATCATATTATACTGATTTGATTCGGCCGATACTTGTTGGAAATTCATTATAATAATTAACTGATACTAGAATTGCAATTTCCAAAATTAAGGTTTTATTAAAAACTGTCCCACGCGTTTCGATTGATGTCTTTGTCAAGGAACTAGACTAAGTGGGTATTTCTTGAGGAAGTTGTATTTATATTCAAGGAGTGATATAATTACCAGGTACTTAACTTTGAACAGGATTATTTAAATTTATTATAGGTAAAAGGATTAACTAAAGAGGTTTATTAAGGGGGAATAATTTTTTTCTGTCTGGTCGTTTAACAAATTACCGGTATTTTTAAGTTTAGTAATCTCCAATGATTCTAAAAGGTTTAATTTATTGCCTTTATTTTCTGAATGCAATAATTTAAAATTTTCCTGGAAAAGATGATTTTCTGTTACTAAATGTTCGGCATAATTGGAATCTGTTTTTTGATTAATGAAAGAATTAGGGTGCTCATAGATACGTTTTTTACACACTCTGCCGATTTGACCGATATAGGCTTTAGGGCATAACCCACATGATTATTTATAGACTCCAGATTTATTTTTTGGATCGATTTTCGATTTATCATTTTTGATAAATTTTCCAAGACTATTGTTTGTTTTGTATGTAACGTTAATATTCTGTTTTCTTAAAAAGGATGCTATTTTTAAACTTGGTTTGCCAAAATAGGATATACTATTATATGAATCATTATTGGTTGTGCTGTCGGGTAAACTTCTCTTAATGCCTTTTTGTGTTTTTGATATCCAAGAATATTTTCTATTAATTCGGCCTCAAACCCGTTATTTACTGCTATCTGTTTGATTATGTTTAATTCTTTCTGAAAATTATCTGGAGATTGTTTTATGGAAAGTAATCTATGAACCATACTATTGTAAGCGGAAAGTTTTTGTTGATATGGGTGTATAGAAGTGCTGTGAATCGTTAGATCGGTTTGAGATGGTTTGTGAAATATTGAAAACTCGTGTTTGCCATTTACTTTGTTAACTGTTAGATCTAGGAAATTGATTTTATCATCTTGTTCACACTCTATCGTAAATTTAATATTTGGATGGATATTGTTTATAAAATTGAGAAACGTTTCTAGTTGTCTATTCGTCCCTACGAAACAAGCTAAAATATCGTCTACATATCTATACCAATAAATAAAATTTTTAGCCATTACGTTTTGGTGTCTGATGGAGGTATACTGCGAATAAATTCTGAACGTCAAAATAAATTAATTTGGCATTAGACGGTAGACCAACTTTTGAAATTTTATAAGCTGGAGCTGTCACTTATGATACCACTGGACGGATAGGGTAATTTTGTTTATGGAGTTTGATTAATGATTACAGTTGTGGTGGTTGTGGGTTCATCTGAATCAGTTAAAATTTTGAGATATCTTTGAATATTATTGTATTTTGTATTAAAGATTTTATTTGCCTTTGAAAACATTCTGTGGGTCTTTAGTAAGGACCTGATATGTACCTGAATTCAAAAAATTCCTTGTTTTGTCTATATAATCCCTGTTTTTTATAGCAATTATTGTATTATCTTTATCTGGGCGGGTAAATAGTCACCCGCAGGTAAGTGACCACCTACAGCAGCAGGTGGTTTTTTACAAGATATTGTTTTCCCTTATTAAACCGAAACAATTAGAACACCCTTTACAATGTATGTTACAGTCTGGAAATAGTATTTTATCACATACGTTTAGAACTTCATACCAGAAACAGAGAGTTCTCCCAGATTTTTAGACAATTAAGATAGAAAGAAGTTATATTCTCAAATAATACATCCACCACTTGCGAATAGATCCAAACCGTCAAAAAATACCAATTCAGTCTTTAGACATTTATAGAGTGCTCATATTTGTAACTATGACAATAAACATATATGTCAACTTAAGTTTTTGACTAGATCAACAACGTTCTGATTATGGTAAATGATGGGTATAAAAAAACATCAATTTCAAAGGACAAATATTGGTTAGTGGTGCGTTCCCACAATTTGTTTAGTGTATTGTTTTAAATTTGATTGAATTACTTCATTGATTTTTAAACTTCTGCACCTTTTCCAAAACCTTCCGTCGCGCTAATGTTAATTTTAAGTGTTTTTTGGGTGTAAAATATAGACAGTATTCATTATTCCTGTTTTTGTATGCCGAACTATTCGGACACTTTTGATACCGTCTTAAGACGGCCGCTTTTTGCTGTTATTGTGTTACGATTCCGCGAGTTATTAGTTCCAGTCGTAACAACCGCTAAACCGCTTTCATTTTGTGTTAACAAAAGCGCATCATTTGTTGTTAAACCCGCATTTTTGTTAGCTCAATCAATGAACATTACGTCGCTATTTTTTGTGTAACGTGTTGTCCAGACGAAGCTCTAAAAAGACAGTTCCTGCCGCTGCAGGGCTAGCCTCTGAAGAAAGAAGAACCAAGAAAACACCACCTGCAGAGCTTCAACGTAAAAGGTTAGTGATTAACTTTATTTGGTGAATTAATTTACTCGACGGCACGTGTTTTATTGATTGTTCCGCTAAAGGTCCTTCGTCAATTATATAGTTGCATTGAACCAGCATTGAACTAAAACATCTAATTCATACATTGTTTTGGATATTATATGTAATGTGTCATCGAAGACATTCCAGTTAGATTATTCAATTATATAAAAATACATTATGATATTGATAGTAATCGATTACTTTTAAGCAAAAAAATACGTAATTATACAGAGTGCTGGTACAGGGACCAGACCCTCAGAGCCCTCTGTAGTTTATTACTGAAAATAGACGAACTTTCGTCATAGTCGTAGCATCCCGATAGGATCAGCGTCGCACTAACGCTTTATTGCACCTTGATCTATACATACCTACTCCAAAGATAGCTAGCAGAGTCGATATTCCCGTCAAAGCCTCTAGCGCCAAGGCCGGTGCGTAAAGAACTATTCCCATGTACAACGTCATTTGAAGAGTATATGACAGTGAAGCTGCCAGTCTTGCTACTTTACCAAATCTGAGTTCCAAATACTAAAACATAAAAAACTAAAAACAAGAAATTGATATTTTGAAAGTTACCTCATATGCACTGGTTGCTTGGAGTTTGAAGAATACTGGTAAGTACAAATACGCCGCCACTGGTGTGAAAATTCCGTAGGATATGTTTATAACGATAAACTGAAAACCGTATGTATAGTTTTCACTGGATACTCCTAATAAAGTGATGGCTGACATAAATGACGCCATTAGTGAGAAAGCTACGGGAGTTATCGACATATTTTTGTCGGCTAAAAGGTATTCCTAAAATCAGAATAATGTACCTTATTAAATTATAATTAGCAAAGTAAAATGCTTTTTCTACGCCAATGATATTACAATATTGACAATAACATGGATGTAACAAAAAAAATTTCGCAGTTATCCCAAATACTATTTATTCGTCCAGCTAAAATTGTTTATTAACAAAATTGCAGAGTAAACAATTAATAACAAATCAGCTGTGAATATATTTTTTCTAGAATACATAGTTTTCGTTTATTAAAATATGAAATTACTTTATTGTGTCATCTTCAGCAAAGTAAAATACTTATTCTACGCCAATGTTATTTCAATAGAACACTAACATAGGCGCAACAACAATTTTTCGCGATGATCTGGAAAACTATTTGTTCTGTTAAAAGTTTTTTATTAACAAAGTTACCGGTAACAAATTATTTACAAAGCAGCTGTGAATCTATTTTTTTCTAGAATAAACAATTTTTCTATTAGTGCATGGCATAGTGGCGCATTCGTTTGAAAAATTGTTTTAATTCATAATTTTGATATCTTTTAACGGTATTGTTTAAACAACGAAAACTATATAGCCTAGAAAAAATGCATTTTTGAAATTAATTAATTGTTTTTATATTCCTTACAATATTTCGAATGAAAAAAGTCCTCACACCCATCATCGTATCTCCAACCCATTAATTGTTATGACTTTTTTAAAATTGGAAATCGCCGAAATATCTAATTTTCTTAAAAATTGAAATACTATAATTTTTAATTTTTTGTCAAAAATTTCAACTATATTAAACAAAATAGCCTAAATAGATTTTAAAAATTTTGTTTAGTTCCATGTTTTTTTACATTATAACAATATGCTTCCCACGCGCATGCACTTTTGAGAGAGGGGTATCTTTATCTCACTCTCATCCCTATGTATAAGATGAGTAAGAGAAAGGCAGACGACGCACTTGTAAAAATTTTTCGCGGTTTTTCAGCGGTAATACGTTAAAAAAATAACATTACTGTTTCTCATATAATTTAATGTAAAAATTTTATATTAATGAATGAGAAACAGTAATGTTATTTTTTTAAAGTTATTACCGCTGAAAAACCGCGAAAAAATTTTTCGCTCTTCATAGATAGCACTAAGGTTATCGCATCTTTCTCGTTAACAAATCTTACTTGGGGAGTAAGTGGAATGACCCTACTCCGCCTATTAATGTGGGAACACTTGTTCCGCCTCTGCAATAACTCTTATTGTATTGTTCATACCGAAAAACGCGAATTTTAGTTATCCATCTCTAAGGTATGTCCTTTACTATCTGGCGAATAAGCACTTGCCTCATAATCCTTCCTCTCGCCCTTTATCAAACAGACATTTATTTGCTATCGCACATGCTACCTTTTAGTACCCTATTTATACCTTATCTGTCATTGTGGCTATTGTTGTTAATTTAAATATGTTTAAATTCTTTATCGCATCTGGCCGGTATGTTTAGTACACTCTATTTTAATCACCCTGTACTTAATTGTTTATTAACTCTATGAACGTATAAACTTGCGGTACTCTCTCTTGGTCAACTCTATGGAGGTTGGCCTTATTTCATCAACTGACTAACTCACGCCTGGTTAACTCACACTCAAGGATGAAGCGGTTAAAGACATACGCTAAACTCTATTGGATCGTCATACTCGTTGATCAAAGGTAGGAGTTTACTAAAAGCATTAAACTTCCTTAAAATACATTTCATTGAACCCCAAACATTTTTTAACTTATTATTTTGGTAAAAACGAAAAATTATCATCGAATCAACGCCCATGACAGCTAATTGTTCATGCTCCCGATTTGAGGATAATTTTTCAAATTGGTGGAATTATTAGCAACTGGACTCTTTGAACAAACCTATTTTAACTATTTCTTGAACCACTTTACAATCCGACCACACCTCATGGCAGCTGCACTTTCCATTTTTCACTATAAATAGCCAAAGGAATAGATATTGGTAACCCTCTGTAGTACAATTTTCAAAAAGACCGTAAATACGGATTACATTAATCATAACTTATTGAAATTTCATCCAACGTCCATAATGACTGACTTACCTTCATTGTTCTTTGTTTTCCTCCTGTAAAACGATAGTAAAGACCAATAGCTGACGATATTATCAAAACAATTGCCAGGACTACATAGTCCCACGTACCGAATCTGGGTTGAAATACTGCCATTGTGAGAGATCTAAAATATTAAACGCTTGTGATAAATTTACGTAGCTTATTGAAAGTAGTTTGGAAATTGATATGAACCAGGTTGAAACTGTGAAATGAATTCTAAGCAATGTTACAACACTAAAAATTTTGAAAACCTTACACAAATATACAAGAAAAGCTGCATTAGGATAATTGTCAAATAAGTATAAATTGTAAGTCAAAAATACATTTACGCACTTTTATATTAAATACTTGGGCGGATCCAGGCACGTATTTCCTGGGGGCAATTTCATGCTTCAGGGGGGGATCCTGTACTAAATTTACCAAAATATAATTTTAAACCCATATTTCTTGGGCTATTACATTAAAAATCGTCGTTATGTGGTTTAAACCCATAGAAGTGACCTTTTTCTAGGCTCTTGGAGTTAAGATTACCTCGCTTTAATATTAAATTTACTAACTAACTTTGAGGCTCTCGGTGGGGGCGACCGCCCCCCATCGCCCTCCCCCCCTTGGTTCCACCAATGGGCAGATCCAAGGTGGGGAGGCGATGGTGGCGATCGCTCCCAACCCGAAGTTAGTAAACTTACTAATCTTAGATCAAAGAGCCTAGAAGAAAGTCACTCCTATGGGTGTAAATCTTAGAACGATATGTATGTAATAGTCCAAGATGTCTGACTTTAAACTTATATTTAGGTAAATGTAGTACAGGAATGCCCCTCTGGACACCCTGAAGCATGAAATCACCCCACCTGAAGCACGTGTCTGGATCCACCCCGGATTAAATACGGAAAAATTGCAGAAAATGTCCCAAAAATGTGGAATTTTTGTTCTACTTTTTCAACTTCAAATATATCAAGTGTTGGATTATCAAAAAAACTTAATACTACATTTTTGCTTGACATATCTATTGATTTAAAACGACATGAAAAACCAAATTAAAAAAAACAACAAAATCGGAGCTGTCCTTGAGGGCTTCCGAAGAGGGCTTATTTTAAGTAGTCATTTACTCCAATATCAAATCTTACGAAAACTATGAACTTCTAACTATTGACCATCAAAAAATATTTTAAAAGCAGGTAGTTGTTAAATTTCTTCAAAAAAGTAAACAAATGTTAAGTCATGTGAGTACAAAATAATTTGTTTTATTTGGAATTTTTAAACATACAAGTAGAAATTGACGTCAATATACAAAACTTTTTGAAACTTACCAATATCATGTACTTGCAAACTAAACAATATTACTTCAAAGTCACTAAGAATCGCATTTGTTTAGCTCATACCTGAAAATAAACACTCATCTATAAAGAGATTTGTGCAGAATAAAAATGTATCATTCAATTTATAATAGAACAATTATACATTTATCACATAACTTTATTATGGCATAATTCCAGATTAACTGCCTTATTCACATTTTATGTACATAGGCACATTTATGATCGTCTAGTATGAAAATGATTTCCCAGAAATGGAATAATGAGGTATACAATTGTTCTCCAAAAAAAAAAGATTTTGTAAATTGATTATTATTAAACGTTATGAATAGAAATCTAAATAATTATAGTTAAAAAAACTAAAAAATACGCTTTAATAGCAAACCGAACTAAAGAGTAGAAAATATTTTTTTCTGCGAAGAGGAGAACTATTAAATGAATGTCAGTATAATTAACAGACCTAAAGAATGATGATACTCTGATCATCGATAATATAATGGATTCATCATATATAAATTTTTCTTAATACATATACATATTTAAAAACTGGGAGAGAGAGAGAGAGAGAGAGAGAGAGAGAGAGAGAGATACAAACGGATTTCATTTTTACAGTTCTGTTGGTGTACTAAACAATTTGTGGATTACTTTAAACCCTCACTTCATATTTCTAGCATCAAATCCAATATAGATTGTAAGTTAATAAAGAAACTGTGTATCGAAACGTCTAAACAAAATTAGTAGGTCGAGTGATAACACCATCAATTCAATGTTCCTTTTACCTACTCTAAATTCATGTAACGTTCACCCCAATCCAGGTTAAGAATAGGGTGTTTTTTTAGAGGTATAGAACTTTAAGTTGGCAACACTCTTTTAACCGGCGGCCATCTTGTCAGCTGTCAAGTGATTTATGTTCAGTTTGGTTTGGCATTTCATCATGTATTGACTGACGCCTGAACAACGCTTCCAAATTGTGCAAATTTATTCTGAAAATCATGGTTCTGTTCGAAATACGTATCGCGCACTCCGTCCATTTTACGGTCAACATAATCGTTCATCAGAGCAATTAATTTGATTAACTATGCATCGTTTTCGCACCACGTTTACTCTAATTGATAATACGCATCCACAAAGATGTCGTACAGTGCGTTTAGAAGAATCCATTGCTGCTGTAGAGCGTAGCCTAGAGGAAAACCTGAATCAGTCTATCCGCCATCGTGCACAGGAATTGGATATGTGTCCATCCACTTTATGGAAGATTTTGCGAAAAGATCTTGGTTTGCGTGCTTACAAAATTCAACTCGTGCAAGAATTGAAGCCATACGATCACCTAGCAAGGCGTACATTCGGTGAATGGGCCCAAAACAAGATTGCCGTTGATTCCGATTTTCATAAGCAAATTTTGTTTAGCGATGAAGCTCAGTTTTGGTTGAATGGATACATCAATAAACAAAATAATCCTCAAGTTCATGTTGAGACACCGTTACATCCAGAAAAACTGACTATTTGGTGTGCTTTATGGGCTGGTGGAATAATTGGTCCGTACTTCTTTAAAAACTATGCTGGCCAGAACGTTACAGTCAATGGTGATCGCTATAGAGCCATGATTACTAACTTTTTCGTTCATCAATTGAACAATCATGATTCAGACAAGCTGTGGTTTCAACAAGACAGGCCAACATGTCACACAGCTCGTGCCACAATTGATTTATTGAAAGAAACGTTTGGTAACCGCATAGTTTCACGTTTCGGACCCGTGAATTGGCCTTCAAGACGTGCGATTTAACGCCGCTTGACTATTTTCTGTGGGGTTATGTTGCCGGTACACACGTCTCTCGTCCGTAATATGCCAGGTATAATTCGGATATACTTTACAACCTACCACTTACATAAAAAATGTATCGCGAGCACCATCTTTAACACACTCATGGTGCCGATACACACGTCCCTCGTCCGCAAGATATGACCACCCACGTTGGGTTCGTACCCTTCTTTAAAATGCGTTTTTTATGAATGGATATATTCATTCTACTCTCTGAACTACCCAAACATTTTGCGAAAATGAAAGATATTTCGACCAATTTGTACCCTTTTTTGCTTGCCTTCGGTGTTAATTTTATTCATGCAGGTGTTTTTCGATCCGTCAGTCCTATCCGCCAAAGGTCGGTAACTACAAATGCGCGGCTCGATGCAAGGGATCGATGGTTTCGGGTCGTTTCCTAGTAGGAAATTTCCATAACTGCCAGGCCAAAATATTCAGAGTGCAATAAAAAGTAATAAAATGTAAATCTGCAAATGCCGAAATAAAGAAAGCTTACGACATAGTTCAGTTACTGGAGGTTTTTAAGTAGTTATATCACTTAAAAACCTATTGAAATGCCCTTAAATTTGCTCTTGTCACTGGTAGATTGAATCCTAATCGTCTTTTCGGACGACGGACGTATAGAGATCTGTTTGCGTGTGTTAAAGATGGTGCTCGCCATACATTTTTTATGTAAGTGGAAGGTTGTAAAGTATCCCCGAATTATACCTGGCATCTTACGGACGAGGGACGTGTGTATCGGCACCATAAAGCAGGTATACCATATCATATGGTCCTGAGTAAACACATGTTCGTTCAGATATGATTTCAGGTATCTCAATATAAAGCAAAATATTTAACAGTAACATTAAACATATGTAGGATTATGACATTCAAATATGACTGAATAGAGGGGTCCCAAAACACCCTAAATGGTGCCGATACACACGTCCCTCGTCCGCAAGAGATGACCACCCACGTTGGGTTCGTACCCTTCTTTAAAATGCGTTTTTTATGAATGGATACATTCATTCTACTCCCTGAACTACCCAAACATTTTGCGAAGATGAAAGATATTTCGACCAATTTGTACCCTTTTTTGGTCTCTATACGTTCGTCGTCCGAAAAGACGATTAGGATTCAATCTACCAGTGACAAGAGCAAATTTAAGGGCATTTCAATATACAAATTTTAAAAGTTGTTAAGTGTTATATCACTTAAAAACCTCCAGTAACTGAACTATGTCGTAAGCTTTCTTTCTTTCGTAGTTTGCAGATTTACATTTTATTACTTTTTATTGCACACTGAATATTTTGGCCTGGCAGTTATTCAAATTTCCTACTAGGAAACGACCCGAAACCATCGATTCCTTGCATCGAGCCGCGCATTTGTAGTTACCGACCTTTGGCGAGTAGGACTGACGGATCGAAAAACACCTGCATGAATAAAATTAACACCGAAGGCAAGCAAAAAAGGGTACAAATTGGTCGAAATATCTTTCATCTTCGCAAAATGTTTGGGTAGTTCAGAGAGTAGAATAAATATATCCATTCATAAAAAACGCATTTTAAAGAAGGGTACGAACCCAACGTGGGTGGTCATATCTGGACGAGAGACGTGTGTATCGGCAGCATTGGGTGAAGTCGCTAGTCTACGCCGATAAACCCGAAACGATTGACCACTTGGAGGACAACATTCGCCGCGTTATTGCCGATATACGGCCACAAATGTTGGAAAATGTGATCAAAAATTGGTCCTCCAGATAGACTACGCTTGAGCCAGCCGTGGCTTATATGCCAGAAGTCATATTAAAATTATAATGCCAGAAGATTATCTTTCCAATAAAGTAAATTTCATGTCAATCTAAAAAAATATCCTTGTTTTATTCCATTTCAAAGTTCTATACCTCTAAAAAAACACCCTTTATATGGAATTCTAGGATAGACATTGACAATTTCTGTTTCATCTCTATATGATAACTAAACAGTAAATAATAAGCATATAAAACTAAGCGAATTATGGCAAATTCTTATATTTCTGCGTGCAATTTTGCTAAAACTTATCCAATAATTTTTACCCTTACTTTAGTCCACTCTGTTTTTAATGATCATAACTGAATTGATGAAACATTTTACTTATTTTACATTCTAGTACACAACTATCACATTTTATACTTAGTTAATAAATAATGTACCTATAGTATAATACATACATTTTGTTAACATTTAAACTGTTGCCGAAAGAAACTGGTTCAATCTGGAATAGATAGAAACCTGTTAAAACAACAGAAAATGATTAGTACGTCTGGAACAATATTTAGAAGTGCAACTAAAGAAAAAACATCACATTCCTTACGAATTATAGATATGTTTTTAAACAAGATATCTAACAATCACATTTAGTGTTATATGAACGGTAATTCTAAATATGTAGCTAAACAAAATGTATTGTCAATAATTAGGTATATCTCTATAACCATTGCATATTTTTAAAATAAATAAATGTCATCAACGGGTGTTCTTTGCTTTAATTCCATGGAGTGTGTATGAAATTTAAAAACTAAATTTAGTAATTTTACATTCTCTAAATATTCTTTGAGACGTAAACAATGAATGTTTTATTTAATTTTAGTTATTAGCACATATCATAGATAAATGTAAACACTCTGTAATCTATATCTACATAAACCTTTAACTATGCTAAATCTCATACTGCTCAAATACGGTATTACCTCGGTTAACATAGATTTTTGTAAAAATTTGGGGTTAAGCTCGTCTTACCCTCTACTTTAAACATTATACAGTGATGGGCAAATGTGTGGAACCAAGTAAATATCGCTGTAATTATTAGAGATATCAAAATGAAATTTGGAAGGTGGATACTGCAGTAGATTGCCTATTTGTTTCCAATTTTTTTTACAATTTTGAACTTCCTGTTTTACCGGAAGTAATGTCGATTAAAATTGTGCAATAAAACACCCTGTATAGTATTTTAGTTTCTGATGAGACATTTTATTGCGAATACAAAAATATCGGGTTTGATATTGTTTACTTCAATACCTACCGAGATATTAACAGAAAACTAACTAAGGAAAGGAAAAATTCGATGGTAGCTAACCTCAGTTCAGATTTCATTTACGCCCGATATAAACAAACCGCTCGGTAAGGATTTGTATTTCTGTTGGCCAATCGGTGGCATTATACCGTCACAGCCAACAGCACTGCTTGTTCCATAGTCGAATACACGTGCGTTTGTTTAAATCAGGGGCAAATTAAATCTGAATCAAGTTTAGTAGTCCATGAAATTCATTGCAGAAGTGACAGTAGTTGTCAAAATAAGTTATTAGTTTTTTTTATTTGAACGTAAAAAGATTGTATTGTTTTAATTTGATCTAAAATGGCCGAATTAAGTGAAAGAGAAAGAATAGAAATATTAATGATGATTGGGTATGGGGAGAGGAAAAGGACGCGTCAAGAAGTTTGTGACCTTTTTAACATTGTTCATCCGAATACACAAATATCCCGTTCAGTAGTGACGAAAACTTTGCGAAGGTACGACACAAGTATAACAGTTAGCAATTTACGAAAAAATGGACGGTTAAAAAGTGCAAGTAATGAAGGTGTAGCTCAAAATGTTCAGTAGGAAGGATATTAAGGCGAGAAAAATATCATCCATACAAAATTCGCCTCGTTCAAGAACTCTCCGAAGACAATTTCGACAGACGTTTGCAATTTTGTGAAACGATGATGGATATTTGTAACTGTGATAACAATTTTATAAGAACTGTGGTGTTTTCAGATGAGGCTACATTTTGTTTAAATGGTACGGTTAATCGACATAACTGCCGCTACTGGTCGCAAAGTAATCCTAATTGGGTACAAGAGGCTCATACACAACATCCTCAAAAATTAAACGTTTGGGCCGGCATTTATAACAACAGAATCGTGGGACCCTTCTTCCTACAAGAAACTTTAAACGGAGATAGGTATTTACAGCTCTTAAAGACACAAGTTAATCGGGCATTGAAGGTAAATGGACAATTACCAAATAATATCTGGTTTCAGCAGGATGGAGCACCACCCCATTACGCTCGCATTGTTCGAGATCATTTAGATACGACATTTTGATCACAGATGGATTGGAAGAAGGGGTACTTATGAATGGCCTGCACGAAGTCCCGACCTTAATCCACTAGACTATTTTCTGTGGGGTTACTTAAAGTCTAAGGTTTATGTTGATAGACCAAATAATTTGCAATAATTAGTTGCAAGAATAACTCAAGACATCCAAGGAATACCTAATGTTACTAGAGATTTTAAAAACAGACTTGCTTATTGTCAAGAAGTAAACGGTGCTCAGTTTGAACATCTAATACATTAAGTTTAGTTAAGTTAAGTTTCAATGTTTTGAAAATCACTTAGATTTAGTTAATAATTATGATTATGTATTTCTTTAATGGATATTAGATTTTTCCTTTACTTAATTACTTTTCTGTTAATATCTCGGTAGGTATTGAAGTAAACAATATCAACCCGATATTTTTGTATTCGCAATAAAATGTTTCATCAGAAACTAAAATACTATACAGGGTGTTTGATTGCAAATTTTAAAATCGACATTACTTCCGGTAAAACAGGAAGTCCAAGATTGTAAAAAAAATTGGAAACAAATAGGCAATCTACTGCAGTATCCACCTTCCAAATTTCATTTTGATATCTCTAATAATTCCAGAGATATTTACTTGGTTCCACACATTTGCCCATCACTGTATGTTTGAAAAGGTGATTTCAAGCGAACGGTCCCCCACAAGCCAAAGAACTGGTTCCGTTTTAGGTTTGTTGCCTAAACCAGTGGTTGCAAGTGGGGGCATGCAGCTGTTTCCAAAATATCATTTTCGAATACAAACCAAAAAAGTCGAATATGTGTCAATAAAATGAATCAGCAAAATAGGTATAGGTTGGAAACAACTGAGCTAAATATTTCCCAGACGTATAAATCTACGTTTTTGACTGGCCTCCGAAATTATACGATTTGTTACCGCTAGACTTTTTTCTTGAGTCACGCAAAGGATTATGTTTATGAGGGTAATCCTCAAATTCTTGACGATTTGGAAAAAATAATCAGTTCAGATATAATAAGCTATTACTAGGTATATTATAGGACAGTAGTCTAAACTATTTATTGGGAATATCTTTCTCGTAATTTTTTTTTGACAATTCCTTAAATAGAGACTGCTAAATTTTTTTTATTTGGAAGACTCGTCTTTTTTCATCTAAATTTGTTAATGATTTTATTCTTTATGTACGACTTTGATACTTTTGCACCTTTGTCTGGAAGTCATTCAATATGTCACAAATACCAAATAAATTATGAGTCACCGAATTCTACTATTAATGCCAACTCTCACCCCGCTCTTTACAATATTGAAAGGTTTGTCAAAATTATTTAATATTTTCTACTGAAATTACCATATATGGAAATTACCTAATTTTTTTTTATTTTATTATACCATAAAAATCACAAAACCATATCTCATGTAGTTGAGAAATAAATATGTGTGAAAGTTATGAATATGACATGGCAAATTTGTAAACACATTTAATTAAAAATTCTGTTATTTGTGTACTATTACCCACTTTCCAAGTTTTACCTCTCTGTCGGTCTGTTAACCACTACTCAGCAACAATTCAAAGGTCGCTTATCGATCAATTATTAAAAATATACCTCGTGTTTCACGGCTAAGGTTATAATTATTTTTAAAACACCGAATTATAATAGTAAAACTTACCAGTGAAAACACAATTTAAAACTAATTCACTTAAAACGTGAGCACATTCAAGAAGTCGTTTTTTTACAGTTATAAATTAGGAGAAAAGCCCGGTAAAAGATGCGACCATGGCTAGCGCATGTTCGTAACCTCGATATGTTGTATAATGAAAACTAAATATTGGAATTATTAGAAACAGAATAGCGTACGAGTTCATAAACTGCAAAAGCAAGAACAATTACCCAATGACAATGTTAATAGTTGATTCAAGGCGATTGATTCCAATCAATCAGCCTAAACGGTCTGCCGTATATCCGATTCGTTTTTAATATTTTGCATAATTAAAACAAAATTGTATAAATTATAAGCGAAAGTTTACGTAAATTTTTATGCTAATAATGTTTAAAAATAAGGTTTTTAAACGTACTGGATTGATGTTTGGTATAAAATAGAAAAGTCGATTCAGCACAAAAAATGTCACATAACTATAAATACGTATTTATTGTGGATTATAGATAATAACGGAAGTAAAGATATGTTTGAAAAAATCGATAAATAATCATTTATTATTTAACTTCTTCCCAGATATCTCCTGACAAATAGTTAATGTTTTTTTTTGTTTATATACTAATTATTTAGAATTAAGTGTTATGAATAAGTGTATCACCATTAGACAAAACATATTTGTTGATTACTAATCATTAATACATTGTTTTAAATACATTTATACACTTTATTTTAAATTTACAAAAAATAGTAATAACAAAGAGTACTTCTATATTGTTAGTAATCTAATTAAGGTTTGCTGTATTGTTAGTAGTCAGAATGTTTTACGGACAACTGTGAACACAGCATTAGACGTACATATGACAGTGTCAAATGACATATTTCCGTATTTTGACATTTGTATCTAGAATTTTAACATTTTTCTGGCATTGCCAAAACAAAACAAATTACGAATTATATTCCAATGGAAAATATCGAAGATAATGCAGAAAAATCCGAAGAGTCTTGTAAGTTTTATTCAAATATAAAAATTCATCATTAACTTTCTTAATTTTGCAGCGTTCTCCCTGGAAAACCATAATTTTTCTACTCCACTAAAAATGGTAAAAACCATAGATGATATGCAAACCTGGGACAAATCGGAAGCGTATTTCGTAAGGTCTTTTTCGTGTGTAAAATTGAAACAGATTCTTAAAATGCTTTGTAGGAGTATATGGGTTTCATACATGCTATAAATGAATCTGTAAAAGGCAAAAATAACTCGCAAGGTAGTGCCAATGCCTCGGAGGAAATTAACAAAATTGTTGGCATGCTTGAAACTTTGAGTAAATGGATAGATGAGATTCCACCTATTGAACAACCTCAAAGATTTGGAAATCAAGCGTTCAGGATATGGTATGAGAAACTGAAAGCTGTAAGTATATAAGAAATAGTATGTATTTAATCCTACTAACTGGGCCAGTACGCTTAAAATTTGTTGAAACCGTTTAAACAAAGATTTTATGTATTTCTTTTAATTTCTCTTTGCAGGAAAGCATACTGCTTATTCAAGGCATTCTACCAGAAAGTCTTTACAGGGCAGTTCCCGAGATTATGGTATATTTAATAGAAGGATTTGGAAATTCAACAAGAATCGATTATGGCACTGGGCATGAACTGTCATTTGTGATGTTCTTGTGCTCATTATTTAAAATTGGATTTTTGAAAACGAGAGACCAACCTGCAGTGGCTTGCAAGGCATTTGTGAAGTAAGTGAATGAAATAAATTATTTTACATTTATAAAAACATTATTTTATATTTATTTTATAGGTGTTCAAGAAATTCTACCTTTAGTTATAAGTTTATTGCATATAAAAATTTAATATTTTGATTTTGATGTAAATTAAAAGTTGATTGATTCCTTTATATTTAGGTACTTAGATGTAGCAAGGAAGTTACAAGTAACTTATCGCATGGAACCAGCTGGTAGTCATGGGGTTTGGAGCTTAGACGATTATCAGTTTGTGCCATTTATTTGGGGAAGTTCTCAGTTTGTAGGTGAGATTTTCATGTGTAAATTTTTAATAATGAAGTTCTTATAAATAAATATCTAAAGTCGTTTTGTGAAGTAGTTACTATGAATAAGGGTTAAAAGTTGCCAGAAAAATTGTATTTAACAATGAAATCAACAAATACTTTAGTTTTACAAGTATCTAGTAGTTTCTTCAATTATTCTTATTTAATTTTTTTTAGGTAACCATCGATTAGAGCCCACATGCTTTCTCAATGAAGAAATAGTCAATACTTTCTCAAAAGAGTACATGTTTCTCAGTTGCATAGAATATATCAATCAAGTGAAAAAAGGACCATTTGCCGAGCATTCAAATCAGTTGTGGAGCATTAGTGGTGTTTCGAATTGGCCTAAAATTAATGCTGGTCTTATTAGGATGTACAAAGTAGAGGTGAGATACATTTTAACAATGAAATTAGGGTAATAATAAATTGAATATTTTTTGAGTCCAGTTCTGAAGAAAATAAAATATGTAGGTGGAAATGCTATAAAACTTTTGCTGGGTGAGAGCTGAGGAATTCAATAATAAATTCACATGGAATATAACTGTATTTTTACAAATGAGACTTACCAATTTTTTACATAATCCCTTAAGGTTTTTGACTTTCTTATTGTTGGTGAAATTTTCCCATATAATGCCACTTTGAGTAGACCAAACAAATGAAAATCCAATGAAGCCAAATCTGGATTGTATGAAGTAGTATCTTACATCCCATTTTTCCAATAGTTGTTTGGTTACCTAGTCTTATCAAGCCTTTGAGATGGTTGATTTTTCCCTGATTATAGTTTCTCTCAGATTGAAACTGTTCTACCCACCCCCTGCCCAATACTCCTTCTACTGTCTTGTCATCTTTTTGGAGTAAACCAGTAATACCATTAATTTATATTATCATTTTTTCTCATTCATATCATGATCATCACTAACCCATTCTGTCCAAGACTGAACCGACAAAAAACTTTTATTTTGGCATCTTTTTCGATTTTGGTCAAATAGTAGTACTCTCTTCGAGGTGTCATCCCCGAAGATCCCAGATGTCGGTCTTACATCTCGCGTCTACAAACAGTAGTAGCCAATTTTTAGCAAGTCATCATTCCATCATATGGACTGACATTCTCTGCTCCTCTGTCTTTGGTCTTGACTTGGACTTCTATTATATAACTCTGGGTCATTCATGTCACCTGCTGTCCAACTCAAACTTGATTCTTTTGATATTGTATTTAGTAACTGTCAGTACATATGGATCAAATGTAAATACATGAAGGATAAACTCCTTACAAGATTGGATTGGACCACTGATCTTAATTTTCCAAAATTCTCCAGAACTCCTATTTTATGTTGGATTTCATTAATTTGATGGTTCATGCCAATGCACATTTCTTCTTGTGTACAGACTTATATTGTCTATGTGTTTTTATTTTAGATTCATGAAAATGTCTATTTCCAAGTCTGCTCCTGATGATATCTCATCCAAGTTACATAATACAGTTTGTGCTTCTGACATTTGGTCTGTTATTTGGGATATTCACATCAGGGAAGTAGATGTAGCTTAAATTTTCTTTTAAATAATGTTTATATGGTTCCTTAGATTTAATGGGAAGATTCTAACAACTGCCATGATCAAAATCGACGTTCTAGACTACTTTGTTTGATGCTTTTTTACTCTCTCTGCTTTATTTAATGTCAAAATATTTAAACTTTAAAGAATGTTTATGTGGTTCCTTACATTTAATGGAAATATTCTAAACAACTTCCATGACCAAATTCGACGTCCTAGACTACTTTGTTGTTGTACTTTGTTTGATGCATTTTAATTTCTATATAGTCTAAGTTTATTTTCTTTCAGTGCTTGGTAGTATTATAATGAAAAGTTTAGAATAGATTTGATCTTAATTCTCTCTACACATCTAATAGCTGGGGTTTAACGATAACCTGTGCGACAGTTGACGAGTGCTTCTGTTAATTATCAGTGTCTCATGTCTTTTTAAAATCCCCAAAATCAACATAACTGTCGTGTTCAACACATCTTTCAATAAGAACTTTTATTGTAAGGAGATGGTGATCTTTGTCAGCAAGTTTCTGTTCTATTCAGTCTTCTGAATACACCAAGTGATCCTCAGGATTTAAAATAATAAGTTTTGTGTTCATTTTACTTAAACAGTTCCTATTTTAGGTTTTAGGGAAGTTCCCGTTGGTCCAACACATATACTTCGGATCTCTTTTCACTTTAAAACCTACCGAACACGGTTCCAGCGTAAGAGCGCCCCCTTTGAGTACGGTATACTCAACGAATATGGATCCACCGCCGTTGCCAAGGATCGTGAGTTTGAGAGCCTCCGAACCGTCTATACACTTTCCCAAGGGCAGCAGCTCATCAATGAACAAGTTTTAGGATATTGTGTGTGATGTGATGGATGTATTTTTTTACAAACAGTAATCGAATGCTGTTTTTCTTGCATTAGTGAATTTATTATAAAAAATGAAAATTATTGTATTGTGAAAAATAAAAACATGGCAACTTTGTTATTTGTAGTTTCCTTCCTTATCTGTAGCGAATCAAAATTTTCATGTTTACAAAAAAACGATTGGGAAGGCCAGGATTTTGTAGCCCTTTTGTACCGACATGTCTTCAGCCAAGCATCTAGGTGACGTAACTAGAGTGAAACAAGCACGGCATCTGGGATTCGTTCAAATGGAGCGGCACATACAGGGTGTCAATTAAGTCCCGGGGCGGCGGAATATTTGCTAAAGTACTTCATTTCTGGAAACGATCAAGATCACTCCTTTAGTAACTTTGACCAATAACGCAATAAAAATAGGGGTTTTCATTTTAAAACATCAGGTTGACCTTAAAATAACGTCAAAAATGAGGTTCAAGATCAAATCCAAGGTAGCCATCGGACTCCTTGATCAAAGTTACTAAAGGAATGACCTTAACCTTTTCCAGAAGTATGTTAGAAAATATTCAGCCGTCCCGGGACTTAATTGACACCCGGTATGAACCATCTGTCAAAATACAGTTTTGTATTTTGTTATCTACATGCATGTCTCTAGCGTTGGGTGCCATTTAACTGGAGCCAAACCTCGCAAATGACAGTTTAGGGACAGCAAAAAATTGTAATATAAAACAGATATTTCACACAAAATGTGCAGAATAAAGTCGAAACTGAATAAGTGTTCTGGATAATACTACAAGGTGTGAATTGTTCAACTACTACTAGTACAAAGAGCGTATTGTTTTAGTATTAAAAGAAATTTACATTTATTAAGGTGTAAAACTCTACTCAGGGCGTACCTTAAAAGGAGTGATCTATTTGACCGATATCTACTATTTTCAGCAGCGCTTGTCGTGTCTAGCAGATTTTTCTGAAACAAGACGAAATCATTTACAATACTTGCATCAAAAGAATCCAAATCTATTGAGACTAGCCCCTTCGAATACCAATTTCCCATCAGCATATGGTCTGGCATCATTGATAACAAAAATAAACCGGTTGATTTACTTAATCTCTTGGCTTAACCAAAAGCACATTTAAATTTTGGATAGTAATTTCCTAAATTTACTCCCTTACATGTAAGAGGTCTTATGTGGTTTCAATATGATGCGGCACCGTCACATTTACAGCCAATGTTCGATGAATCATACTATGCTTTTTGAATTTGACGTAGACGTACTATTAACTGGCCACCTAGTTCACCCGATATAAATCCATTGGACTTTATTTACTGGAGTCAATGGAATGAATGTGTTTATAAAACACATGTTGTAATAAGCAAGCTGTATGATTTTCTGGTTTTATAAGGATTTTAAACAATTTATTCCCTTTCATTAACTGTTCTCAAAGTGCTCACTATTTTTTTAATGACAAGGAAAAGGGATTATTAACGATGCCAGGATTGAAAAATAATTATTCATATGAGTCAAAGGTGAGCAAACTGCTTTGCTGGAGCTGGAAAGAAAGTGATATACACTGACTGATTGCAAAGGAAAAAATAGAATTTGTGATGGACTGGTTGCTGGTATTTAAAATATCTTTGGATGAAAATAACAATACTTAATTTGCTTTTGAAAGTACGCAAAACATATGAATGAGTAACTCCTATTAACGAATATAAAGAAATTTTATTTTATGTGCAACACTACGCCGCGAAGATAGGCAACGTAACGTGCGTAAAATCGATAGCCAGCTGTACGACGGGTTATCTATTCTTTGCACAACAAATTATCTCGCTCTACACTAGAATCTTAACAATGTGAGATGTGAACCTAAACACTGCAAAAGTGCAAAATGAATGTGATTTTGGTTTGTGTTTTTTCTTGTTGACATTACACGGCTTATAGTAACAGAAAATATTATCGATTAAAGTAATAACAAGAAAAAATTACTATGTTTTCCAGATGTTTTAATCCATTGAACGCAAACAAATATATTGTTTCTAGTGGAGAACCTTCATCAGTTGCGCTCCCCTCATCTAATTGAAATCTCCAATAATTAGATGTCGAAATTCATTTAATTTAAGAAAGAATCTACAGGGCTTTCATTTCAACACTAGCCACCCAAAATAACTTTTAAAATATATTTAAAAGAAAAAACACCTTAATTCATAATTTTAGGGGGTATCATGTAATACCTCTTTTTAAAGGTCTCTTTTTTGGTAATTTTTTGACACCAGAATTTTTTAAAATCAGATTATTTTTTACAGAGTCTAGACATCGTAAAAAATAAGTTTTTGAAAACAAATGGTTTAGGGTGGTTCTTAGGATCACGAATCCAAGGTCATATTTGCAAATTTCAAAATGGCGGATCCAAGATGGCGAATGAAATTTTTAAAAATTAACCCATATACGCTAAAATTGGTATATATGGGTTTTTGGGGTCGGGACTTTACAAAATTCAATATGGCGGATGAAATTTTCGTCTCGTGGTTTATTTTCATCGTCCATGTTGGATCTCCCATCTTGAATTTTGTCTATCAGATTTGTGATCAGCGAACCCAATAACTCGCTTGTAACAAGTTTGGTGCAAATCGGCTTGTTTTTTAAATTTTCATTCGCCATCTTGGATCCGCCATTTTGAATTTTGAAAATCTAACCTCAGATTCGTGATCAGAGACTCTAAAAACAGACCTACATCAATTTTGGTGTAATTGGCAATTAAAATTGTTGAAGTGATAGCCTAGGGGTTGAAATTGTGTAAACTGTATCCCCCGGTAAATATAAATTAACATGTTTTTTTGCCTTCTTAACCAACTTCCAAAATGGAAGAGGTTATCAATTCGTCTACAACTTTTTTTTATGTATGACGAGCGATTATTCAAAAACGGTTTTCTAGAAAATCAGAAAAAAAGTAAATAAGGCACTAGATTTTAGCGATTTTCAATGAATCTTCACTGTTTTCTCTAAAACTGCTCACGCAATTTGAATATTGTAAACTGTATTATACAAAGATATGTTCCAGTTTGACTCCACACATTTTTCTATAACGTAAAACATACCCTTTTTCTGAAAATCGGAAAAATATATGCATAAAAACTGTAAACATCATGGTAAATGTCAAATTTTCGTCATAAATATCTAGTTTAAATGACAAGATATGCCATGAAAGTATGTCGTACAGGGTGTTTGTAATGATTTTCATTTTGATGCTTTTGAAGTCAGTTTATTTTAGAGACGAAGTTAAGTTACAGTCACGTGAAATTGCAGAAAATATTCCATTAGCTTTTAAAACAAAAATTTGTAATTCTGGCGATCTCTTCTGTGTGGAATACGGTTGAAGGTGGATATTTGCGTTATAGAACGAAGGATAATTACAGTTATACAAGAGGCTTTAAAATTTGTCAGAAGCACTTGAGTATACAGGATGATTGAAATATAAGATGGAGTATAATTACAGTTATACAGGGCGGTTTAAAAAAGTTTTATAGTTTGGAACATAAGAAGTTGCTTAGACAAGGTGTTTTAAGTAAGGTTGGGGTAAAATTATTGTTATTGAGGGTGTATCAAAAATTTGTTATACAGGGTGAGTTTTTTTTTTGATGATCAGTATGGAGATCTCGGGAACTAGTGGAGATAGAGCAATGGTTAAATTGGGAAAGATTTGGAGTTTTACTGGCCCAATTTAATGACACTTTCGGATTTTTGTAAAAAGTCATGGCTTACTAGATATTTTGAAATTGTGTCGATTTAGTCAATTCCCTCTAACTCCTTTGTTTTTGATTTTATAAAAAAAGTGTATATATCAAAATTGAAGGTAATTGCATCCCGAATATGATTGTCATGTCCTCGTTTGCGTGACAACTCTCGTTTTCAAGATATGACACAAACTTATCTTTTTTTGAATGGAAACCATAGTTGATGACCTAAGGGAGGCGGTATTACAAGCAACTGAAGAAATTGATAGGCGGTCTGTGAGGAAAGCGGTAATGTCAATCTTAAAAAGATGCAATTTTGGTCTAAATAACAATGGTGGACTTTTCGAACATAAATTGTAACCATTATTATATACTTTAATTTCTTAAGTTTTTAGTAAGTACCTACTTATTTAGTGTTTTCGTTATATCTGATATACCTAATAAAAAATCGTTCAATGTTTTTTTGGAATAGTTATTAATAAATCAATCTACTTCATCGCTAACTACGTTAAAAGTGAAAATAAGAGAGAAAAACTCCATTAATTTTATGAATAACTATATCGAGTATTATATCGTTGAAAAGCTCTAAAAATGTCCGATTTTTTGAGGTCATAGCCAACTATGGTTTCCATTCAGAAAAAGATAAGTTTGTGTCATATCTCGAAAACGAGAGCTCTCACGCAAACGAGGACATGACAATCATCTTCGTGGTACAATTCCCTTCAATTTTGATATTTACACTTTTTTTATAAAATCAATAACAAAGGTGCTAAAAGGATTTGACTAAATCGACAGAATTTCGTTTTTTCAAAATATCTAGTAAGCTATGACTTTTTACAAACATCCGAAAGTATCATTAAATTGGCCAGTTAAAGTGCATATCTTTTCCAATTTAGCCATTGCTCTATCTCCGCTAGTTTCCGAGATCCCCATACTGATCACCAAAAAACACTCACCCTGTATAGGCATAAGCAGTTAAGATATTTGAATTATAGGGCGTACGACGGGGTATAATTATAGACATGGGTTTAAAAATTTTTAGAAACAGTTGCATACACCGGGTGATTGATAAAGGTAAATTTTGTTATATAGGGTAGACCATGAGCAGTTGCATAAATGGAATACTATACATATGGGGTGAAGTAAAATCATTGGTATACAGGAATAATTTAAACAATAGAAAAATAGAAAGTCAGTAGTGTGGAGAGGATTTGTACTTATACAGGGTGGTATTAAACATATCAGGACCGTTGTAATATTGGTTGAGTTGAATTATAGTTGTACAGGGTGATTCAGAAAATAATAGACCAATAAGTTATATAGGAGTGACCAGTACACAGAAGCATATAGAGTGTGGATGCAATACAGAGTAAATTAGTTACATTTATAGAAAGTCGTCAAAATAATAAAACAAATAAAAAAGTTAAAATATATTCTTAAAATATAGAAAAAGAATAAAAATTAGAGAGGGGGAAGAGAGAGGGAGAAAAAGAGAGAGAGATAGGAATACGCTAAAATTTTCATTTGAATTGTACTTTAATTAAATCAAATAAAAAGAATATATGTCAGAAAATAGTGATTAATTGCACACGGTTTCTAAACTGGTTTTATTTTAAGTCAGCTGAAGGCGGTTCTTTTTAAATATGAATTATTCGTTTAAAGATATTTTAAAAGTTACTTTGGGTGGTTAGTTTTGAACTGAAAACCCTGTATTTTAAAAATTAGAAGTTCGAAAGTTTCGGAACTTTCCGCATCAGAGACGGGACTTTTTTGTTTATGTGGGTGTTTCAGCCTTTTGTACTTTTTTTGACAACGACATTCCGGATCCAATGTGCTGTTATTCACATCTTTACCAGCCTCAAGATTTAAAACATCTGTTTGAACTTTGAACTACACTAATCGGGAATTCTGTCATGACATCGCCGAGCTTCATTTACTGATTAATATCGCGCACTCCAAGCATTGCCTAGTCGTATTTAATTCTTTTACTATAAAAATGCATCAAATTTCCATAAATACGTTGTGGAAACAACTTTCTTAGCTATTTTATGATCCAGCTAAGTCACTGGATTATTTTGTGACAAGCACGTTCGGGGTAAAAGTTTATCTAAACCTTTTACCGCAATAATAAGATTAATATATTTAATACTTACGCATTAAAATCTTTCTAAACTACATAACATCTATTTTTACTGTAGATAATATTTTTATTGAATATTTGATGTTTACAAATTTTATTTGTGACTTTCCAGTCGAGGTAATGTAATTCTTGATAGGCTCTTCATATCAGTAGTTCAGGACCACGATAAGATACGAGGCTAATAAACAAATGTACCGAATATTTGAAGTTTGCGGAGACATGTTTACAAACCTATCTACAGAGTACACCATAACGTGACCATAACTGAAAATTTGGATTTAATTTCTACTTCTAAGTTGACCCTGTGCCGGGGGTTGCTTTTTTCAGGGGGTGAAAAATATTATATGAATAAATTAAGTAATTTTAAGCAACTTTTTTTCCATAAAGTTTTTTCTGAAATTCAATTAATTCTTTTCGAGTTCATTGCAAATGAAAGTCTCGATTTTTCAACCAAAAAACATGTTTTCATACGGTTTTACGTAAATAATTTTAAAAATATACACTTTAAGAAAAAATCATTTAGATTAAAAATGTTGCTTATAAAAGAACAAAAAAATGTTGGGTTTGTGGTTTCTGTAGAATCAATACAAACGGAGTTATAGCTTGTTGAAATTTTGTTTTTATTTATTTAAACAACAATTGAAAGGTTTATCATGAAATAACTGATGCTTATTTTTTTGGTATTTATCTTAATATCTATATGGCGAGGAACACTATTGCAGTAGTTTCCGAATGTCGTGGTTGATCAACATTTAGAGATAATTTATTTAAGTTAAGTCATATTTATTTATCACATTAAGGTAGTAGTTTCGACTGCATTCCATGTTTTCCTGTTGTTATCACAACCGTATCATCGGCAAAAGATAGTATAATTCCTTCTGGTAGATCAAGTAGTAGATCATTTATATATAAAATAAATAGTAGGGGACCCAAGATGGTACCTTTTGGAAAACCTGTTTACATTTCACTGAAACCACTTACAGTGTCATTTATATTTACTCGCTGATATCTGCTTGTCAAGTAGCTTGAAATGAGTTTGAACGCATTTCTTCTAATTCCATATCTGTATAATTTATCTAATAATATCGAATGGTTAACAGTATCAAAAGCTTTGGCTGGGTCAAGGAATGTAACAGCAATAGATTCACTTTTATCAAGTTTTTCATAAATTGTATTAGTAAAAAAAATTAGAGCACCATTTGTACCAGTATTTTTGTACTGTATCTTTGATAAGATTTTATTCTTTTTAATGAAATCGAGTAGTCTGTGATAGGTAATTCTTTCAAAAATTTTTGCTAGGTTTGATATCAAGGATATCGGTGATATTATCTCGACTGGACCATACAATGTATGGCATCACACTCCCTCTAAGGCCCGCTAAGAGTGCCTTTAGGGGAAAATTCACTAAACCCCAGATATCCTAGGTATCAAAAGGGTTTAGCTCCCATGAATTTTCTGACCGTCCAGGCTGTCTATAACAGGATGGCTTTTTGCATTTGTTTGTAAAGATGTTCGTCCAAACCTAGATATTTTAAATTGTTTAATAGATGTTTTGGGACTAGTCCTGTTGTTGACATAACAATTGGTACAGTACGTGTGTTGTTCATGTCCCACTGAGTCTTTATTTGAAATTCCAAATCTCTATATTTGCTTATTTTCTCAGCCTGCTTGACATTTATATTATTGTTGTTAGGAATTGCTTTGTCAATTAAAGTTGTTTTCCGAGCGACTTTATCTACCAAAACTATTTCTGGTCTACTGTGAGCAACAGTCCGATCAGTCAGTATCGTGCGGTCCCAGTACAGCTTGCAGTTGTTATTTTCTAAAACAGATTCTGGTTTGTATTTATAGTATAGTAATCTTACCGACTGTGATAGTTAAAGTTTCAGTGCTAGTTCCTGGTGCAGTATTTTAGCCACAGCATCGTGTCGTTCTTTGTATGCAGTTACAGCAAACGCTTGACAATCTCCTGTGATATGCTGGATAGACTTAGATGTTTGGCAACCGTACATTCATCTGTCGTTGTCAATAGAAGGGTCTTTAACGATGTACTTTAGATAGTTCTTAGTTGGGACTGTGATAGTTAAAGTTTCAGTGCTAGTTCCTGGTGCAGTATTTTAGCCACAGCATCGTGTCGTTCTTTGTATTCAGTTGCAGCAAACGCTTGACAACGTCCTGTGATATGCTGGTAGACTCAGATGTTTGGCAACCGTACCTGCATCTGTCGTTGTTAATAGAAGGGTCTTTAACGATATGCTTTAGATAGTTCTTAATTGGGATTACTTGATCTTGGATTGCCAATATAAAGCCTTCCGTTTCAGGAAACATATGACCAGAGATCACCAGTAGTTCGACGCTGCACTGTCGACATAATCTTGGTTGACGTCATTCATATGTCTTCCATGAAGGGGCTTCTCTTTCCATTTCAACAGTTTCTGATCAGTGGTCTGGTGGTGTAATTGGACGTGTTGTTGTGTCAGTCGCAGTGGTGTTGAGTCATCAACCTGGCACATGACTCTATGCAGATCAGAAAATTCCGCGAGTTTCTGGAAATGACTACGCAAAATAGAAATTTGTTGATCTAATAGTTTGCTTAGATCTGCCAATCCTCTTCCTCCTTCATACCTTGGCAAAGTTGTACGTTCAACAGAGCTCTTTGGATGGTGATCTTGAGCTTTTGTTAATAAAACTCGAACTTTTCGTTGTAATTTTTCAATGTCAGTCTTGTACCAATTAGCTATACCGAAAGAGTAACTGAGCACTGAACATGCATAGGTGTTAATAGCCTGAAACAGATTTTCACTGTTTAGTTTGGTTTTCAACAGTCGTCGTACCCTTCTATAGAACTCTGCTGTTAGGTCCTTTTTCATAGTCAAGTGATGAATACCTTGAGCCTGCTGTATTCCAAGGTATTTATAAGTATGACCATCCCCCATAGATTCAATTGAGGTGCCATCTCCTATTTCGAAGTGCCCCTGCTGTATTTTGCCTGTAACTATGTATATTAATAATTCGGCATCTGTCTAGGCCAAATTTCATATGGATCTAGGCCAAATTTCGTATGGAATATTATCCCTATTATTAGCCTTATAGATTGGTGTAACATCAACTAGCTTGAGTGTTTCAGGCCAAATTGATTTCAGTATACTTATGGAACAAAAGTTGCTCAAAATTAGTTAATTCATTCATTCCCGGACTTTTTCATATAATATTTTTTAATCCGAGAAGGAGTAGCATTCGTTGAAATCTCTAGTTTCTGATGGTGTAAAAAATATATACATAACTATGGTAAATGATCCCAGAAAATGCAAAGAAATGATATAAACTCTAATACGATTTTTTTTATCATTATGTAAAATTTTGAGCTATTAATTATAATTTTTACTTTAATTACTCGAAAAATGTAAGATTCCATGTTAAATTCATAAACAAAATAATCAGAAGTCGAAATATACTACTATAATTAACAACCAAATAAAGTAATAAGCTCAATGGAGTTGGGCGTTACTTGGTGGAAATTAAGACTATTGATGAAATAATACACAGTACTATTGAATTCCACTTTATTTAGACACACCTGTGACAATTGTTTGGCTACATTGTAGCTACAATACCGACAACATTATTCCATTTTCTTCTTGCCACCCCATTCAACAGAAACAAGTGTATTTTCATAGTACCGTAAATAGATTAATTACAATCCCATTAAATAAAAATAATTTTTATAGAGAACTTGATGTAATAAAACAAATGGATAGGAAGTAAAAACTGTTGAGTCAATTTTTAAGAAAAAACTGTATGACCAAGCCATTCAATCTATCTACCCTAATATTAAAGACCCTAATGAAAAATACAAAATAATAACATATTTTGGGCCACCAAGTATCAGAATTGACAAATTTCTAACCAAATTAAATATTAAAGTCGCATATAAGACCAACAATTCATTAGGGAAACTAATAAAGAATAATAAAAGTAAAACTGATAAATCTAAATCATTAGGTGTTTATAAGTTAGAGTGCAACGATTGTCCAAAAACCTATATAGGCCAAACGGGTAGAAGCTTTATAAAAAGAATCAAAGAACACCACACATCTTACGTAAAAAAATAAACAGGATTCCAATTACGCTAACCACCTAATAGAATGTAACCATAGTTTCAATAATAATTTCGAAATTTAACACATTGAAAATAAAGGCCTAAAATTAAATATGTTAGAATGTTTAGAAATTAATAGGATTAGAAATTCCCATAACTTGCTTAACGACCAGTTATACCTAAATAAATCTCCCTTATTAAATTTGTTTATATAATTACATTAGTAAAAATAAATCCGAAAATATTTAATTATCTATTAAGGGATTATCCCAACCAAAACACACTGTTTTACCTGGTTTCTGCATTGGTAGGAGAATGTCATTAGTAATTCCCAAAATTGTAATATTATTTATAATTTTAATCTATTTTTGCATTATATTTAGTTCATTTATTGTACCTTTTAATGCTATATATACTTCACATTTTGAAAACTCACGTTATTGTAAGAAGAACCTACAATTGTCACAAGTGTGTCTAAATAAAGTGGATTTCAATAGTACTGTGTATTATTTCATCATAAAGTAATAACGTTAATATTTAATAAGATATCTACAACATTTTAAGAAAGTTATAGAATCTTTTTTAAATTATCTACGTAGATGTCTATTTTAAGATTGTACTCATAAACCTGTGTGAACTACGAAAAATTTTAGCCCATCAAAAGGTATTTCATAGAGAAGTGGGGAAGGGGCTAGAAGGGTCTGGGCCTTACTACTTAATTTTCAGAACAAACAACCCACCGACTTTTTTAAAAAAGCAGATATTCTGACCTAAGAATTTTCGATTAAAAATAACATGTTTTTTTTTAATTTTTCCCATATATTTTGAAGTTATGTGAAAAAAGTGTAAACAAAAAAGGAGTACATCTTTTTATTAGCTACAACTTTGTCATTTAACTTTCTTCTATGGGTATTGTAATTTTGCCGGTAATCAAGATAAACCAGTTTTTACCCTTACAACCCCCATCTCCTAACATTTGTTGTATTTTCTTACTTTTCCAATGGGTTTCACCCTACTATTTTTTTTTTTGAATTTAGAATAATCTACCCTGGTCCATAAATACATTTTTTTGCTCTTTTGCCTAGCCCAATATGCCTGAAATTAGCTTATTTTTACTTTAAAAAATGCTACAACTTGACATGTACAGTTTTTATTCACACAACTTATAAATAAGAAATAAATTACTCGAGCATTGTCACATATATACATCAGTTTAACTAAAAAAATCTGCAGTCATGTTTGAGTTTGTAGACCCACCACGAACAGACTAGAAATGATTAGTCTTCATTATTCAGGAACATTGTCTTCTTCCATTGGCATGAACTCATAATACTGATAGTTTTACCCCATACACTGGTAGGATGCTGCTCACTTTGCGGGGTGATTCCTACATTTTCTTACTCTTAAACTTGAAATCCTCAAGGGAATTACATCAGCAAACGATCTAGGTCCTACTTCATTACTGATCGTAATGTTATTACAGGAATTAATTTGTAAATTAGTTGGAATATCATTCAAGTTTCCATCACAACCACAGTCTTCATTGTCACTAGGCTTAGTCGATGTAGCACTGTTCATGTTTGTTATAACACCGTTATTACCGACGTACGAGATATTGGCCTCTGGAACACTGGATCCAATTATAATCTTCCCCCTGTTCCCAACGTATTCGATGTTCCCGTTCCCCTTCTGGACACTCAGCTCGCAAGTATTCCCCACTATTCTTACTAAGCCACTGTTTTCACTCAACTGTATGCAGCAGTTGTTACCAACAACCACCAGAGTCTTTTCGTTGTGATTTATGTTCAGCTTCAGATTGTTCCCGATACGCTCTTCCACTTTGTCCATGTTGTACGAACGCCTAACCGGCACTACCATTTTAGATTCACTTCACTTGTTTTTATCCTAGAGATTAAGATGTTTACTGATCGAATCGAACGATCGTAGTGAGCCATGTTTGATGTTTTCGTCGATTTTATACCACACGCCACGATTCAGGGTTCTTTACCGTACTCGTTCACAGGATTTGTTGATTATATCGTATAAAGCGGCCTGATAGACAAATTTCGCGGTCAGTGTCGGCATTGTGGGGAACTACCTCGCTAAAAAATACACGTTCATGTCTCTCTCTTTGCAGCGGAAGCGATAAGTAGGTCTAATCGCTCTCTCTGTTGACAGGTATTTGATTTTACTATGCATAGATTTGTAAAAAATACTCGTGGATGGTGTAGACAAATTAAAACGAAGTGATAAATAGATAGTATATGAGAGGGATTGACACAACTTCGATTTGTTTTGTTGCAGAAGATGGGTTTCGTTTGTTTGAATTTATAATTGACATACATCGGGTCGTAATGCTGGTAATTTACCTAACTGTTTGATCGATTTGATTGCCATTACTGTTACTTATTGAGTATTTCACTTGTACATGGTAGCATTGTAAATTCCTCAAACAGAATTTGCATATGTTAAGTTGGTTCTTTAGAAAAGAAAATGGGCATGGGAAGTTCTAACTAGATCAATCAATTATTAACCGACTTCGAAAAAGGAGGAGGTTATCAATTCGTCTACAACTTTTTTTTATTTATGACGAGGGATTTTTCAAAAACGGCTTGGGCAATTTTGATCATTTAAACTACATTATATTAAGGAACATTACAGAAATGTCCCATATAATTGTCAATAACATGAGACTTACAGTTTTCTAGAAAATCAGAAAGCAGTTGCATACAATTATGGTTGAAATATAAGTTGGAATTGAATTAGTTATACAGGGTGGTTAAAAAAATATTGTATTGGCTAGCACATAAGTAGTTGCATATACAAGGTGGTTGAAATAAGAGTGGAGCAAAACTATAGTTATACAGAGTGGATATTTGCGTTATATGACGGAGAATAATTACAGTTATACAAAAGGCTTTAAAAATTGGCAGAAGCCGTTGAATAAACAGGATGGTTGAAATATAAGGTGTAGTAGAATTACAGTTACACAGGCGGTTTAAAAATTTGGAACATAAGTAGTTGCTTATACAAGGTGTTAGAAGCAAGGGTGGGGTAAATTTTTTGTTTTTCAATGTTTACCAAAAATTTGTTATGTAAGCATAAGCAGTTAGGATATTTGAATTATAGGACGTAGGACGGGGTATAATTATAGACACGGGTTCAAAAAATTTTAGAAGCAGTTGCATATACCGGGTGGTTGAAATAAATGGTAGAGTAAAATTATAGCCATAAAATGTGGTTCAAAAAGGTGAACTCTGTTATACAGGGTAGACCAGTTGCATAAATGGAATACTAGACATATGGGGCGAAGTAAAATCATTGGTATACAGGAATAATTTAAACAGTAGAAAATAGAAAAAGAGTCAATAGTGTGGAGAGGATGTATACTTGTACAGGGTGGTTTTAAAGATATCAGGACCGATTTAATATTGTGTTGAGTTTAATTATAGTTGTAAAGGGTGATTCAAAAAAAGATAGACTAATAATTTATATAGGGGTAACTAATACACAGAAGCATATACAATGTGGTTGCATTATGGCGTGAATTAGAGTTACATTTATAAAAGGTGGTCTAAATAATAAAACAAATAAAAAAGTTAAAATATATTTATAAAATAAAAGAAAAGAATAAAAATTAGAGAGGGACAAAGAGAGAGGGGAAAAAAGAGAGAGAGCTAAAATTTTCAATTGAATTGTACCTTAAATCAGATAAAAAAGAAGATATTTCTGAAAATAGTGATTGATTGGACACGGTTTCTAAACGGTTTTTATGTTAAGTTTAGTTTAGTTTGGTTTGGTTTGGTTTGGTATGGTTTGGTTCGGTTCGGTTCAGTTCAGTTCAGTTCAGTTCAGTTCAGTTTAGTTTAGTTTAGTTTAGTCTAGTTTAGTTTATTGCCCAACAGAAATAAATCCAATTACAGGACAAATATTATAAAATAATGAAACATACTAATAAATACTATGGTAACTTAAATATTTAAAAATATATATAATAAAAAGAATAAAAAGAACGCAGAATATTACAAATATTACAACATAAATTTTACACAGTTTTAAAAAACGAATAAAATAACAATTGACAAGAGACTTTTACTAGTAACTGAACCATGGTTGATCTGACTGAATATACCCTTCAGCGATTGATTCAAAATTGTCATAGTTAATATCACAGATTCTAGATATACTGTTATAAGTTCTACACATGATAAATAATGGTGACTTTATAAGTACATTTGTATTTGCAAACAGATAAAAATAGGTGTTATTTCTTGAATCAATCCTTGGTGAATGTATCGGGAGCATTGACAGGAGAACAGAAGAGTCAATTCTGTTGTGAACCAATTTGTATAGAAATGAAAGGCTATGTAAATTCCAATGCATAACTGAAGACCTTATCCCAAATCTGTCAAGAAGTAAATTGTGATGGTACCCTCAGACAGGATAAGAGCCGTCGACTCGACAAGCGAGAAGTTTCAGGAATTTTCTTTGCACTGCCTCCAAACGCTTATGATGAATCTTGTAGACAGGATGTCAGATAAGATTGCAATAATCTAACTTTGAGCGCACTAAGCATGTATGTAAAGATTTCAGCGCGGATATGTTATGAAAGCTGTTTCAATTTCGCAAAATAAAACTCAGCGAACGCAGTGCCGATTTGCAAGTTATGGAAATATTTTCAGCGAATGAGTATTTATGATCGAAATATACACCCAGGTCCTTTATAATAGTGTATCGCTCAATAGTTTGATTATTCAACGAATAATCGAAAAGTATAAGAACATACTTTGCATTTCGCGATGTTCAAAAAGAGTTTGTTCTTGGTATACCATACCGTGAGCTGATTCAGGTCATGTTGTAGCCGTAAGCTATCATTGATGCTCTCGACTTTGAGAAATAATTTAAGATCGTCTGCAAAAAGAAGAGTTTCAGATAACAGTGTACTTGATAAGTCGTTAATGAATATCAGAAACAATAACGGACCAAGATTGGAACCTTGGGGTACTTCTGAACTAATAGTAAATATGTTTGATTTGAAGCCGTTATAGCTAAATTGATGGCGGTTACTTAAGTAGCATTTAAATAGAGTAAACAGCGAGTAACTGAAACCAAAGACCGATAATTTTTCGATTAATGTAGGGTGAAGAAGTTTATCGAAAGCCTTTTTAAAATCCATATAGACCACGTCTACTTGACTTTTGGAGTCAAGGGCTGCAGCTGTGAACTGGGTGAAAATCTCGAATACTTTAGCAAAGTTAGGAATAATGGCGATGGGTCTGTAATTTGTTATGATACCTTTGTTACCAGATTTGTGCACCGGACAGATTTTCGATAGTTTCCAGCACTCAGGGAATAACCCAGTTTTTAGGATTAAGTTGAATATTGAGTATAACTGTGAAGCCAAAACGGTCGAGCAGTCTCTAACTAAGAAGCTAGGAATCATGTCATGTCCAGATGTAAAACTATCTTCTAAGGTGTTTAGAGGACTTGATGATGTCATTTATAGATAAACTTGCTATAAAAATGTTAGGCGAGTATATGGACCCACCCAAAGAATTACCAGCACTGGAGGGGGATTAAACACTTTTAAGTAATATGAAGTTAGTTCTTTTTTAAATTAAAGTTATTTAATCACCATTTGTGTTTTTGGTGCCAATCCAAGAACGTAATTCTGAATAAAGGCCTAGTAAAAACCGTATTAGCCACTTTCTAGTAACTTTTAATATTGAGCATAGGACTTGGAACACTGCCAGTTATTTAAAAAAAAATAGTAAAACAAGCCAATGTACTCAGAATTTAATTAATAATTTTTCCTCAAGTAAACACCGAAAAATCATTAATAATTAATATCATTGAAGTGTCGCCCGAAAAAATTCAATTCAATTTTAAAAATCATTGACCTTCTGTCTATTTCTTCGACACTAAATCTGACATTTTACAATTTTCGTTTTTTTGTGCACGACCGCATTTCGATTATGCAAACACACCGCTCATTATAATATTTCGATAACAAACGAGTTTCGTTTTTTCAGAAATGTACGGTAATTCCCGAAAATCTGATGTCATTTTATCATCCGCGAAAATAAATGTTAAGGATTCGGTCAGAACAACTTTATAATTGCAATTCTGTTATTTTTATATCAATCATTGGTTTGGTAGCTGTCATATTTCCTAGAATGTATTTAATGTTTTTATAATCAAAATTACACTTCGTGCTATAAACTATGATGGTTACAGGGTGTACATAATTTCGTATGATTTGGTTTTGTTGGGGGAATTTTGTATGTCTAAGGGTGGCATTCATGTTTATTGTAAATTTTAGACCCGCTCCTCCCGCTTGGTAAGATTTAACGTGAAATTTAGTGAGTACTAATCCAAAAGTTTGCTAATCTTTACAACGTTAATTAACAATTTACATATAAAGGGTGTTTTTTTTTAGAGGTATAGAACTTTAAGTTGGCAACACTCTTTTAACTGGCGGCCATCTTGTCAGCTGTCAAGTGATTTATGTTTAGTTTGGTTTGGTATTTCATCATTAATGGACTGACGCCTGAACAACACTTCCAAATTGTGCAAATTTATTTTGAGAATCATGGTTCTGTTCGAAATACGTATCGCGCACTACGTCCATTTTACGGTCAACATAATCGTCCATCAGAGCAATTAATTCGATTAAATATGCAACGTTTTCGCACCATGTTTACTCTAAATGATAATACGCATCCACAGAGATGTCGTACAGTGCGTACAGAAGAATCCATTGCTGCTGTAGAGGAAAACCCGATAAGTGCCCATCCACTGTATGGAAGATTTTGCGGAAAGATCTTGCTTTGCGTGCTTACAAAATTCATCTCGTTCAAGAATTGAAGCCACACGATCACCTAGCAAGGCGTACATTCGGTGAATGGGCTCAAAACAAGATTGCCATTGATCCCGATTCTCATAAGCGAATTTTGTTTAGCAATGAAGCTCACTTTTGGCTGAATGGATACGTCAATAAACAAAACTGCCTTATTTGGAGTGATGATAATCCTCAAGTTCATGTTGAGACACAGTTATATCGAGACAAACTGGAATATTGGTCCTTACTTCTTTAAAAGCCAGAACGTTACAGTCAATGGTGATCGCTATAGAGCCATGAATGAACTTTTTCGTTCATCAATTGAACAATCATGGTGCACACGAGCTGTGGTTTCAACAAGACGGGGCAACATGTCACACAGCTTGTGCCACAATTGATTTATTGAAAGAAACGTTTGGTAACCGCATAGTTTCCGCGTTTCTGACCCGTGAATTGACCTCCAAGATCGTGCGATTTAGCGCTGCTTGACTATTTTCTTTGGGGATACGTGAAGTCGCTAGTCTTCGCCGATAAGCCCGAAACGATTGACCACTTGGAGGACAACATTCGCCGCGTTATTGCCGATATACGGCCACAAATATTGTTACATTTCATTTCAAAGTTCTATAGTTCTAAAAAAACACCCATTGCATAGTTTGGTTATTAAATCACGATTATAACTAAAAAGTTGAAAATAATTATAACGAAATACAACTCTAGACAATAAATAACACATTCATTGTTGTTCGGTACCTACACACAAAGTAAGAAATTTAAACATTTAATGGTGCTCATTCTGTACAAATTAATTACCTACCGATCTAGTATATATTTGAAGTCGGAGCCAAGCAAATCTAAAATCCTGTATTGTGTTCTTAGCTACAACTTCATCAAATTTGATTGTTGCTTGGCACCGACTTCAAAAATGTACTAGATTGGTAGATAATTGATATGTACAGAATGAGTAAGTACTTTTACTGTATAAATTTTTACTTTGTGTGTAGGCACCTAACAACATTGAATGTGTTATTTATTTGCTAGAGTTGTATTTTGTTATTATTATTATTTTTATTTTTTTAGTTATAGGTGGAAGTCGGTTATATATTTTTTTAAAATATTTTATTTTCAACTTTTTAGTTTTTTTGAACTCAGGTAGTTTTCATTCTTTATTTTTTATTTTGTATGTATAACCTCAATAGACAGGACCAGGTAACATCGAAAGCCTCAACATTACACAATGATACATTTTCATTTAAATTGACAGGTAAATGTTTACGAACAAAATCTATTAGTACGCGTTGACTTAATAAGCCCAAAATATATTTATGCCTTATGGACTACGCCATGTAACCTTTTTTCAACTTTTTTGACAACTTTGTATAACTATAGATAACTCCACCCCATTCTATCCTATCCTTTTTAAATGTTTTATTCAAATACAGTTTACAAATGTTTAATGAAGAAAGACTTTGAAGTTCCTTCAAGATATAACTTTGGATTCCTTTCTCTTTATGCAATTTAAAATTATGACATTATTGTGTTTACGATAATCACAAATAGGTGTCATCTGGAAAAATATTCTTTACAAACCTATCCTATCCAACCATCCTGTACATTCGACTGCCCACGGACAAGCATAAATTTGTTAGCTGGCTTCTGTAAATTATAGGACGGAGTAGAATCTATCCCGTATTTACGGAATCAAATCCGTCCAATATTTCAACCATAGTATATAACTCCTTGTGGGCCACCCCATAAATTATTTCATTTTCAACATTTTATATTATCGCCCTATGTAACATTAATTCCTCTCCACACTTTATGCAACTTCTTATGGATTATAAAATAAATATATTTTTAATTACGCTGTATAAATATAATTCACTCCCAGCATATTTCAACCACCCTGTATATGATTTGTTTACGTCCACATCATATAACAGTTCTTTAATCACCCTATATAATTTTAATTCCACATTGTTTCCAACATTTTTATACCACCAAACGTCCACTCCACCCTATATTCCAACCAACCTGTATATACGGCTGCCTATGGACCACTATCATTCTACTCTGTCCTATATTTCAATAATCATATAAATACAACTCCTTCTATCAGTTTACTTTGTGATTTTGTTTGCTATAACTAAACACTCTGTGTATAAATGCACCAAATAGCAGTTTAGAGTTTGACATGTGTTGTCATTGAATTTTCTATTAGGCCGGGAGAATGTGACAACCAAAAGCACCGTCTATGCAAAATGGAAAAATTTTCATTTTAATTGGTATTTGCCTGGTATACAAACAAAAAGAGCCTGTACTCATTGATTTAAGGAGCCAAAAATACTATGCCTTACTACCTATATGCTTGAGATGTACATAGAAAAATTTCAAATTCGCAATTAAATCTTCCACTGCCTACAATTCCCGCACTATTACGTTGGAATTAAGATATTTATGAGTAAATGTCCGTTATGTCATTTCGATGAAATTTTTGATAAGAATTTTGGAATTTTCGGCGATTTTCTGCAAAACTGCAAGTTGCACGTCATAGATATGAGATCACCTAGGGATAATAAATTGAACGTTAAAACACTATACACATCCATAAGGAGTTTTCGAAAAATCGACTAATATGTTAGGGATATTGCTCGATTTCCATGCACGCATGTATTCATTCACATATTCGTCACTTTACCAATAGAACTCTTTTCCAAAGTTTCACCAATCCGGATAGATACTCTATTAAACAAGACCATATTCATTCAAACCGGTTCACCAGAGGAGAAGAAATCAGGTAACATACATACAAAAAAAAACGCAACGACTTGATAACCTCCTCCTTTTTGGAAGTCGGTCGTATAAAAAAATCCTGAAAACGGGGGGATTGAAAAATTCATCAAGCATTATGCCCAATGAATAAATAAATTGTCAAAGAATGAACACAAAATAACCCTGAATGGTTTGATTACATGGAACAGCTTGGCACGTGGATTACTTTATCGCTAATACCATTAATAATATTAAAGTTAAATTAGCCCCAAACACAAAAGAGTAAATAAATGCATTGATGTCTAGTCGCTTCAAAGGTGACAAAAAACTAATGCGAATTGAATACTAAACAAAGAATTACATAACACACAAAAAAGCGTAAAATAGTTTGAAGAATGTGGAGCATTGTTCAACCGTATGATTGTTAACTATTGTAATAAATATTTGGTTATTCCCATTTTTTAAATAAATGCGTGTATATTCCAGTAATAATTTGTGTCTAGTACTAACCTATAATGTAATAAAAGTTTATTATACCATTAACGTTATTATCATTATAGTATTAATGCTTTAGATTTTACAAACGTGCAACATGTTAATAATTTACATTGTAGCAGACAAACTAATATTAGTCTAGTAGGGAAGTGAGTTTGCTGTGAAAAATAGTTCTGATGATTTTAAAAATATGGGGTTTGGTTTTTTCGATTCAGAATTAAATTCTGAGTAATGGGTATTTTTGAATTTTTTTGCCAAGAAAAATTGTAATTGTTATAAACAAAAAACGTATAGAGAAAATGAGGGTCTCCGTTTTTTGGTTATAACTTGAAAAATATTAAAAATAGCTTTTTTTGAAAAAAGATTCTAAAAGAGGAGAGAATTTCATAACGACAAGTCCCGAAACTGTAACTCCATTATTTATAATTTTAAATTGACATTGAAAATACCGCTCCGCGCGGCCGTTTAGCCGCTGCGAGATCAAGCCAACAGAGCATCACAATTTTTTTTTTAATATTTGTTATCAATTTAAAAATTTTAATAAATTACAGTATTATCTAGAGACTTGAAGGAATATAGTCCAGTAGACAAAAAAAAATTCACTTCATTTTTGTTAAAGTTATTCAATTTTTAATTAACTAATTTTTCATGGACTTTAGATAACTGAAAATCAGTTCTAAAAGTTTTAATAAAGTACCTAGAAATATTTTGAACTCTGGAAGATTTTCTTATTGACTCAATGAACAAAATTCCGTTAAAAAAGTTTAAAATTTTTTTTCATTTGTTTATTATGATTTGTTTAAGTTAACAAAAAATGAAAAATGCAGATTATGTTTTTTTTTTATATATTTTATATTTCAGCTGGTTTTTTACAAAAACAAATTCTGTACCTATTTTTTTTTATTTCCGTTACAAAAAAAAATACAGCCATGTGCATCACATTATTTAAAAAAATTTTGTTTTATTTTTTTTTTTCATTCATAAATATTTAATATACTCACTGTTGTACCCGACACCTATCTTATCTACGTAAAATTGAATTTTGATATATATTTATTAGAATTATATATAAACAATGTATAATTATAAACAACGAAGACGAGAACCAGTAAGTATATGTATTATTCATACTTGAATTACATTTAACCCCAAAGCCATTAATTTAATCTTACAAAAATGTTAATAATAACAAATAACTAATAAACAAATGGAGTAAAAAGTTAAAAAAACCTTCTTGAGTAGTCTGATAGTTAGTCTTCAAAATTGTATTGAATGATAACAGCTGTAACTTCAATAGTAACAGAGATATAAATATTCTAAGGTGAAGATCATGTATTTTCTAATAAACAAATGCGTATAAAAATAAAACCGTTATAGATATGGAGATGATTAAAATTAAATCAAATAGAATAATTAATTATCTAAAATATTATCTTGAATGTCCAAGACTGTATCATGAACAGTTTAAAAGTTATAGCAATTTAAAAGTTGATAAGATAGGTGCCGGGTACAACAGTGAGTATATTATATATAATATTTATGAATGAAATAAAAAATAAAACAAAAATTTTTTAAATACTTTGATGCACATGGCTGTATTTATTTTTTTTGTACCGGAAATAAAAAAAATTTGGTTCAGAATTTGTTTATAACAAAATGTTTATTATTCTAATGAGGATAGTAAATGATGAATTTAGAAAAACAAACGATTCCTTAATTAATAATTTAAAGGGGTGACAAATAAAAAAAAAGATTATAAACAATTAAAAAATTTTTTAAGAAAAATTAAAAAAAAAATTCATTATTTGACCAATACAACAGAATGGCAAAATTTTTTTAAATAATACAATAGTCTATTTGTTTATAACAAATTTATAAACAAATAACGTAAAAAAAATTTTAGTAATGAAATAACATGCAAAAAATAAATAAAAAACCAGCTGAAATATAAAATATATAAAAAAAAACATAATCTGCATTTTTCATTTTTTGTTAACTTAAACAAATCATAATAAACAAATGAAAAAAAAACTTTTTTAACGGAATTTTGTTCATTGAATCAATAAGAAAATCTTCCAGAGTTCAAAATATTTATTAAAACTTTTAGTACTGATTTTCAGTTATCTAAAGTCCATGAAAAATTAGTTAATTAAAAATTGAATAACTTTAACAAAAATGAAGTGAAAATTTTTTTGTCTACTGGACTATATTCCTTCAAGTCTCTAGATAATACTGTAATTTATTAAAATTTTTAAATTGATAGCAAATATTAAAAAAAAAAATTGTGATGCTCTGTTGGCTTGACGGTTACCTCGCAGCGGCTAAACGGCCGCGCGGAGCGGTATTTTCAATGTATTTTTTTTTCGTAACGGTACTATGAAAATATTGTTCATGATGACAAAATAAAATTTTTCTAAAAGTTTGAGCCCTTAATAAAAATATTAAGAGGTGCATCATCGCAGTTATAGATTTTTAATGATTGTTGAGTTTTTTGCATAAATTTTGGACTTGGTCGATTTTAAATTTTTTTTATCTCTTATCCTGATAGAAAATCGGATTCCCTACAAAAAAGCTCTCTTAGTAAATTTTCGTAAAACCAGCCCATTCTTTGTAATTAAGCCTTAAACATTGCTACAAATTTTTAATTTTTCACTAGGAAATGGAAGGAAATGACCTTAAATATCAATATTTTTTTAAGACCGGCGATTATTCTTAAGAGAAATTTAATACTCTACAAAAAAGGTAAATTATGATACAAATCGAAATAATTATGTTTCACGTAAAATAAACGGTTAAATACTTTAGAAATAAACTTTAACATCAAATAACTTTGATAGGAGTGAGTTTATCGAAAAATGTTAAGAGACCTTTTTTTGTAGAGCGTTAAATTTCCCTTGACAATAATCATCGGTCTTAAAAAAATTTTGATTTTTAAGGTCATTTTTGAAATTCCTAGTGAAAAGTGAAAAATTAAAAATATGTACCAATGTTTAAGGCTCAATTACAAAGAATGGGCTCGTTTTACGAAAAATTTACTAGGAGAGCTTTTTTTGTAGGGAATTTGATTTCCTATCAGGGTAGGAGATACAAAAAATTATTAAAATTGACCAAGTCCAAAATTTATGCAAAAAGCGCGACAACTGTTGAAAAATCTATAACTGCGATGATGCACCTCTTAATATTTTTATTAAGGGCTCAAACTTTTAGGAAAATTTTATTTTGTCATCATGAACAATATTTTCATAGTACCGTTACGAAAAAAAAATGTTTTATTTTTTTGGCCCAGTCTAATATATAGATATTCTTTACAGCTAGCTGCTAAAGTTTTGTACCGATCAAGAAAATAGATTAAACAAAAAAAGTAATGGAAAACTGTGGAAACCTTTGGTGTGTCACAGATGTATAAACACAAAGTTTTGTACCCTAACACCACACTTTTATTTTTGCGCTCGACATACGTTTCAACAGCGAAGCTGTCATCATCATGGAGTAAACAAAAACTGAAAATATTTACAATTATTCCGTAATATATATAAAAGTTAAAACTATCGGCAAATTTGTGGGGAAAACCCAACATGCTAATTCACTAATCCCTAAGTACCTGACCCTTCAACACAATGTGTTAATTGATTTATTAAATACTTAAGTTCTTAAGATACAAAATTCCTAATGTTGTTATTTTTATATAACACTAGCCGTTACCCGTGGTTTCACATGCGTACGGAATGTTCAAGAAATAAAAAGAAATAATTTATGAAACATATGGATTATCCTATATAACAAAATTTCGTACTTGTTTGAACCACCCTACTTAACTATAAATCCACTAATCCCGAATATATTTCACCAAAACTGCAAGTACTTATGGGCCACCCTATATAATAATTTTATTCGACATTTTTTTTAATCACCTTAAATAACTGTAACTTTACTTTACCCTATATTGCAACCATCCAGTATATGCTGCTGTTTATTTGTATAACTTTTTGAACATCTGACTATAACTCTTCACTACCATATATTTCAGCTATGCAACTGCTTATGGTCTACGCTGTATAACAGTTATTTCTGATATTTTTTGAACCACCTTTTAAAGTAAAATTGCTCTTTACCCTATATCTTAATCAACCTCTGTATGCCGCTTTTTCCAACAATGTGTTAAACACACTCTAAAACTATAATCTTGCTTCTCCCCATATTTCAACTCTAACGAATTCTAGTTCCATCTGCATTAAAACTATCCTGTATACACCGCTGCCAATTTGTCAAACATTACAACTTATTTTTTAACCGCCCTGTAAAACCATAATTTTGTGTTTTTTTTTTCATATTATATTTCAGGACTGAAAATGACCTTTTTAGCGTTTTTTCGAACTCTAAATAATTTATATCTCGAAAACTATTATAATTATAGACAAAATTCACAAGAGCCCTTTTTAGTTCAAAATTACTCCAAAAACCAAAAAATTTGGAATTTGTTAATAAAAAAATTCCCATATTTGGGTCTGGCAACAAGCACAATTGTTTAAAAAGGATCTTTCTCGATAAGATTGTGGAAAAAATCCGTCGGAATATTTTTGCCAACGGATGAGAAGATTCTTCCTGGACTAACTAGAACTTTTCATTCAGTTGCTGAAAAGTTACAAAAACTGCCAAAATTAAGATTTTTGCAACTATATAATATAATACTTTCTTCGAAGTGTCATTCCTTTGTACGCAAAACAATATATATATATATATATATATATATATATATATTGTTTCTGGTTAGTGAACCTTCATCAGTTGCGCTTCCCACAATTGAATGTCCTCTCGAACACTTCTTTATGTATTTAATACATTTCGTTAAATTTGAAGACGCGAGATGTAAGACCGACATCTAGGATTTTCGAGAGAAACAGCACACAGAGGTTCAATTGTGGGAAGCGCAACTGATGAAGGTTCCCTAACCAGAAACAATATATATTATTTATATTGTCTTGCGTACAAAGGAATGACATTCTGTCCTAGGAGTTAAGGGAGAACAGCAATTACACGGAACGGCTCCAGATTCGGAACATCTGTGTGCTGTTTCTCTCGAAAATCCTAGATGTCGGTCTTACATCTCGCGTCTTCAAATATATAACTTTAATATAATAATTATATAAGTAATAAAAATGTTTTAACAACAGTTTTTATGTGTTATCCTATATACATTCTTCAAGAAAAACTAATCAAACACCTCATATACCAAGAAATGAAGTCAAAGTAAGTAAGTCAATGCACATTACATAAAATATATATTGGTAAAATAAAGTAATACATTAATCATATCTATATTTCTACTAGAACAAAGTTCTGATTGTACTTGTATTTCATTTTTGAATGTTATCAATTGGATTATCTGTAGTGGGTTCAGAGCAAGAACTATAAGACGAGCTGGGTCTATTTTGTTCTAAGAAATTGTTAGAAGATGAAGGTGGTAAAACATATGAATTACTATTCAGCATTAGACCACGCTGTTCTAAGAAAAGGCCATCAATTTGATGCATGAAAATTAGTCTTGCATCTTCTGGTAATTGTCTTAGCTTATTTGCGAGGATTTTGGCATAACGGTCACAATCGTCCTCTGGTGGAGATTGTTGTGAATTATGCCTACTTATTGCTTGGGTTAGGCCAGCAAAACTTTCTTTAATGGAACTACAAGATTCTTGTTGTTCAGGGTTCATATGTCGTCGTTTAGTTGGAATTCCAAAATTAGATGGGAAAGGGTCGACATCTTCACAGCTTTCTTCTGGAGAAAGTGGATCTTCAATTTTGATATCCTAAAAAATAAGGTGTAATCAAACAAAAACAAAAAAATATAATTTTTTTGTATTAGATTCCAGCAAATGGTGAGGAATGGTTGGAAATTGAAAAATGCTTTAGTAATAAATCCTCGGTGTGTTGGTTCTTTAGATGGAATTCACTCAGAATCATAATACTTTAACTAAAGGGTGTTCCAATTTGAGGTTAGTTTTTAAATTTTTTAATAAAATACACAAATTATTTGAGAATGATCAAATTTTTTATTTCAAATGATAGTACAATTGTTTTTGATTACCAAGTTTCTGTTTCAAAAGATTCTGCTGCTGAATGACATGTTGCACCGTCCTGTTGGAACCACATATTCTGCACATCAATATGCTCCAATTCATCCCACAAAAAGTTAGTAAGCATCGTTCGATATCGATTACCATTCACAGTAACAGCATTTCCATTTTCCTCGTCAAAAAAGTTTGAACCAATCGCTCCACCAGCCCAAAAACCACACCAAACAGTTACTTTTTGTGGATGCATTGTTTTTCCATTATTTCTCGTGGATTTGCTTCACCCTAGATTCGACAAATCCACCCAATTCAAAATGTGCTTCATCGCTGATGAATTAACGAATTAACGACGGAAACCAAAGTCTGTTGGCTTTATTTATTGCATTATCTGAATCTTGTAAGCATCAACATCAACTAGGACCAGGCCAGGGTAATTCACAAGGAGGAGCATTGGTATAAAAGAAAATTTATAGAGACAGCATATATAATATCGAACGAGAATATAATTAGCGAGCCCAGCGTCCAAATAAAAACATTTGGAAACCACTTCTTCGGCCACTGTCGCTACGCATCACCGACAACCAACCGCCAGATACAACGACGCTGATTGGACCGGATGAGACCCAATGACCATGACCATGGAAATACCATGGATAAACTGAATTTCCCATCATTCACCTGATGACGATAGCAGATGCAAAGCTATTGAAACGTTGTGAGATCAACCTTTTCAGGATTTCTCTTTGTACGAAATTTTCTCCACAACTTTCAGCATATTTAAAATAATTTTTAATAATAAACACGCGTTGCTCAATCGTATATCTCTCCATTTTTAATAACCGGAAGATTCCTACTTGTCATCTGTCAAATAACATATGATATTCTAGTACAAAAAATATAAATGGCGGCAAATTTGAAATTTAACCTCAAATTGAAACACCCTTTACAATCAACTACACCGCACTTTCGGTTTGATGTTTTCCTTTCGATTTTATGGAATAATTAATTTTTCATCTATAACACACCAACCATAAATTACGGTTTTGACACAACCAGAGTTTCCAACATAAAACACGAGATTGGGCAAATGCCTATTGTCAAAGATACTTTACTAGCGTATTGTAAATAATGAAATTAAAGTACTTACTTCTAGTAGTGTGTCCGTGGAGTTTCTTAATGTAGATCCGTCACCGAGGAAGGAATCCAGATAGTCGTACGCAAACCAGATAGGTTTGTAAACTTCGTGTGCTCCAGCTCCAGCTCGAACCGAGTCACGAACTTTTTTTTTATAAAATCTGTAACTGGACAGCAACGAATCTTTTTTCCTTTTCAACTCATCAATCTCAATATCCATTAGACTACTAATTCGTCTCCATGCATCAATTTTTTTCTGTTTATTTTTATATATTGGATTTTTTGCATTCCATAGTATTTCTTCAGATTGATAATGTTCTAAAAACTCCATTTCTAAATTATTACTCCAATTTGTTCGCTGGGCCGCCATTTTACTTGCAGTGAACTGATAGTATTGACAACTGATACAACGCAACGCCGAGAATGTCGTTACCTTGGCGTGAACAAAACGTAAATCCTTTGTTTCGCGACGAAATAGCGACTGCGATCGAGAAACAGCCGTGAATACCGTGAACTCCGCCAAAACCACACACGATACCTACACACCAGCATTTCCAACGTACATCAGACGCCGCAAGCTTTGGCAACATCGTAAGAGCATTCTGTCTGCTTGCTGGCTGCCTGCGTCTGTCGGCTGATGGTTTGGTTGCTTTAAATTGTCCTCCATGCACAACAAACGAGTATGATCATCCTGTCTCAATGACGGACTTAGTAGTTTTATGTTATTATATGATTTACTTTTTTAAAGAGTTCATATTTTTTATATAAAATTTCGCAATGAACGTTAGTTTTACAGAAAACGTTATTAAGCTTGTAAACGATTACCCTTTCTTGCACGATCAATCTTAGATATTATTTTTGGATTCTCCAGACAATTATAGACATAATTCATGTACAATGTCTTACACTTATCTTCAACTGTTTCGGAAATATTATTCAAATTTATTGCAAAAATTAACATTAAATAATTTGGTCAAGTGCGAGTTGGACTCGCATACTAAGGGTTCTGTACCACCTTCAAGATTCGCGATTTTTATAAGAATACATGTGTCTTTAGTTTTCTAATTTGGCCCCCAAAAATTTACATTCGAGTTTTATTTTACTAATAAACTTTCAGTGAAGTCTTTTTTAATTCTACTGTCTGAATTTTGAGGCTCTATAGACTGGAAGATAAAGGGCAAAATAGATCAAGTTTTAAATTATATTGATCTTCAAGAGTTTGCAGATGTCTTGGAAAAGAGTAGACTCGAAGTTTCTACCTTTGTGCAACTCCAAGGGAACACCAAAACGACTGATCCATTCCTTGACAAGGACATCAGCAGCGGTCAAGGCTTCTTGATTCGGCAAGGCATACGCTTTGGCCTATTTACTAAAATAGTCCATCACCACCACAATGTACTTGTTTCCAGAGTCGGATTCAGGAAATGGACAGGCAACATTCAATGGCTATTTTTTCGAATGGACTGCCCTCGTTATATTGCTTCATGGAAGCTTTTGGACTCTTCTGAGACACATTACTTGCCCATTACTTGTTTTCTGATGAGAGCACATTTACACTTCACGGTCATGTTAATTGTCAAAATTGCTGCTATTGGTCTAATGAGAATCCTCGGGCAGAAATTGTTGAAAATCATATCGAAGGTTCCTTTTTCATTGATGGCAGCTTGAATGGAGATGAATATTTAGAACTGCTCTATAATAATGTCGTTCCAACTTTGACAAACTTATATCCTGATCTAGTAAAGCCACAAGTTCCTAACAATAAAATATGGTTTTATGGTTTCAACAAGATGGAGCACCGCCCCATTATGAAATCAATGTCCGGCAGTACCTGGACTAAATTTTTCCAAATCGGTGGATTGGGAGGCGCGGAATGATAGATTGCCAACACGATCTCCTGATTTGACGCTTTTGGACTACTTTATGTGGGGATATGTCAAAACTAAACCCCTCAACTTAGATGACCTAAAAAGACGAATCAAGACGTTCGCGGCGAGCATTTTCAACATATCCTACATTGATTTTAAAGGTTTTTTGTTTTATATATTATTAAGAAATAATCAGTATTACTTATTAGGTTTTTAGTGTAATGTAGAGAATTTGTGAAATATAATAATTTTATTTTTTTAATGTTAATATTTGTAATAAATCTGAAAACACTTAATATTTCCGAAACAGTTGAAGATAGGTAGGACATTGTATATGAATTATGTCTAGAATTTTCTGGAGAATCCAAAAAATAAATAATATACAGGGGCTTGCATTTAAATTAAGAAAGGTGGTATTGGCCACTGTCAGATGACACACCCTATATATTTTTTATTGAAAAAATGCGTATTTAAAAATACAAATTGACGTGTCGAAGCGTTTTTTTTTTCAACACGCCCTCCTTTATTCGTTATCAAATTTATTCCATTTGGCTGTTTCACACTGTATTTAAGCAGTAAGATTATAACTCACTTCCATACATGTACAAAACTTATACGCTAACGAGTTTGACTTTTATTAAAAAAATAATAAAGCATTATCTCAGACAGGTGGGCAGACAAATTAATGATATTATTGACTGAAACCAGAGTGTATATCCTGAACACCAAATAATTCGTAGGTACATAAAATAGGTTGGCGATTTAATATTGGTTCGTTTAATTCTTTTATTTTATTTGAAGTTAAACTATGTACTAAAATGTAGAAAATAAATCCATTAATCTTACTGTAAGTATCACATTATAATGAAATAATTATGTTTATTAAACATTGACGAATACATAGAGGGTGTTCCCATTTGAGGTTAATTTTTAAATTTGCCGCCATTTTTATTTTTTGTAGTATAATATCATATTTAATTTGACAGATGACAAGTAGGAATATTCCGGGGGTTATTAAAAATGGAGAGATATACGACTGAGCAACGCGTGTTTATTATTAAAAATTATTTTAAATTTGGTGAAAGTTGTGCAGAAGTTGAAAGAAAATTTCGTAAAGAATATGGACGACAAAATTGTCCGTCAAATGTTACCATTGGAAAAATTGTTCAAAAATATTGCCGCTGTTACTGCTAATGTTGTTGAACAGCCAAAAACATCAATTCGTCATCGTGCACAGCAACTGAACATTCCAAAAACCACTTTGCACAAAGATTTTCATTTAAAGGCTTACAAGATTCAGATAACGCAAGAAATAAAGCCAACAGACTTTGGTTGATGTCAATTCGTTAATTGGGGCATACGACAGAAACTTGAAAATTTTTTCAACAAAATCATCTTTTTTATTTTGTCTATTCATGGGTTTTCTCTCCTCCAAATTTTTTCCTGTAACAGATAAGTATTTAAAAATTGTATATGTAGAACAAAGTGTAGTAAGGCAATTTCGTAAAATTGCCCGGATTACTGGGGCTGTCTGTACAGAGATTCTTCCTCACAGTTTTTCTGAGAGAAAGAGATGTCTATAAAATGATCAACCAGTATTCCTGTATATAAATAATGTATTGTATATTGTGTAATACTTATCTGTGTATGGAGACGTTTCAACTCCGAGTCTGGAGTCGTTGTCAATCGTTTAGTGTTGTTTACGAGGTTTTTTTCTAAAAAATTTTTTTTTTTTAGCTTTGATTTTGAGTTTATTGTTTGTCAAAAAATTTGACACTGACAATTTGTCGTTTGGCGATCACTTGACTCTGAGGTTACCGTTTTTTTGTTCTGTTAGCAGTAAATTCTTCCAGTCCAAATGAAGGTCGGCTGAAGGTGCTCCGATTTCAGTGTTGTTTATCATCATACAGCTGGCTTCTTTAAGTTTTCTCTTTTTTAAATTTTCTTCTTTCAACAAGATCTTTGTTTTATCCCAGTCTATCCTATGGCTGCCGGTGCTCGTTAATACATGATTGGCCAAATTTGATTTGTCCACATGTCTTCTGGAAATGTTATATTGATGTTCTTTTTTCCTTACTTGTAAAGGTCTTGAAGTTTCACCGGTATAAGAATGGCCACAGTCACACAAAACACTGTACACACAATTTTTAGAACTCTGGATTGCGTTAAACGGTTTGGTATGTGTGAGGATAGAGCGCAAGGTATTATTTGTTTTAAAAACAGTTTTAACGCTGTATTTATTTCCTAACCGCTTAATTTTTTCCGATACACCTGGGATATATGGAATTATGTTCATAATTTGGTTGTCTGTTTGTGTTTGGTTGGTATTAGTGTGATGGTTATTTGTGCTGGTTTGTTGTTGCGATTTTCTTTCTAACTGATTTATAGTTTTATTTATAAAGTTTTGGGGATATTCGTTTTGATGTAGATGTTCTTTGATAATATTGACTTCTTTGTTAAAGATTTGGGTGGATGAAGATATGTTTTTTGCTCTATCATATAAGCACTTTACAACACCTTTCTTTACATTTAAAGGATGGTTGGAGTGAAAATTCAAATATCTATTAGTATTTGTAGGTTTTCGATAAGTACTTGTACTTATTGTGTTGTTTGTTCTATCTATAAGTACATCAAGATAAGCAAGTTTATGCAAATTTTCCATCTCCATTGTAAATTTTATTGTGGGTTCTTGACTATTGATGTAATCTAGGAATGAGTGCAGTTCTTCAGCACCATACTCCCAAACCACAAAAATGTCATCAACATATCTCCACCACACTTTTGGTTTATTTTTATATTTGCCTATGAATCTTTCTTCAAAATATGTCATGAATATATTACTGATTGTAGGAGATAAAGAAGAACCCATGGCCATACCAAATTCTTGTTTATAGAAATCTCCTTCAAATTGAAAATATGTAGTGTTTAAGCAAAGTTCGGTTAGTTCCATAATTGTGTCAATGTTTAGTTTTGTTTTGTTGTGTAAGGTAATATCTTGTTGTAATTTATTTTTTATAATTTGTAATGATTTATCAACAGGTACATTTGTAAAAAGACTAACTATGTCGAAACTTACTAGTATATCATTTCTGTTGATAATAATGCTTTTTAATTTTGTTAAAAAATCAGTAGTGTTTTTTAAATTGTTTGGATTATTTTCGTAAGGTTTAATTATATTTAGTAAAAATTTTGATATGTTTTGTAACGGTGAATTTATTGAACTTACAATGGGTCTCATTGGTATTGTGTCTTTATGTATTTTTGGAACGCCATATAAATGTGGAGGTTTACTATAGTGTGGTGTTAAGTGTTTTCGTTCTAATGGAGTGAATTCTTGTTTGTGTTTTGTTATAATGTCTCTAGCGGCTTTTTCTATATTTTGCGTAGGATCTTTTTTGAGCTTAGAATATGATCTTTAACGATGAAGCACATTTTAAATTGGGTGGATTTCTTAACAAGCAAAATTGTCGAATTTGGGGTGAAGCAAATCCACGAGAAATAATAGAAAGACCGATGCATCCAAAAAAGTAACTGTTTGGTGTGGTTTTTGGGCTGGTGGTGTGATTGGTCCATACTGCTGTTACTGTGAATGGTGATCGATGTCAAACGATGATTACTAACTTTTTGTGGGATGAATTGGACCATATCGATGTGCAGAATATGTGGTTCCAACAGGACGATGCAAGATGTCATTCAGCAGCAGAAACAATCAAAATTTGGTAATCGAATAATTGCTCGAAGAGGAAACATTAATTGGCCCCCTAGATCTTGCGATCTTACACCTCTAGATTTTTTCCTATGGAGCTATTTGAAAGAAAAGGTCTATGCCAACGATCCACAAACAATTGATGACCTAAAGGAGAACATTATTGACAGTTTTCAATTATTTGAACCGAAGTTATGCCAGAAAGTTATCGAAAATTTTGGCAAAAGATTAAAAGCTTGTTGTACAGCAGCACGTGGTCACTTGCAAGATATTGTTTTTTATTACTAAACCGAAACAAATGTACCATCATTTGAAATAAAAGATTTGATCATTCTCAAATAATTTGGGTATTTTATTAAAAATCTAAAAATTAACCTGCAATAGGAACACCCGTTATAATTATACACCCATGCGCAACCTCTTAAGGGTCGTAAATTAGTGGAATTATATCAATAATAACAGAATGAAAATTATTTAATTAAGTTGTGGTTGACTAAACATAATTAAGCTACATTTATAACCTTCAAATAGTTCAATAAAGCAGTAGTTAAAAGAACATTATAACACGAATAGCTGACTTAAATAAAACACGCCGCCACTGTCCGCTTGCCGGTTTTGTTACCTGCCAACTTGCGTTGATGCTAGATTTCACACTAACATGCGGAACTTGTTTCCGTCGGGTTCGCTCGTTTATAAGCCCCTCTTACGGCGTTCAGCGGCAGCCGGAAGTCTTGGCAACCGCGTAGAATTATTCCGCCTGCTGCCGGTTGCGATTCACGATATCCAAAGGCAAAACGCTTGCCTTCGTTCGGTTACATTGTGTATTTAGTTGTACAGTTTAAACATTATTACCAGCTTTGCACGTAGATTATTACCTTACAGTATCGTGAGTGAGATTTGTAGTGTTTAACTTCTGTAAGTTTACGTTTTTAAAAGGTTCTTAATGGCTATTATCCCAGACATTCTTAAATTCGTATATGATTATCCTTGCTTGTACGATACATCTCACTCGGATTTCAACAATAAAGAAGCTAAAGCAGAGGCAATGAACGAAATCGGGGCGAAACTGGACATTAGCGGTAAGTTTAAACATATATCTGTAAAGCGCGGTTCACTATCTAAAGCAATGACAGTGCATGTGCAGATTTGATGGTGCTGCCGGTTCATTTTTTTTCGGCTATTGTAAATTGTAATGTCTACAATATGACCAACTAGTATTCCTGTATAGAAATAGTGTTTTGTATATTGTGTTTCAACTTCAAATCATGAATCGTGTAATTTTTTAGTTCCTTTAACATTTTTTAAAAAATCTTACTGTTTGACCTATATACGCAATCTTTGCATGACAATTTATAAACTGATCAATTGAGATTTTTTATTTTACTCTTATTGTTCATAATTCATTTTCTTAAATAGTTATTGGTTCTGTAGCTATCTTTGAGGTGTTGATTTTGTTTTAATTTAATTATTTTTTAATGTTACAAATTTTTTGTTTTATCATTAACTAATTAGTTGTTTTCTGAATGATAATTGTGGCATCTGACTTCTGAGTTTTTTGGTGTTATTCCCAAAGAACTTAAAAAAAATTAACTAACTATTTAAACACATATGTTATGACAAAAATAGACGGTGCTATATCAAACCAAATGATAAATTCCTATAGAGTTCCTCAGGAGAGTGTTCTAGGGCTTATTTCATTCCCTCTTTATATAAATGTAGGGCATTTATATCACTGTAGAAAACATTCGTCCGTCAGTCAACCCTTTGCGGATGACACTGGAGAATTGCTGGGGAAAATTCCACTGAAACAAACAGACATGTGGAAGGGAGATTTAGCTGGTTAAATGTAAATAAACTGAAGTTGAATACATAGAAAACTAAATGTATGATAATAGGAAAGAATACAAATAGGTTAGCATATATGGCACAAAAGTTGGAAATCCCTATAATTTTTTTCCATTTATTTTATTTTTATTTCTCACTTGCTCTTATGGTAGATGATTCGACGTTGAAACGATAAACACACGTTCGATTCCCCCAGAGAGCGTGAATATTTTTGCAGTTAAATCTCACGGCTGCCGCTTGATGGCATTGGCTGCCATGTGTCTGTTAGTGACGTCATACCGCTGCCATATTGCTAGCAGTCTACCCCAATATCTTTGGCGTACGTCAGCTGTCCTGGTGAGATCTAAAATTCCCGCCTTGACTGATTACGTCACACTGCAAGTGCCGCTGACCAATGGCGTGCCAGCAAAAGGATATGGATCTGGAGGCATACATCAAAGAGCCACGTTATCTCGTAACCTTGAATATTTTCCCACGACCAAGCGCCCTGCTAAATGATAAACAAATTGAAGTAGTAAAGGAATTTAAATATCTGAGAGTAATCATAGATCCCCAAATCATTTTTTCTAGCTTTGCTTCACATCTTTGTAAAAAATTATGCATATTGCTCCTTATATCACAATGATGAAAATTATTTTAACTACTGAGCATATTCAAATCATGCCATTTTTTTTTTCAAATAATTTAACACATAAAGGAAATACATATAAGAAATGTTTGGTTTAATATACATTTTATTTACCTAATAAATCTACCGGCACTCGAAACTATGTAATTATTTAATACAAAAAATAACAGATGTCCATTTTTTTGTGTGAATCGTTCCTTTATTATTCACGCTACAAGTGAAGCTGATTTTTAGCGCGACGTTGCCACATTGACAATATTTAACTTAACATGTATTTCGAATTTTCTTGCTTATTAAGAAGGCCTATAGACCATAGTGTTATAAGAGCTTTTTCTTTTATTTGGTGTGTACTATCTGCACCTAAAATATATGCAGTCAAACTATTTACACCCTGTATATTACTCATTATAGACGACAAAGAAGAACCCATCGACATACCAAATTCTTGTTTATAGAAATCTCCTTTTAGAAGAACTTTGCTTAAAGATAGCATGGTTGAAACGTCTACAAATATACTAGTTGATGATCATATTGTAGACAGAATATCTGTGAGGAAGAATTTCTATACAGTCCGGGCAGTTTTTACAATATAGCCTTACTGCACTTTGTTCTCCATTTACAATTTCATTCTCTATTCAAATATATATATATATATATATATATATATACAGGGTGTCCGAAAAGTCCCGGAACGGCATTTTATCTCGGCGGGAACGCATTTTAGAGAAAAATGTTTCAAACAGAACTTATAGGATTCGTCCCTGGCTATCGAATTGTGACCTTGAATTTGACCTTGATTTTGACCTTCAAGGTCATTTCAAGGTCAAGTCGATTTTTTCAAATGGGACAACATATTTCTGATCTCGGAAATGGAAAGATCGGAAAATTTTACGTTCAAATATGTCCTTGACCATTTTTAAAAGTTGATCTCTGGTGGTCAGTGAAGGTCAAGTCAAGGTCAAGAACAACTTCGTTGCGTAGCCATACTAAGTATCGCATTGCCGTGGAAAAATTCTAAACCTTAGTTCTTGAAAGGTTTTTTTTCAACCCATATTTGACGAGCTACGCAACGAAGTTGTTCTTGACCTTGACTTGACGTTTACTGACAACCAGAGGTCATGTTTTAAAAATGGTCAAGGACATATTTAAACGTAAAATTTTCTGATCTTTCCATTTCCGAGGTCAGAAATATGTTGTCCCATTTGAAAAAATTGACTTGACCTTGAAATGACGGTCAAGGTTAAATTCAAGGTCACAATTCGATAGCCAGGGACGAATCCTATAAGTTTTGTTTGAAACATTTTTCTCTAAAATGCGTTCCCGCCGAGATAAAATGCCGTTCCGGGACTTTTGGGACACCCTTACTGACCACCAGAGGTCAAGTTTTAAAAATGGTCAAGGACATATTTGAACGTTAAATTTTCCGATCTTTCCATTTCCGAGGTCAGAAATATGTTGTCCCATTTGAAAAAATCGACTTGACCTTGAAATGACCTTGAAGGTCAAAATCAAGGTCAAATTCAAGGTCACAATTCGATAGCCAGGGACGAATCCTATAAGTTTTGTTTGAAACATTTTTCTCTAAAATGCGTTCCCGCCGAGATAAAATGCCGTTCCGGGACTTTTGGGACACCCTTACTGACCACCAGAGGTCAAGTTTTAAAAATGGTCAAGGACATATTTGAACGTAAAATTTTCCGATCTTTCCATTTCCGAGGTCAGAAATATGTTGTCCTATTTGAAAAAATCGACTTGACCTTGAAATGACCTTGAAGGTCAAAATCAAGGTCAAATTCAAGGTCACAATTCGATAGCCAGGGACGAATCCTATAAGTTTTGTTTGAAACATTTTTCTCTAAAATGCGTGCCCGCCGAGATAAAATGCCGTTCCGGGACTTTTGGGACACCCTGTATATATATATATATATATATATATTCCTGTAGAAATAAAAATGGCAAGTGAATTTTTTACATTTTTTTCAGGTCTTGAGATAAAGAAGAAGTGGCGAAACCTAAAGGACAGTTACCGCAAATACCTGAAGTACGCTACAAAGCAACGCGAGGCGGGAAAGCGAATCAAGAAATATCAATGGGCCAGCGAAATGTCTCCCTATGATAACTACATCCTATCGGCAACCCAATTGTCTTCGCTCGAAGGTTCACAAACCGTAGACACGAAGCCAGAGAGACGTACTCCGGAAATCTTCATGGAAGAAGACTCGCAATTCGACGACCCAATCGGAGTGGACTATTCAGACAGTTCAAATCATTTCAACGACACCCAATGTGACAGTGACAACAAAAGCTCCTTTGTTCACTTGGACCGGTTAACATCAGCGAGTAGCCCATGTTCATCAACTTCAAGTCGATTAAAAAGAAAATTATCACAAGAGAATGACGGAACTACGGAGCAAACTTCTACAGTAGTACACGATTTTCAGAATATTAATGGAGAAACAAATCCAGTAGATTTACTCTTCATGGCTTACGCCAAAACTTTGAAAAAGTTTTCGAGCAAGAGACAAGCTATTGCGAAACTGAAAATCGCAGAAGTTATGAGCCAGCAAGAACTTTTGCACCATGAAGAGCAAGAAGCTATGGCGAAAGCAGGACTGAATTCAGCGGAAAGCTAAAGTGACAACAATTTTTATCCACAATTATGTTATGAAATAGTAAATATATATTTTGTAAAATAAATATGTTTAATTTTTAGTCTTGTTTAAATGAGTCCAGTGTCTGTAGCCACAGATCATACAGAAAAAATAGATAGGAAATTCAATGTTAAAAATTATGTGCCAAATAACAACCAGCGCCCTCTGCGATCATCATAGAAACTGCTTCTACTGACCCGGCATATATACCTTTATCTCATTAATAAAAAGGTTACAGTAACCTGTAATTTGGTTTTAGCAAAAATAAAAGGAATCTACATTTAAGCTTCAGAGAAATACCACTAGATGGCTATACAACCGAAATAAACTTACTGATTATTTATAAAAAAACTATAAAACATATGCAATCTTTAAGAAATAGAAAGTATGAGAATATACTATAGAGAAATTACAAATACATAAAATAATCTTGTGCGATGAAAATGAAACCATACATATAACATGACAATTTTTTTTACATTATGACATCTCTCTGTTTTAACAGTATAAAAGTAAGAAATTTTATAAACTTAAGATAAAAATGAAACCAGAAAAAAAAACAGTAAAATGAAATTATTTCGTCTAAACACGCTTGCAGTAACCCTTGACGATCGATAATACGCCTGTGATGGCGCCCTTACAAGTTATTTCGAGAAAGCTTAAACTTCTATGACAACTACAGAGGGCGCCCAAAAAGAGAACCAAATACCCTATCTTAGTTTCCAACCCCCTGTCTGTAGTATTTACATAAAGGTGTTAACATGAAAATGAGTAGGATTATTTTGTCATCTATACTTATAATAAAATTAATAATACTAGCTGTCGACCAGTGGTCGAAATTCGATCAATTGTGTCAATATCTCTGGCAGGTTAAGTAACCTGAAAATTTTATCGTGACATTCTATCCTAGGACTTTAGAGAGAACAGCAGTTACACGGAACGGATCCAGATTCGGAACCTCTGTGTGATAATTTCCTCGAAAATTCTAGATGTCGCTCTTACATCTCACTTCTACGAATATTTAACGAAATTCAAGTTTTTTTCATATATAATTCATAGGACTTTATTTGTGTTCAAATTCGTAATTCTTAATTTAATATGACAATTCAACCGCTAATGGGCTACCCTACATATTTATTTTTTCTAACCTCCCTGTACAGCTAATTGCACTCAATTCTCTAACATTTATTACTATCCTGATTATAATAATTCCATCTCATTATATATTTCCACCACCCTGTATATGCAACTGCTAATGGACCACGCAGAATATTTTTTAACATCTTTGAACCACCCGGTAAACCGTTCTGTATATGCCATTGCCTATGAGCCACCGTATTTACTCTTTTTGTTTATGAAATTTTTAACTATCTTCTGTAACTATAATTCTACTCCGACCTATATTTCAATCATCATATATATAGAACTCTTCGTGGGCTACTCTATAAATCATTTCCTTTTCTAACATTTTTTATCATCTTCCTGTATATCTATAATTCCTCTCACCCTATATTTCATCTTCCCTATATATACAACTGCTTATGGGTTACGAAATGTTGCATTTCCATTTCCACCACCCTGTATATGCATCTCTGTATAATATTTTTTGCACCACCTTGTATAACTGTAATTCTACTGCACCTTCTATTCCAAGAATCCTGTAAATTCAACCGCTAATGGGCTTCCCTATATAATTATTTTATTATTTATAATTGCACTCTACTCTATATTTTAAACACCCTATATATGCACCTGCTTATGTGCCACCCACGAATAAAATGATTTCTAACATATCTGGAATGGCCCTATATAATTATAATATACAACGATTACTTTACCACTATACAATAACAACGCTTGCATGCCACTTCCAGAAGTACATGTTCTAAGTATATAATAGCATTGGTCCCTCTATATATAATTACTCAATGTTTTGAGTCTGACGGCGGCGGCACTTTCAATTGTTTGGCGTTGACATTATGGACGTAAATAATGAATTTTTATTATATTTTATTTAATGAATGAACCAATATTATAAATTAATATTAGCATTCTGCACTGAAGGTCGTCAGTAGCTACTTAACTAAACAAAAATGAAGAAAATCGGTTGAGAGACAGAGGAATAAATGGTACCTAGTCGTTTTGTCTTTGCCTATTTATATATAGATACTACGTAAAGAATTTTTTTTAATATTTGATGACGAAATATATATATTTTTTTAAATATCAACTATTCTTAAAAATTGCTGCTTTAATATAGATTTATCAAAACAATATTAAATTTAAACATCTCTTTCTGGGGGTTGCGATTTTTTTGTCAGTGTGTATAGAAATAAATTACTTGCACTGCAGTTTATAGAGTACATTTATTCTTAAATATACAACATTGGTTGACTTTGTTTAACATGACATTAACAAATATTGCTAAACGTCAGATTCGGTGTTCTGAAGTAAACCAAGTCTCTGATTTTAACTTCGAGCAGTCACCTTCTAGGTGAATCCTTCAAAGCGCAAATATCGTAACCAGTTCAGAAAAAGAGTAATCAAGAGTACAACTTGTTATGTCACTTGAACAGTTACTGTATTCTGAAATAGAGTGAAATACTATGTTACTCTTGTAGCTCTTTCTCTTTCTAAACTCACGATATGTGTGTTTTGTATGCTACCTCCAGTGGTATATACTCTAAGATATCGATGTGAAAAATGTCGGGACCAGGTGTCTGGTATGTGTAGGTGCGGACTTTTAACAAGATTTCGCTTAAAAAGAAATATTCATACAAATTGATAAATATTACACAAAAAAAAACAAGTTGTCAAGACCTATAGATAGTACATAAAGGATTGTTCGATAGATGTAATTTTTTTCGAAAGCATATGTCACAAAGTGGTGGCTAATATTTGCACCGTAACCTTTTCTAATTCAGTTCTTACCAATGTCCCATTAAACAGATGAAACAAAAACTCTTCAACTGTCAACAGAGAAAGCGCCTAAAAAAATTGAGAGCGGCCCAAGAGACAGTGAAACGTCACAAGGTGGCTGGTTTTATTCGAAATTTTTGAACATTGATCAAGCAATCCTTTGTAAACTATCCTTGGACAAGACCTACATTTCTCACTATGCGCCGCCACTGATAGCCTACCGGGTCAGTTAGTTGCCCAGCTTGCGTTGATGCCAAACTTCATACTAAAATGTAGAACTTGCCTCCGTCGAGTCGGCTTGTGAATCAGCCACGGTGACAACGTTCACAGGTCGACGCAACCTTTGGCAACAGTATAGAATAATTCCTTCTCCGTTTTCCTATCTGCTCCCAGCTGCATTTTACCTTATCTGAAGCCGAAACTGCTCGAAACGCGTGAGTTTGTACAATCCCAACATTCAGTGTATAATTTTACCACATTTAAATGTCTTTAGTTGACAATATCTAAAGTGAACAATTTATATTGTTTTGTATAAGTTGACTATTGAAAAAGTTTTCATAATGGCTTGTTCCGCAGAATTTATTAGGCTGGTTCATGAGCATCCTTGCGTATACGATATGTCTCGGTATATTTGGACGAATAAACCAAGCAGAAACAAGGCATGGGAGGCTATCGCAACGAAAATGAATATTAGTGGTAAGTGGTAGGTTTATAAATCTGTATAGTGAGGTTTACAAACAAAGTCCATGGGCGTAGCATGTTGCGTAGCACTAATTCCTGACAATTAGTGGGGATGCATATGACACAGCAAGCAACAACGTTTCAATAATAAACTCAAAGCGGACCTCTCCCAACGGTTCTCATATTATAGGCGTGCATCAAAAAATGTTTACTAATAAATAACGTAAGATTTTGAACTTGATTTGCTACATGTTTTAAAGTATTTTTGGTATAATTACTTGATCCCAACAATTTTATCTATTTTTTCTATTCTATTCCCACAAACCATCTCTAATTATTTAAACGAGTATCCGGCCGAATACCGGATTTCAAATAAATACGACATAAAGATTGAAGGCATTTTATTTAAGATAGAGACTCATGAATTTTTAATAACAAAGCAAAAAAAATACTTTTGACATTTTCATGAATTCCCATGTCACTCATAAACTAAAGGGCCCGAAATCACCCGAGTCCCCCCGATCGCTTAGTGATACACTCTTGTAACGAGTCGCCACTCGACGGCGGCCGCATATTCGGCCATCCGGCTTCAAGGTTGGCCGAATATTCGGTATTCGGTATCCCGCACAACATCTATCGGTTTCATCTTTAGTGCGCATGCGTCAGCATCAATGAGATTTTCAACCGACTTCCAAAAAGGAGGAGGTCATCAATTCGTCGCCAACTTTTTTTGTATGCTCAGTGATTATTCTAAAACGGCTTGGGAAATTTTGATGATTTAAACTGCATTGTATTAAGGAATATCACAGAGAGGTACCATATAATTTTCTTTAACATGAGATTTACTGTTGTCCAGAAAATCGAAAAAAAAAACAGTAATTAATGGACTACATTCCAACGAATTTCAATTAATCTTCCCTGTTTTCTCATAAACGGTTAAATCAATTTGAATTATTTAAATGGTATTCCTACAAAAATATGTTCCACCTTGATGTTATAAATTTTTCTATAACTTAAAGCATACCGTTTTTCTAAACCTGGGATAAATTTGTGTAAAAAAATATCCCATAAAAGTATATCGTACATGGTGTTTGTAACGGTTCTCATTTTGATTCATTTGAAGTCAGTTTCTTTTTTAAACAAAGTTATGTTAAGGGACTTACAGTCGAGTGAAATGGCAGAGAATATTCCATCAGTGTATCGAAATGAAAAATTGTTATGCCGGTGATATTTCCTGTATAGTATACGGTTGTAGATGTGTGTGTGTGCGTGTCTGAATGTGATATTGGATGGTACATAAGCAGTTGCAAGTATAGGATGGTTGAAATAAGAGGTGGAATTGAACTATAGCTATACAGGGTGATTAAAAAATATTGTATTGGGTGGTATATAAGTCGTTGTGTATACAAGGTAGTTGAAATAAGTGAGCGAGAGTGGTGTAAAACTATAGTTAAAAAAAGATAAATAAATATTTGAAATAAGGCGATTTGCGTTGTAGGACGGAGTATAATTACAGTTAAACAAAAGGGTTCAACAAATGTTAGAAGCAGTTGAATATACACTATAGTTACACAGTGTGGTGAAAAAAATGATTTATATAGTTTCGAACATAAGTAGCTGCTTATACAAGGTGTTTGAAATAAGAGTGGAGTAAAATTATTGTTATTCAGGTTGTATCAAAACTTTGTTATATAAGAAGAAGCAGTAAGGATATTTGAGTTATAAGACAAATTATATATACTGGGTGGTTGAAATAAATGGTAGAGTAAAATTATACTTATAAAATGTGGTTCAAAAGTGTGAAAACTGTTGTTATATAGGGTAAACCATGAGCAGGTCCATAAATAGAATACTTGAAGTAAAGTTATAGGTATACAGGTATAATTTAAACAATAGAAAAAATGAAACAGTCAATAGTGTGAAAAGGATTTATACTTGTACAGGGTGGTTTGAAAGAGAGAGAGAAGGTGTTACTGTTATAGTTTTTTCAATACTACAAAATTATCGACTCCTCAGGGTTTTCTTGGTGGAAAAACCTCCGGTCCGGACTAATATCAGACAGTTATTTGAAAGTTTTCCACTTTTTTACAACTTTTCCATTGACAATATTACGATACCTTCATTACTTTTCACAATATAACTAAAAAATCATATTTTTACGAGTTCGAGGTTTAAATACTTTACTTCTACGAATTTGCTGTTAAAATTATCCGAGTTATTGCTCATTAGCTGTTCTTGAAGTGATGCTATAAGCGACTTGCATTTAAATTTTATGTAAAAGTTGTCTTGAATGTTTTTTTATGGTTTGGTTAGGAAATAATATCACACTTGAGTTTCAAAGTCTTAACCTGACTTCGTTGGCAATGGTATTAAAATCTGAATTAAATATAAATTTAAAATTAAAAGCTAGATCGTTTTGACAATTTAACTTTTTTATTTTTAGATTTATAAGTTGTTTTCTAAACGTTGTTTGTGGCATATTCTTGATTACTTTTATGTTTTTTTTGGCAATAATACCACAATCGAAATAAAACGAGGTATATTGAAGGAAAACCATACGTTTCAAAGTCTTTATTAATAAATATAAAGCCACTGACAACGAAGTCAGAATAGACTTTCAAACGTTTGGTTTTCCTTCAATATATGTCGTTTTATTTCGATTGTGGTGTTAGATTTATAAGGTTGCATAAAAAATTAGATTGATCATATATAATAGTTAAGCTGCGTTCAAGATAGAACACCTTGAAGGAGTTCCTGAGTAATGTGTTTGGATATATATTGTATGAAATTTATCTGTGAGAAATCGATGTCTAATAATGTTCGATTCTTTATAATCAAATTGTAGAAATATTGGTATGTTTATCAGTTGGTTGATTAATTGAAGTTACAGAAAACTTATTGACAAATCTAAAGAGCTACTGTCTCTCCGTTAATCCTTCGAGGCAACTAGTGTTCTGGGCAATTTCCAGAATTTGCACACCTCAATTTTCAATTACCTAACTTATCTGTATTTTTCAGAAACCTTTGTGAGAAGTGACAACCCAAAATATCTAACATTTTCAATATTTTCCAGTACCTGCAGCAAAAAAGAAATGGCGAAACCTTAGAGACAATTACGTCAAATTTCTCAAATACGCTAAGAGACAGCGTGAGGAGGGAAAGTCATTCAAAAAATATCAATGGACAAGCCAAATGTCCGTATTTGATAAATACATTCTTACGGGCTACCCACCGAGTTTGTCTCTCAGCCATTCAGAACCCGAACCCGTAGATCAAACACCAGAGAGGCGTACTCCGGAAGTCTTCATGGATTTAGAGGATACAGAATTTGCGGAAGATCAAGATCATTTTAATGACACCCAAAGAGATAGTGATAGCAGAAAATCGTTCATTGAATCACACAATTTCAAATCGACTAGTAGCGTACCTACATCAACTTCACCTAGATTGAAAAGAAATCTATCATTCGATAGTGATGATTTACTCTTCATGGCTTACGCTAGAACTGTGAAAACGTTTTCAAGCAAGAGACAAGCTATTGCGAAATTGAAAATAGCAGAAGTTATTGGCCAGCAAGAAATTTTGCATCACGAAGAGCAAGAGGCTATGGAGAAAGCAGGAATGAATTCTACAGGAGGCTAACATAATAACTTTTATTTTATAGTTGACACGATATAGGAAATATATATTTGTAAAATAAATATGATTTTTATTTTCTTACTTTAAATTAGTAGGATGTCTCAAGCTTTACCCATGGTAAGTATTTTTTTAAAGATGTTAATACGAAAATATATATAAAAAAAGAGCGGGAGTCATGTGAGACTGAACGATGGAAGCGAAAGCTTCTTACGAAATATTCTCTTGTTACCTCAGTTTTTCTATTTTTCTGTTCTGAATTAAAGTAATTGTCATTATTTTCCTACGACTCAAGTTATAATCCTAATTTTGTTCTTAATTTAAGTATATCTGCACGAAAAGGTAATCTATATACAGTGATGGGCAAATGTGTGGAACCAAATAAATATCTCTGGAATTATTAGAGATGTCAAAATGAAATTTGGAAGGTGGATACTGCAGTAGATTGTCTATTTGTTTCCAAATTTCTTTACAATTTTGAACTTCCTGTTTAACCGGAAGTAATGTCGATTTTAAAATTTGCAATGAAACACCTTGTATAGTATTTTAGTTTCTGATGAAACATTTTATTGCGAATACAAAAATATCGGGTTATTAACAGAAAAGTAACTAAGGAAAGGAAAAATTCGATGGTAGCTAAACTCGTTTCAGATTTCATTTACGCCCGATATAAACAAACCGCTCGGTAAGGATTTGTATTTCTATTGGCCAATTGGTGCCAAAAGCACTGCTTGTTCCATAGTCGAATACACGTGCGTTTGTTTAAATCAGGCGCAAATTACATCTGAATCAAGTTTAGTAGTCCATGAAATTCATTGCAGAAGTGACAGTAGTTGTCAAAATAAGTTATTTTTTTTATTTGAACGTAAAAAGATTGTATTATTTTAATTTGATCGTAAAATGGCCGAATTAAGTGAAAGAGAAAGAATAGAAATATTAATGATGATTGGGTATGGGGAGAGGAAAAGGACGCATCAAGTAGTTTGTGAGCTTTTTAACATTGTTCATCCGAATACACAAATATCCCGTTCAGTAGTGACGAAAACTTTGCGAAGGTACGACACAAGTGGAACAGTTAGCAATTTACCAAAAAGTGGACGGTTAAAAAGTGTAAGTAATGAAGGTGTAGCTCAAATTGTTGCTATATCTTTGGAAGAAAATCCTCACTTATCCACCAACCTCGCCAATATGCATGGAATTAGCCGTCGTTCAGTAGGAAGGATTTTAAGGCGAGAAAAATATCATCCATACAAAATTCGCCTCGTTCAAGAACTCTCCGAAGACGATTTCGACAGACGTTTGCAATTGTGTGAAACGATGATGGATATTTGTAACCGTGTTAATAATTTTATAAGAAATGTGGTGTTTTCAGACGATGCTACATTTTGTTTTCTGAAGGATACTTGTGGCATTTTTTTCAATGTCTAAGTGTTAATTGGGAAATAACACCACACTTTAAAGGAAATTGCTCTATATTCCAAACGTTTCGGGGTCTAGATCAGACCCCGTTGTCAATGGCTAAGAAACTACGAATTAAAAAGGTACAATTCCAAGATGTAAATTTAAATATTTAAATTTACATTCTTTTTTAATCCGTAGTTTCTTAGCCATTGACAACGGGGTCTGATCTAGACCCCGAAACGTTTGGAATATACAGCAATTTCCTTTAAAGTGTGGTGTTATTTCCCAATTAACACTTAGACGATGATACATTTTGTTTAAATGGTACGGTTAATCGACATAACTGCCGCTACTGGTCGCAAAGTAATCCTAATTGGATACAAGAGGCTCATACACAACATCCCCAAAAATTTAACGTTTGGGTCGGCATTTATAACAACAGAATCGTGGGACCCTTCTTCCTACAAGAAACTTTAAACGGAGATAGGTATTTACAGCTCTTGGAGACACAAGTTATTCCGGCATTTGAGGTAAATGGACAATTACCAGAAAATATCTGGTTTCAGCAGGATGGAGCACCACCCCATTACGCTCGCATTGTTCGAGATCATTTATATAGGACATTTCATCACAGATGGTTTGGAAAAAGGGGTACTTATGAATGGCCTGCACGAAGTCCCGACCTTAATCCACTAGACTATTTTCTGTGGGGTTACTTAAAGTCTAAGGTTTATGTTGATAGACCAAATAATTTGCAAGAATTAGCTGCAAGAATAACTCAAGACATCCAAGGAATTACACCAGAAGTAATAGCTAATGTTACTAGAGAATTTAAAAACCGACTTGCTTATTGTCAAGAAGTAAACGGTGCTCAGTTTGAACATCTAATACATTAAGTTTAGTTAAGTTAAGTTTCAATGTTTTGACAATCACTAAGATTTAGTTAATAATTATGATTATGTATTTCTTTAATGGATATTAGATTTTTCAGTCACAAAAGATTTCAAAGTATTTTCAAGGTTTCAATTTGAATTTACAGAAAAAATAGGTGTATTTAACTACTATTAATGAACAGTTTGTGATTCGTATTATTTCTTTATATTTTCCACATAAAACAGAAATTGGTAACTAAATTTTTTTATATTGAAAATCACACTGAAAATTCACATTTCACATTGCATGGTCCCATTGCTGCAAAGTTCTGACTGTTAAAAACATTTTAAAGATTTGTTTGAATATATAAAATGTACTTACCCATTTATTAGGTTAAGTTAGGAAGATTTATTCTAGAGTAAAATATATTTTTTTGGCATATTTTACTATTTAAATCTTACATTGCTGGCTTTAAAGTTTACAACCTAAATTTTCAATAAAATTTAAATTCAAAACGCGGTTTTCAAATGATAAACAGTGGCTGGGTAAAGTTCATTCAAACCGTATGACGACCATCTTTTGCTTCCTTTGGAGTTGCCTATACTTCAATAGGAAAATATTTAGTGTTGTAAATTATACGAGGGTGAATCAAATATAAACCGGACTTTTCTGTTTCTCGCCCTGTAGGTAATTCGAATGGCGTGACGTCTCGATATATGTTAGGTAGGGATGTTAAGAAGAGGGGAGTTCGTCGGTTTGGCGAGGCGTAATCGATGCGCTGTTAGTAGCATCATATCAGAGCAAGAGGTGCATACGTCTGTTGCGCAACGTGTTGTTATCAAATTTTGGCGCGGGAGGGCGTTAGACCGTCTGAAATTTTGCGTCGACTATCTGCACAGTTCGGCAATGAAACACTTTCAAGGACCCAAGTGTACGACTGGCACAAAACGTTTGTCCCACGACAAGTATCAATGACACGAATATCTACGCAATTCGTGAGCTGATTGAAGGCGTACTGCTGATCGATTTTCTGCACGAACGCTGTACAATTAATGCTGAGTATTACTGCGAACTACTCCAACAAGTGAAACTTGCCTATCGACAAAAGAGGCGGGATATGTCTATCCGAAGTGTGATTCTGTTGCATGAAAACGCTCGGCCACATACAGCTGCATTGACTCAAGGAAAATTGAACAAAATGCATTGGGAAACCCTTGAACACCCGCCTTACAGTCCTGATTTGTCGCCATGTGACTACCACATGTTTGGGCTACTTAAAGAAGAACTGAGAGGCCACCACTTTGAGGACAACGAAGGTGTAGAAACGTTTATGCGCAATTGGTTATCGACACGACCAGTTTCATTCTTTGAGAAAGGTATTGGAAAACTTCCGATTCGGTGGGAAAAATGTATACATAAGAGAGGAGACTATGTAGAAAAATAATATCTATTAAAATTTGTATTGATCGTACCAATAAAATTTTTAAAACAAAAGTCCAGTTCATATTTGATTCACCCTCGTACATCAGTATTGATTTTTTGGACAAATAGTACTAACTTTCGTAAAAAATAATATTTGTAATTTTTTGTTGTGATTAAAATTCTGTTTAATATAATATAATTTTCACAATAGTCCGAGGGTGTTGTACAACAAATCATCAATCAGCAGACAATGGAAAAGACTTTAAATAATGGAGTTTTCATTGGGTTGTTTGTCATCTTTATTTGAAAATCGTCTGTGTATAAATGATGCAAACTTTTAGCCAAAAATTTGTGGAGTCACGCATTTGTCAAAATTATTTTTATTTCCGTTTTATTTCAACAGAATTGTTAATATGAAGTGAACAATTTTAGTCTTCCAGTTACCCTTAACTTTATTTCTTATAAAAATATACTTTTGACAAATTTGATGAAATAGGGTCGAATTTCGACAAAATTATTAATATATATTTTATAGAAAATTTCATGATCTACAATTTTTTGAGAATTCTTTTATAATTCTATTTTGACCAAACCTAACCTGTGAAGGAATTTAGTTTTAGATTATGCCGAATTTTCAATTATATAGTTTTTCTCAGCAAATACGTATTATATAATTAATTAACTATTTTTAAAAGTTTTTCCTCAGGTACAAAGTTATCATATATAGTTACATTAACAATTTTAATAACAACTTTCATCTATTTTTCCAATAGGCATTCGAAAATAGAATAGTTGTCTATAAAAATTGCAAAATGACATGTAAATTACCATGCTTATAAACAAACAATAATGTCAGAGAATAAAAAACAAATATTTATGTCTGACGCAATGATAATGGACTCATTTGAAGCAATTTGTTATAATTATTGTATTTCCCCTCACGTCAATAGCATGTTGTGGATTTTAAAAGGCAGTAAATATTTGTAAATCGTTCAAAGTAGTAAAAAATTTACTTTAAATAGGAATTACTAGAGACAATTTTCTGTAAAAACAAAAGTAATTCAAATTGTTGAAGAATGACTATTGTTTTCAAATGAGTTTGTAAACCACAACTTGAATAATAATAAAATATAGTTTCAACAAATATCACTCGCCAATGTTTGGATTTATTTAAAATATATGGAACGGTCAATCCATGTCAATCAGCGCGAACTCCAAAATCTGCTCAAGGGCTTATTTTAATCTTCTTTCAGATGTCGTGGGCGTCTTTATAAAATCCAATATGGCGGTTCTAACATGGCGACCGGAATCTCAAGTTTTCAGACTAAACAGCGTGTAAAAATAAAAATTCGCAACAGATCTAGTTAACTCTTGGTTAAAATTGCAGTTAATGGACATTCCTTACAACCTTGAGTAGTAGGTTGGTACAATCTCATATGGCACACAAAAATCCAAAATGGTACTCAATTTTTTTAAGTTCAACTGATTTGGCCCCAAATTGGGTATGAGGGTTATTTTTTGGATCTATAATCATGTGTCTAGGAATTTGTAAAATTTAAGTTGGCCCATTCAATATAACTGATGTCTTTTTTTATACCAAATACAAATTTGAGGTTAAATTCTCAAATTCAAGATCTAATATCGCGGAAGTCTTTTGTAAATGAACCGATTTACACCAAACTTGGTATATACCAGATATAATGAATTGGTTTATTACATTTTCAGGTAGTCTGGCCTAGAAAAAATAAAAATGAACTATAACCGTTCTTACAGAAGACATTCTTTTTACTTGCAATAGTGAAAGATGCCACTGTAAGTTTCAAGAGGTTGAACAAATTAGAAAATACTGATTATGATGTAAAAATTATATTTTGTCAATGGCTACAACAAAAAAATCACGAAAATCGTTTTTGTTTGATAATATGTTAGTGACAGACAAGTCAACGTTTCACAAAAATAGTTAATTTACATTATAATTCTGTAACTAATCTACATTTCATTGGATAGCAGTTTTTGAAAGAGCAGTAAATGTCCAGGTCTATTTACAGTTTTTACAAAATGAAAACCCTGGTTTTTGACCACTGATTTTGAAGAAGTGAGATATTTTACATCCAAAATAATACTTTGATAATTTTATTTTGAACGTTAAATAAAAGTAAAATGTCAAAAATGGAATGATTTTCTTCAAACGTGTGGATTGGAACTATTGAAGATCACCTAATTGTCCCGCATTTCCTTTCATCTACATTAAGGGAAGGGAAGAGCTGCCAGTTCTACTTGATCCGATTCCATTGTTTGTCAGAGCGTGAATGTGGTTTATGCACGATGGGGTTCCTTCCCATTTAAGTATGAGACCACGTCAATATTTGAACGAAATATATAACCAGATCGCTGGTTAGGTCTAGGTACATCTCAGTTTTGGCCAGCTCGTAGACTTGATTTAAATCCGATAGACTTTTCAACTTGGGACATTTAAAAACGTTGGTTTATAGTGACTTAAGAAATCGCATTATTGTTTATTGTAGAGTTATTCAAGCTTTTCCTGGGATTTTTAATCGAAAATAAAGATCTATGTGTCGACATCTAGACCGTAATGGCTGAAGTTTGCCCCTTTTTAACACTTAATTTGATATCTTCGTTTTTAAAGTTAGGTAAACTTTTTTTAAATGATTTTGGAATAATAATAGCATATTGCATCACAAAAGGATTGTTAACCGACTTCCAAAAAGGAGGACGTTATCAGTACGTCGAGTATTTTTTTTGTATGTATATTACCTGATTTCTACTCCGTTTTGTACGAATATGGTTTTGTTTAATAGTATATATATCCGGATTGGTGAAACTTCAAATTTTGGAAAAGAATTCTATTGGTAAAGTGATCAAAATTGTGAATGAACACATGCGTGCATGGAACATATTGGTCGATTTTCCAAAAACTTCTTATGGATGCATACAAGTTTGTGATATATTTAAGCAAATTCCCGAGAGGCGTCTGCATCTTGTTATCATGCTCCTCAATGTGTCGTTGCTTTTGAAGATCGTTCTGATCCCATAGCTGTGTGCAATTCTTCTAAGTTTCTCCGACAAGCCTTTAGTATACGGTAATAGTAGAGTTACTTAAAAACAACAAATACTTGTTTAAATTTTCACTTTTTATTTATTTAAATTTGGATACATTGTATCTCCAATTTCTGATGAAGCCAGACTTGGCGAAACATATGTCAAATTTAAATAAATAAAAAGTGAAAATTTAAACAAGTGTTTGTTGTTTTTAAGTAATCTTAAAAATGAATTTTCATCAAGTGAAGACTGAAACAATCATCAATAGTAGAGTTGCTACCGTGGTGTCTTCTTCCTGCCTAGGTGGTTTGTCCAGCTCTTCAAACGCCTTGGTAATGATCGTTTCCGGATATCCATTCGCCAAAAGGTCTTCTCTAAGTTTCACTTGTTCTTCTTTGAGGGCTTCTGGTGTGCTGCAGATATTTTTGGCTCTATGGATTAGTGTTTTGGTGATGCCAGTTTTCGTTGCTGATAGGTGGTTGGAATTGAAGTGAAGGTATAATCCTGTATGTGTAGCCTTCCTGTAGACTGTGGTTTGGATTCCGGTCCTAGTCCTTTGACACTTTATATCAAGGAATACAAATACAAGCCACTGCCTACAGATCCAACATCCAAAATAGAACGGAAAACTTACAACACTCTCAGAGAGCGTTACCATCAAGCTGGCGGACAGGTGTAAACTTGTCAAAAATAGGGTTGAACTTCGTCATTAAGTAAAAAGAACGCCATTTGCACCATTTTTTGCTTAGACAAAAGAAATCATAATCCAAAAGGACGGACAGCTAAATGACATAAATATATTTTTCATGACGTCATTAATGTGGTATGTATGACGTCATACACAATTTTTTTAAATGCGAACCCACACCTTTCATTAAGGATTTAGAAAGAGTGGAAAATTTCATGTTCGAATATGACTTTGACCATGACCTTGAACTTGACCTTCAAGGTCATTCCAAGATCAAAATTTGTTTGAAAAATCAACCTATTATATCCATATAGTAGATAAGTACGCAATGCAGGATTTTAGATTTGCATGGCACCAACTTCATAAAGATACTAGATTGGTAGGTAATTAATTTGTACAGAATGAGCACTTTTTAGAGTTTACATTTTTTACTTTCTGGATAGGTACCTAACAACTTTGAATGTGTTATTTAGTTGCTAGAATTGTATTTTGTTATAATTATTTTCAGCTTTTTAGTTATAGGTGGAAGTCGGTTATATATTTTTTAAAAATGTTTTATACAGTTTATATTTTATTGCTATTAGTATTATTTAGTAATTCCTAATATGTAAAATTAATACTAAAAAATGTAATATGTATATGTATCAAAATGGAAATAGGTATATGAGAAATGGAAATATGAGAAATATGATTGACTATCCCACATCTCAAAATGGAAGTTCCCGAGTTTCATAATTTGTTCTAAATCACGACTAGAAACAGTAACGACAATTACCTGATTCAAGTGAGGAGGTGTCTGCCGTATTTGGTAATGAACAGTTTCATCACAATTATCACCGATACAAATATAAAACAAATAAAATTCACCTGTTTTCAATGGAGACGTAATTGGTAATTCACTCAAATCTCGATTAACGATCAAAAGTTATGAGCAAGGACGTTTCTGTGTTTGCAATGTTTCGACCTTGTTGTGCAATCATCGATATTGTCGATCGATTACACATTGATTTCAGTTGAACGACAAATTGTTATAAACCGTAAGCTGTCAATCTCGGACATAAAGTGATTTTTTTGTCAACTATTTGGAGGTTTAAAAATAAAAAATTTAGAGAGCCACTGACCAAAATCTGTAGAGTAAAAATATAATATGTATTTTCCCTCTAAATTTAATACAATACAGGCAGGCACAATATTACGGGGAAGTTCGATTACTCATTTTTCGTAAAAGATACAACAAACAATTTAGATTAAATTTGAGGCATAGATACGACCACGTTTTAAAAACATTTCCATGTATATAGGGCCATGCATATTGACAGGGTGAACCAAATGTGTCCATTTTTAGTAGAACATCATTATATTTTCACATTTTTGGATTTTCCTCAATTTTTCGTTTGCATCATGTGTTAGTTTCCCCGAAAAATCCTAGATGTCGGGCTTTACATCTCGCGACTTCAAATCTACCCTGTACTGTTTAATAATCTTATCCGAAGTAGTTAAAAAGATATAACCACTTTTACATTAATTTCTTGGCAAAATTAACACCTAACGCCCTATAGCGTTGTTCAGGTTTGACATCAAAGAATTTAATTAATGATTAGGCAATTTTTGGGAAATAAGACCAAAATATTTGAAATTACTGTACATTTTCAAAGATTTCGGGCTCTAGGTCAAACCTCGACGTCAATGGCAAAGCAACTATGAGAACAGGCACAATTATATTTGACCACTAGGTATATGTGACGTACGACGTAACTAAGAGAATTTAATTACAGGGTAGCAAACAAACTTTTAAGGATCATATAATAATAAAGTTCATTTAGCTTGGAGGAGTTTGAAAGCGTTATCTTCAGAATGTTATGTGGCGCTCCAAGGTTCGACTTTGTTAAGAGATTCGCCAAAAAATGTGATCAATGAAGTTTACAGAAAACCGACTCACACTATCAGGTGCCTCAACTTTTACTTTAGTTATCCGAATTCAGTAAAAAGATGTATCATCAAATCTAAATATGACAAGCCAAAACCAACTGTTCAACACTATACATAGAGGGTTTCTCAGAAGTCTAAAAAAGTGGGCAACTGATACAATAATAAAACCTCATTCAAAACAAGAAATATACTAAAATCAATTATATTATAAACAAAACCAACTCAAAATTCAAAAAATTCCATTTAAAAAATTCCTAGTAATTGTAAAAAATTCTATATTGGAAAAACCTCTAGACCTCTAACTGTTAGTATAAATGAACATAAACATTTAATTAAAATACAACAATTTGAAAAATACAAAACTTGTGAACAAGCTTGTGATCTTGGTCATAAAATACAATTTCAAAAATAAGTTATATCACATAAACAACAACCCAATTAGAAACGAAAACTAAAAAAGTCTGTTTTAACTTTCTTAAATGAAAATGATTGTGCTGCTACTTACCTCCGTAGAATTCAGTCGTTCCTGGTTGCCGATGATTAATGAAAAAATATCTAATGGTCATGCCCCAGTGCCGGGATAGTATATAAGGTTTTTTCTAGGTTTTCAGAATTGATTCATCACATTTTGGGTGAATGCACTATCTCATTACAAAGTCGCATCTAGGAGTGCCATATAAAATTCTGAAGATCACCCTTTCAAATTCTTCCAATTTGAAAAGAACTTCATTATTATTTATTTATTTATTTATTTTATTTATTTATTTATTTATTTATTTATTTATTTATTTATTTATTTATTTATTTATTTATTATTTATTTATTTATTTATTTATTTATTTATTTATTTATTTATTTATTTATTTATTTATTTATTTATTTATTTATTTATTTATTTATTTATTTATTTATTTATTTATTTATTTATTTATTTATTTATTTATTTATTTATTTATTTATTTATTTATTTATTTATTTATTTATTTATTTATTTATTTATTTATTTATTTATTTATTTATTTATTTATTTATTTATTTATTTATTTATTTATTTATTTATTTATTTATTTATTTATTTATTTATTTATTTATTTATTTATTTATTTATTTATTTATTTATTTATTCTTATATACGGGTAACACCATTTACATAAAATACAAAACAAAAAATTTAAAGAAAATAACATTATAACTAAAACTAAATCTAAAAACACAAAACACACAAAAAACATAAATCTAAGTTTATACAAAATAAAAATAAGATATAGTTACTTAAAATTAAAATTATAATCAAGATACATGTAGTCGCGAAAAAAACAAAAACAAAACAAACGGCAGCATTAAATATTATAGAATATTATAGAACAACGAGCGCTTGATTACCCTGATGGAGTTGTAAAACTGATCGATATGTGAGGAGTTCTGATTGCCTGTTCGCAATAACCTAGTCATTGCTGAACAAAATCCATAGTTAGTTCTATGAAATGACACATTGAAGAGTTCTGAAGAACGAGTTCTCATTGTCGTATTCAAGGATATTCTGTCTAGTAAGCAAGGGCAGTCAAGTTCACCTGACAACAACTTGTGTAGGAAACAAATGTCAGCTATGTTACGCCGATTTTGCAAAGATTGTAAATGCATTTGTACTAAAATATCACTATATTGATAATTATCCCTGCTCAAACCCATTTTAAATGCTACTATACGAAGGAATTTATTTTGAACTTTCTCAATATTATCTGTATGTGTGTTATAGTCGGGGTTCCATATGACAGAACAGTACTCCAGAGTAGATCGTACTAGTGAGCAATATAATAAACGAATCGTATTATGAGAAAATGTTTTAGATGAACGATTGATAAAACCCAAAACCTTGTAACTCTTGGAAACAACTAGATCAATGTGTCTACGAAAAGTCAGAGTATTATCGAAAACGACACCAAGGTCACGCATTTCACTTACTCGCTGTATCGTTTGTGAATTAATAGCGTATGAAATGATTATAGGTTGTGAAATTTTTGCAAAAGTAATAATAAAACATTTATTGATGTTCAGGTCAAGATCATGACTAATACACCAGGCAAATAAAGAATTTAAATCGGATTGGAGTAACGTAGCATCATTGCAAGTTGCAATTTCTTTAAACAGTTTGAAATCGTCAGCATACATGAAGATATTACAGTGATTAATAATTGTGCCCCTTGGAACTCCTGAAGGCACACTTATAATCCTGGAAATAATGCCCCCCACTTTAACATAATTGTATCGGTCTGAGAGATAACTCTTTGTCCACTCTAAAAGTGGCCCATAAAATCCTAGAGCTTGAAGTTTGGCCCAAAGTATTCTATGGTTAACTCTATCAAACGCTTTAGCGAAATCCATATAAACACAGTCAACTTGTAGTCTATTCTCCAAAGTTTTTACTAAAAATGACTCGTAGACAGCTAAATTAGTTAAAGTAGATCTACCCGAAAGAAATCTATGCTGTTCGTTAACAAAAATGTGTTTAAATTTCCATGATAAGAATTGAGAGAAAAAGTAGTCCAATAATTTCGGGATCTCCGATTGTAAGCATACAGCTCGGTAATTCTCAATATTTTCTTTCGATCCACCTTTGTAGATTGGCCTCAGGTAGCTATATTTCCAAAAACTGGGAAACTTTCCGGATGACAGTGACAAGTTAAAAATTGTTATCAGAGGAAGCGCTAGAGTGTAGACACAGTTTATTAAAAAATGCGATGGAATACCATCAGGGCCACACGAGAGCTTTATCCGAAGTTCATTAATTCTGCCAATGATGTCTGCTACAGTTACACAAAAGGAAGACAAGTTAACAGAGTTTTCATAATGAAAATGAGGCACATTAATGTTCTGATCCAATTTATAAACCGTTGAAAAGTAGGTAGCAAAAAGACCTGCCGTTTCCTCAGCCCCGTTGCTTATCTATATGATATGTCGAAGTTTCTGTGCTGCCCTGTATATTAACAGTTTAAATTCTCTTAGTCATGTCATACGTCACATAATATTATCAAACATTTAAATTTTAAATTTTAAAATTGTGCATTTTTTCATAGTTTCTTTGCCATTGTCTCATAATTATGTTTCAACCAAAACACTGTCACCTAAATGACCAATAAAAACATAGACTTTTACCTGCCCAATCATCCAGAAAGTACTTACGACTTGAGTACGATAAATTTCCCATTTTAGGTCACACCCTGTATAACCATGTTGTAGATGTGAATTACAGCTTCGTCCCCGTTATTTTATCATCGATAAATAATGAATTTCAATAATTACTTTCGGATTTATCACTTCGTTAAACCGCTGATAGCATATTTCCATTTTAGACCACTTATCGCTAGCTTAAATATTGAATGGATATTTTGAGCAGTGATGTGGGGATTCCTTTTTTATTCTCACAATAATTTTGATATTGATAAAAAAGTTCTACGAATTTTTTTCAGCAGAAATTAGTAGTATTAGTAATTACTTATATCACCGATTTAGGAATCCTGATAATAAAGTAAATTTGAAAAAAATACGTCTTAATGTTTTATTAAAAGTTTAAATGACACAGCCGCATAAAAAAAGATACCGGATAATTTTCCTTATCTAATTTGCATAGCCTCAAAATCATCACGAAAACAGGATGAAATTAAGATGAGTTTTATTTAATTATTTTGTATTGAAATGTAATTTGTTTATATACGTGTATGTCGTAGACATGGAGGTATAGTTTTGGACCATTAAAATCTGCTTATGAACTTTTTCTCTTAAAGTTATTAATAAAAATAAACCACTAATCGAAAATCTTAATTTTAAAGTTGATTAACTGACATTTATTTTGATTAATTGAATTTATTTACAATTTACCCCAAGTTTCGTACAGAAAGATTTTAATTTTTTTAATACCAGCAACTCCACCAAAGCTTACTGTATAAGAAAGTCGTTAAAAAAGTTTTTCTCAATTTTCGACTATGTTATTGAAAATAATTTGGTCAAGTGCGAGTTGGACTCGCATACTAAGGGTTCCGTACCACCTTTAAGATTCTAATATTCCAGTTTCAGATAAGCAGGGAATGAGTGCACTTAAAAATTAACGTCAAATTGGAACACCCTTTATAATAAGAAAATAAAATTAAATCCATTTCCTCAATCCTCTGCGTTTTATTTACAAATCCATATAATCCCTTATTAATGGTGTATACATTGCAAAGAGCTAGAGAAAACATTACGTAGCTACTTGAAACAACTAGAACAAACAATGCGAAGCTATCGGGAAAAGCCAAGCAAATCGTGCAGACGTAAATACTATCGGTGTGAAAATCTGAACTGACAGAACACCATCTGACGCATAAACTAGTTATTATTAATAGTTTATTAAAAAATTGGTCAAGTGCGAGTTGGACTCGCATACTAAGGGTTCCGTACCACCTTCAAGATTCTAATATTCCAGTTTCAGACAAGCAGGGAATGAGTGCACTTAAAAATTAACGTCAAATTGGAACACCCTTTATAATAAGAAAATAAAATTAAATCCATTTCCTCAATCCTCTGCGTTTTATTTACAAATCCATATAATCCCTTATTAATGGTGTATACATTGCAAAGAGCTAGAGAAAACATTACGTAGCTACTTGAAACAACTAGAACAAACAATGCGAAGCTATCGGGAAAAGCCAAGCAAATCGTGCAGACGTAAATACTATCGGTGTGAAAATCTGAACTGACAGAACACCATCTGACGCATAAACTAGTTATTATTAATAGTTTATTAAAAAATTGGTCAAGTGCGAGTTGGACTCGCATACTAAGGGTTCCGTACCACCTTCAAGATTCTAATATTCCAGTTTCAGACAAGCAGGGAATGAGTGCACTTAAAAATTAACGTCAAATTGGAACACCCTTTATAATAAGAAAATAAAATTAAATCCATTTCCTCAATCCTCTGCGTTTTATTTACAAATCCATATAATCCCTTATTAATGGTGTATACATTGCAAAGAGCTAGAGAAAACATTACGTAGCTACTTGAAACAACTAGAACAAACAATGCGAAGCTATCGGGAAAAGCCAAGCAAATCGTGCAGACGTAAATACTATCGGTGTGAAAATCTGAACTGACAGAACACCATCTGACGCATAAACTAGTTATTATTAATAGTTTATTAAAAAATTGGTCAAGTGCGAGTTGGACTCGCATACTAAGGGTTCCGTACCACCTTCAAGATTCTAATATTCCAGTTTCAGACAAGCAGGGAATGAGTGCACTTAAAAATTAACGTCAAATTGGAACACCCTTTATAATAAGAAAATAAAATTAAATCCATTTCCTCAATCCTCTGCGTTTTATTTACAAATCCATATAATCCCTTATTAATGGTGTATACATTGCAAAGAGCTAGAGAAAACATTACGTAGCTACTTGAAACAACTAGAACAAACAATGCGAAGCTATCGGGAAAAGCCAAGCAAATCGTGCAGACGTAAATACTATCGGTGTGAAAATCTGAACTGACAGAACACCATCTGACGCATAAACTAGTTATTATTAATAGTTTATTAAAAAATTGGTCAAGTGCGAGTTGGACTCGCATACTAAGGGTTCCGTACCACCTTCAAGATTCTAATATTCCAGTTTCAGACAAGCAGGGAATGAGTGCACTTAAAAATTAACGTCAAATTGGAACACCCTTTATAATAAGAAAATAAAATTAAATCCATTTCCTCAATCCTCTGCGTTTTATTTACAAATCCATATAATCCCTTATTAATGGTGTATACATTGCAAAGAGCTAGAGAAAACATTACGTAGCTACTTGAAACAACTAGAACAAACAATGCGAAGCTATCGGGAAAAGCCAAGCAAATCGTGCAGACGTAAATACTATCGGTGTGAAAATCTGAACTGACAGAACACCATCTGACGCATAAACTAGTTATTATTAATAGTTTATTAAAAAATTGGTCAAGTGCGAGTTGGACTCGCATACTAAGGGTTCCGTACCACCTTCAAGATTCTAATATTCCAGTTTCAGACAAGCAGGGAATGAGTGCACTTAAAAATTAACGTCAAATTGGAACACCCTTTATAATAAGAAAATAAAATTAAATCCATTTCCTCAATCCTCTGCGTTTTATTTACAAATCCATATAATCCCTTATTAATGGTGTATACATTGCAAAGAGCTAGAGAAAACATTACGTAGCTACTTGAAACAACTAGAACAAACAATGCGAAGCTATCGGGAAAAGCCAAGCAAATCGTGCAGACGTAAATACTATCGGTGTGAAAATCTGAACTGACAGAACACCATCTGACGCATAAACTAGTTATTATTAATAGTTTATTAAAAAATTGGTCAAGTGCGAATTGGACTCGCATACTAAGGGTTCCGTACCACCTTCAAGATTCTAATATTCCAGTTTCAGACAAGCAGGGAATGAGTGCACTTAAAAATTAACGTCAAATTGGAACACCCTTTATAATAAGAAAATAAAATTAAATCCATTTCCTCAATCCTCTGCGTTTTATTTACAAATCCATATAATCCCTTATTAATGGTGTATACATTGCAAAGAGCTAGAGAAAACATTACGTAGCTACTTGAAACAACTAGAACAAACAATGCGAAGCTATCGGGAAAAGCCAAGCAAATCGTGCAGACGTAAATACTATCGGTGTGAAAATCTGAACTGACAGAACACCATCTGACGCATAAACTAGTTATTATTAATAGTTTATTAAAAAATTGGTCAAGTGCGAATTGGACTCGCATACTAAGGGTTCCGTACCACCTTCAAGATTCTAATATTCCAGTTTCAGACAAGCAGGGAATGAGTGCACTTAAAAATTAACGTCAAATTGGAACACCCTTTATAATAAGAAAATAAAATTAAATCCATTTCCTCAATCCTCTGCGTTTTATTTACAAATCCATATAATCCCTTATTAATGGTGTATACATTGCAAAGAGCTAGAGAAAACATTACGTAGCTACTTGAAACAACTAGAACAAACAATGCGAAGCTATCGGGAAAAGCCAAGCAAATCGTGCAGACGTAAATACTATCGGTGTGAAAATCTGAACTGACAGAACACCATCTGACGCATAAACTAGTTATTATTAATAGTTTATTAAAAAATTGGTCAAGTGCGAGTTGGACTCGCATACTTAGGGTTCCGTACCACCTTCAAGATTCTAATATTCCAGTTTCAGACAAGCAGGGAATGAGTGCACTTTCTTATATTTACCCTAATGTCTTTTATTAAAGGAAGCGTTTTAAATTTATAAAAAATATACACTTTCATTTTCCACACATGGACTTTTTCTTTTATCTGCTTCAGGATTCGCTTGATTTTTATAAGAAAACATATATATGTATTTAATTTCTCATTTGGCCCCCAAAAATTAACATTAACAACAGTTTTATTTAACTAACAAACTATCAGAGAAGCCTTTTGTAATCTACTGTCTGAGCTATGAGGGTCTGTAGATTGGAAGATAAAGGGCAAACTAGATCAAGTTTTAAATTATAAATTATTAAATCTGTTATTCAAATGATTTAAAAATACAAATAAAAGACATTTTTCAAAATTTAAATAGTGTAGTTTCTAAAGTGGGAATTAAGTCGATGTTTAATATTTTTAATATCTTTTAAACAAATGATTTAAAAATACGATATATTTGTAATTCACATAATGAGCCTTTTATCTGATATATTACATGATGCGTTTGAAAATTGAATTTTTATTTTCCACTTAATTGCATAATTTGTCCCTAAAATTACTGTGGGGGTTTTATGATAATTTTTGTCATAAATTTCAAGTGAGCCCCAGTACCCCTAATTATTTTCAAAATTTTAGGGAGTATGTTTTCGGAGATAAAGCGAGAAATGAAATTTTTTTATATCTTTATGTTAATATCTTGTAAACAATTAATTTTAAAAATATGAATAATATATATTTGTATTCCTCATAATGAGCCCTTTCATTTGATGTATTGCATGATGCATTAAAAAATATTTTTTTATTTTCCGTTTAATTCTATAATTTGGCCCCCAAGGGAATTCTTCATATTTTTCCTGTAAACAAAAAAATTTAGGTCTTATAGTTTGGGGAATAACTGGGGAATGGGTAGTTTTTTTAAATATTTTTTTAATATATTTTAAAACATTCATTTAAAAAAAAAATAAAAGAATATATGAATATATTTGTATTTGTCATAATGAGCCCTGTGATTTGATATATTACATGATCCGTTAGAAACAATTATAATTTTTTATTTTCTATTCAATTCTATCATTTGCCCCCCAAAATGAATATTAGGTGTTTCTCCTCATTTTTCGAGTAAAGTTCAGGTGAGGGGCTATACCTCCATTTATTTTCAAAATTTTCCAGTTTATGGTTTCGGAGATAGGGGGGTGGAGAATGGGTAAAGATTTTTATTTTTGTTAATATCTTTTAATTTATTTATTTTAAATACTTAAATATATATATATATATATATATATATATATATATATATATATATGTTTTCGTAATAATGATTGATTTGATATATAACCTGATGTTATATTTTCCATTTCTTTAATTCTTCTTTAATTTGCCCCCCAAAATTAAAAGTTGAGGTTTCTCCTTTATTTTCCAGTAAACTTCAGATCAGACCATATACCTCTAATTTTTTTTGAAAACTTTACGTTTTATAGTTTCGGAGATAAGGGGTGGGGAATGGGTAAATTTTGGTATATTTTCGTTAATATCTTTTTAACTATTTTTTTTTTAAATATGAAAAAAATAAATTTGTGTTCCTCAGAATGAGACCTTTCATTTGATGTATTGCATGATGCGTTTGAATATTTTTTTATTTTAAAATTTTCATTTAATTCTATAATTAAAAGTTTGGGCAACGTTCTATATTCAATTTTTTCAAAATTTAAGGCTCAGTAGTTTCGGAGAACAGGTCGATTTTTTTAGGTTTTCCCCCAGAACTACCCCTAAAATGAAATTTTTTTCTTTTACGATATGTACTCCTGATCGGGTCACCAAACTATACATTGATACCAAATTTCAACCTCTTCCGTCCAGTAGTTTAGGAGAAAATTGCTATGATGGGACAGAGGCAGAATATATACGGAACCCTAAAAACGTCCCAACAAATTGATAATCTCCTCCTTTTTGGAAGTCTGTTAAAAAGAAAAGTTTAAGACTCTGATTCAACATGAATACGTTACACTTATTTAAAAACTTTTGAAAGTATCCTATTAGAAATGGGGCCGTTTTACCATTTTTACAACAGACAGGGCAACAACCTGAATTCTAGTTCATCTAGAAATTACAAATTTCACAAATCGACACACAACAGAATGAAACTCAAAGACCGCTTCAGTGACGCCACATTTCAAAATGATTTTCCAGTAGATTGAAAAGCGACAGCGCCAGGTTTATGACGCAAACAAAGAAAGAGCGAAATATTCACGACGGCAAACAGAAAAAACGCATACAATATAGACGCAATAATTATTAACTCCCCCACCTCCCCCTAGCCCACGATACCAACCTTCGTTTATCCTCGACACAGAAGTCTGGAAAGTCATTCATTTTCCCGCCGCTACCACCCACCCTCCGCGGAGCTTTCGCTCGTCCTCGAGCGAAGATTGGATAGCGTAATAGAAAGAAAGGACGCAGAAGGATAAAGGACGAGGTCCTTGCATGGCGTTACGACCGAGGACGACGCGACGTTTTCGACGCCCACGTAAGCATCAAGCTGGCTCTGGAAAGGTTTTGTTTGACGTTATCGAAATCGATTTTGTTGTAGGTGGATGAATTCAAATTTTTTATGTTACGTCTGATATGTTTGACTTCGAAGGATCATTGTTTCCAGTTATTGAAGTTCGTTTCAATTAGTAATTAAGATTGTTAAGGGTTGTGATCGTTAGAATTTGTGGGTGTTGAGGTTGTTGGAGGCGTGGGTGATATTTGCCTCAATGATTTGTAATTAGGCACTTAAGAACTAGGTAGGTAAAATTACGTTGACCGTGGGTAGTGCGAAAATGACGTCGTTCCTAATACGAGGACTGCCTTTTATATTTCGGGATTAGAGAACAAAAACAAATATTAATCATCGAAAATCGCTTTATTGTTTTTCAAAATATTCCCCATGAAGATCTATACACTTTTGCATGCGTTTGGACCAATTGTCGAAGCACTTTTTTCACTCTGATTGAGGTATCTCCAAAACATGCATTCTGAACGCAGCAACCGCTTCTTAAGGTGTCGAAAAACGTTGACCTCTCAGTTTGTTTTTTACGTACGGGAATAAAAAGAAGTCATTTGGTGACAAGTCAGGACTATACGGCGGATGACTCATCAAATCGATGTTTTCAGTGGTTAAAAATGCAGTTGTATGAGCCGATGTGTGAAAGCTCGCATTGTCGTGGTGAAGAGTGATCCGTCTTCGGCTGTTGGTTTTCCTCATTTCTTGGAAGACAACTGGCAAACAAATGGTTGTGTACCACTCAGAATTGACTGTTCTGCTTTGTTCTAGTAGTACGGTTGCGACATGTCCAGTTTTTCCGAAAAAACAGGCGATCATTTGGTTGGAAGTGCTTCGTGCGCGAACAACTTTTGTTGGATTCGGCTCATCTTGAAACACCCATACTGTCGACTGCTGTTTACTTTCGGGCTCATACGCCTAAATCCACGATTCATCACCTGTCACTATGTCATAAACGTGTTTTGAAGCACTGCGATCGTGTTTTTTGAGCTTTTATTTCGACCAGTCGACACGAGCCTTTTTTTCAACGATTGACAAATTGTGTGGGATCCAACGCGTACAAATTTTTTTGACATTCCAATGTTTATGCAATATTGAATGTATGCTGGTCCCACTAATGTGTAAGGTTGACTCAATCTCACGATCGGTCACATGACGATCTTGTAATATAAGTTCGCGCACAGCATCAATGGTTTCCGGAACAACAACTGTTTTTGGACGACCTTCACGAAATTCGTCTTGGAGTGAACTACGACCTCGATTGAATTCACCATACCATCGATAAACAGTGGTCCTTGATGGAGTTTCAACGCTAAAAATTAAATTAAGTTCATCCATGCACTCTTGCTGACTTTTAATCCACGTCGAAAGTTGTAAAAAATAATCGCACGAAGATGTTCACGATTTAATTCCATTTGTTGGCCGAGATGAATCCTTTAAGTTACTGTAAACAACACATAGCGCTCGTATGTCAATACGTTCTGAGTACGTATAACCTCAAAAATGCCAAACTTTACGATAGAGCTGTCAGTTGTCAGATTGCAACACTAAGGTTGTCCAATCTCGAAATATAAAAGGCAGCCCTTGTAGTAAGGGATAAATGGATAAAATTTAGTAAAGTTTGGTGAATGTTTTTCATGTAAACTTTTTTTATCACCAAATATTGTAGTCGTTTCTTGCATTTTTTTTTAATTTATAAAAAAACAAACTGTTTGATTGGATCCAAAATCGAGTTTTATATCTTCTGAGTTCTTTGGGGAAAGCACCACATATAATTGAATGTCATTTCAAATAGTCCAAACGTTTCAAGGTCTAAACCAGACCTAGGGCTTCACACGAGGCTAGAGTAGGCGAGAATATCAAAAATGTCGTCTCGGTGTCGTCAATTCCTAAACATTTAAGTCTCGTTCAATTCTCGGTCTCGTCTCGCTACCAGTTGCCTCGCATCGTCTCGCTTAATTTTATATAATGATTATATAATGATTATATAAACTGAATTATAATTAATATTAAATAATTTTTTAAAGCCAAATTCATTACGTTATTATACAAAAATATTTTAACAGGTACATAAATGTTTTTATCTTAAAAACCCTTAATTTTATCTTTTAAATTACTGAATGACCTATAATTTAAACAGAATAATGCTTGAATCACATCATATTTCAATGATGTACGTGTTTGTGTCAATTTTTGGTCATGCAGTTTAACATAAATTTAATCTCTACAAAATACAAGTTATATTATACAGGGTGAGTTTTTTTGAGCAATGGTTAAATTGGGAAAGATTTGCAGTTTTACTGGCCCAATTTAATGACCCTTTCGGATTTTTGTAAAAAGTCATGGCTTACTAGATATTTAAAAAAAATTCTGTCGATTTAGTCAAATCCCTCTAGCTTCTTTGTTTTTGATTTTATAAAACAAGTGTAAATATCAAAATTGAAGTGAATTGTATCCCTAATATGATTGTCATGTCCTCGTTTGCGTGACAGCTCTCGTTTTCGAGATATGAGACTAACTTATCTTTTTTTGAATGAAAACCATAGTTGGCTATGACCTCAAAAAATAGGACATTTTTAGAGCTTTTCAACGATATAATACTCGATATAGTTATTCATAAATTAACGGAGTTATTAATGCTTTTCTCTCTTATTTTCACTTTTAACGTAGGGTAGCCATGAAAAAGATTGTTTTCACTTTGACGTTTCCTCATTTGAGAGTAATTCCATTAGTAGTGCTGAACTGACAGTCGATATTGACAAGTTTACGTGATAAAATGGAATATTCTAACGAAGAAAAACAGAATATGGTGGAATGTTATATCATATGCCATAAAAATTCAGTTCGTGCAGCTGAGGAATACTTTCAGAGATATTTTAATCGTAGTCAACCTGCTCTATTTACATTTAAGAGGCTTTAAGATAGTTTACGCAGATATGGATCTTTTACTAAACCACCAAGGAAACGTAATCAAATTAACGAAGCAGCACAAATAAATGTTTTGGAAATGGTAAATCAAAATCCATCTACATCAACTCGTGAGATTGCGGCAGAAGCTGGCACATCTCAACGAACTGTAGTTAAGGTACTGAAAGCGTACAAGTTCCACCCGTACAAACTTTCAGTTTCTCATGCTTTGTATGAGACAGTTGGTGACCTAAGGGAGGCGGTATTACAAGCAATTGAAGAAATTGATAGGCGGTCTGTGAGGAAAGCGGTAATGTCAATCTTAATAAGATGCAATTTTTGTCTAAATAACAATGGTGGACTTTTCGACCATAAATTGTAACCATTATTATGTACTTTAATTTCTTAAGTTTTTAGTAAGTACCTACTTATTTAGTTTCGTTATATCTGATATACCTAATAAAAAAATCAATGTTTATTGGAATAGTTTTTAATAAATCAGCTATTTCATGGCTAACTACGTTAAAAGTGAAAATAAGAGAGAAAAGCATCCATAACTCCGTTACTTTTATGAATATCTATATCGAGTATTATATCGTTGAAAACCTCTAAAAATGTCCGAGTTTTTTTTGAGGTCATAGCCAACTATGGTTTCCATTCAAAAAAAGATAAGTTTGTGTCATATCTCGAAAACGAGAGCTGTCACGCATCGAGGACACGACAATCATATTCGGGATACAGTTCCCTTCAATTTTGATATTTACACTATTTTTATAAAATCAAAAACAAAGGAGCTAGAGGGATTTGACTAAATCAACAGAATTTCGTTTTTTCAAAATATCTAGTAAGCCATGAGTTTTTACAAAAACCCGAAAGTGTCATTAAATTGGGCCAGTAGAACTGCAAATCTTCCACAAATGTATACAATAATTGTTCACAAGTTTACTACAACAAATGCAAGAAAAAAAAACAAAAAAATTTCTCCAGATCTACAAACAGGGACAAATTTTTCAAAAGTTCTGTATTTATAGGCAAACAAAGTTGTCCCTTAAGTATTGACATTATAATGGGATCAGTCGTATATAAGAAAAGTTTACTGTATGTCTGCTGTATATAAGAGGATCTTCCAGGTAGAAAATTTCGAGCCAAACCCTTTTAATACTCCATACGTTTATTACTTTCTAGTTTAATATGACATATATACTCAATCGTTACGTTACTATAAGAAGTGTTAAAAAGTTAAAAGTAAAAATGTGAAAAATCATACTTCGTTATTGAGTCTTTTTTAAATTTACAATAAAATATTTCACAGATTGTCACCAGATTTTATAGATTGTAAAATATGTTGTTTTCTATGTAAACCTTTTCTAATTTTTCTAATAATAACTTCATAAAAAAATTACCTCTACTTTTCGAGATTTTTCAATCTATTGAACGCAAGACAATATATTATTTCTAGTCGAGAACCTTCATCGGTGTCCCCTCAACTGATTGAATTCTCGAATAATTATTTATGTATATATCACATATAACTAATTTTATTATTTTATCCCGAAATAAATTTCGGCATCCAGGAGTTTCAGGAAAATCTAGTTCGCAGAGACTCCAAATCGGAAGTCGTACTGTGTGTAACGCCGTTTCCCTGTGATTCCTAGGACACAAATCACACGAAAAAATGCGGAGGTTTACTAAAACCTGTAAAAGAAATTACTATACTAACTTTTCGTGATTTTTCAATCCATTGAACGCAAGACAATATATTGTTTCTAGTCGAGAACCTTCATTAGTTGCGCTCCCCTCTCGAAAAGTTAGTATTCGCCAATAATAATTTTTATTTCAATTTTCTCAGATTTATAAAATCTTAACAATTGGACAAACATAATATTTTTAACTTAAAATTGTTAAGATTTTGTAAATCTGTAGAGAAAATTTATTTATTTATTAACTGTTCAAACAGGCTTACACCCAACTACAGAACAGGAAAAAAAGCAAATTAAGATAAGAATAAGTAGATAACCTAAATTAACAACAAATATCAACGAAATTGAATAATTACAGAACATGTACACAAGCTAAAAGTAAAGATTGTATCTTAGAACTGATACATAATAAGATAAATAGACTATTTCAGTTATCTCAAAAGCAGGTCGTTATGGCTGAAACAGTACAATCAAATATGTCAAGCTGGTAGGTAATTCACCTCATTGTTCTTCGAAGACATTTTATAAAGTGTAAAGTACGGAAAGTGGGAAAGTTATCTCAAAAGCAGGTCGTTATGGCTGAAACAGTACAATCAAATATGTCAAGCTGGTAGGTAATTCACCTCATTGTTCTTCGAAGACATTTTATAAAGTGTAAAGTACGGAAAGTGGGAAGGTAAATGGTGTAATTTGTCGTAGATGTGATTCTACATACAAAAAAATTTAGTTTTGCAGTAAAATTGAGTCTTTAAATTTATTGTTAATAAGTTTAAAGAGAAAAATTACTGAATGACTATCTCTTCGGTGGCTCAGTCTATCTACTTTATTTCGGGAAAGAAGTTCAGTGTTTAAACTTCAAGTCATCAGTATATAATAAGCAATTTACGTTTAACGTATTAACGATATCATTAATGAAGATATTAAATAAAAGAGGCCTCATGTTACTGCCCTGGGGGACACCTGAAGTGGCCACGTATTTGACCGACTTAAACCCATTAAAGGCTACCGACTGTTTCCTATCACTCAGATACGAAGGAATAAGTCTAATCAATGAATTTTATGGAGCAAACTGAGCTAGTTTAGATAATATAATTCCCTAATCAAGTCGGTCAAATGCCTTCGAAAAATCCCTGTACACTACATCACACTCGTCTATCGTCTATACATTCAGCCAGAAATTGAGTCATGTTGACAAGGTTTGCGATAGTCGAGCGTCCTTTCATAAATCCATGCTGATAACATGTAATAATATTGCTAAGATGAGAGTACATTCTTTTATAAAATAATGTTTCAAACTGAAGTTACACAATATTGAAATTGGACGAAAATTGCATATGTCAGATTTGTCAGCCTTGTTAAAAACTGGAATAATTTTAGACGTTTTCCAAATAACAGGTACAGTAGAGTATTTAAGGCAAATATTAAGCACGGTAGTTAATAGTGAGGCAAGAATTGTTGTACAATTTTTTAAAATAAATGCTCCAGCAAATTGTAAAAAAAATTAAAAAAATATGCGAAACCAACCTAAATAAGACGCTCATAATTTGGATGTCAAAAAACGGAGTAGCACATGTTATTTAACTTAGTTAAATAACATGTGTTAAATATGTGAATACATTTCTTTCTATTTATTTTCGACCTTTTTGTCAATAACAGAAAAACAACAGTTTTGTTTGAACCCTTTTAAGGGCATATGACTTCCTAAGGGTGCGTTTTAGGGCACATGATAATGGGGACTTTTTGGTTTATTTTAATGAGTTATATACACAGCAGAAGTTTGGAAACTTATTTTAGAAACACCCTGCATGACGAGAAGAAAAGCTGTTGTCTGAAGAGTATTTGTGGCATAATTTTATGTTTTAGCACTTTTTGTGAAATAATATCACAACTCACGAAAATTGCGGTATATATCCAAACGTTTCGGGGTCTAGGTCAGACTCCGTTGTCAGTGGCTAAGAAACTATGAAAAAAGGCTACAATTCTAAAATGTAAAATTGACAATATCTATTATTATTATTTTTTTAATTTTTTTTGTGGTGTTATTTTCCAATAAGTGCTTAAACAGAGAAGAAAAGCGAAAATTATAGCAAAGGATAGAAAGAACTGGAAAAATGGACTTATGAAAATAAAATAAACTACATATTTAAATCGAAAATAGGTGAAATAATGTCCTTAATTATCGAAAGATACCTTCCAAAACATCTTACTATATCTGATCTTTTACAATAACGTGTTTTCACACAATTTACCAACAAAAGATGTTCATGACGCCATTACGATTTACGTAACTGTTGAACCCCAACATCAGTCGCAGTTATTTCAATAAAATATCATCGTTTTATTCAAATTCCAAGCATATTCATTCATTTCCAGTGCTTTGCCTTTTCAAACTCGTCCTGAGAGCCGTGAAATCCTTCGACGTGCCACGAAAGAAAAAACACGTCCTGGAGGTTTGAATGAGGAATCGGTGCGCAGGTCACACTGCAGTCACGATAAATCTTATTCCAGATTCTAATCACGATAATGCTTCGAAATGCCCGCTTCTGAAGTTACCCCACAATAGGGAAAGTCCTCTTTAGTCTGACGATCGAGGTGAAAGGGAATATGAGGGAAGGGGTATTGCGCAGAATTTTGGCCCCATTTATCGATCCCCATTTAAACTACGTTGTTCCTTTCACGTCGTTCGTGTATCTCGCTTGTGTATGAGATTTCGAATTAAACCAAACAAAAGGTAGATATCGTTTGATCGAGTTGACGAGGTGTGGGAAGAAAAGAAAATCCTTGATTTCCAGCTTGTGCTTTGTTTTCGAAAACAACTTTTGGATGAATTTATGAAACTTTCATTTATTTTCAGTATCTAAGTGTTATTCATAACTCTTTATTGGTTTCTGTAGCTAAATACTTTGTTTGTACCTTTTCTACTTTCTTTGACTTGGTACTCTTGACTTTTACATACGTTTCTCCATTTTTGGGTATTATCAAACCTTGCTTGACAACATCTCATAACAGAAGTTGGATTTCTGTTCGGGCGGTTAACGATTTCTCGAAATGCAAAAAGTTTACATGAAAAAACATTCACCAAACTTTACCAAATTTTAATCATTTACTCCTTACTATAGCATCTATATCTACCGGGTGTTGCGATTTCTTTATCGGTGAGCATATACAGGGTGAGTTTTTTTTTAAGATCAGTATGGGGATCTCGGAAACTAGTGGAGATAGAGCAATGGTTAAATTGGGAATGCTTTGCTGTTTTACTGGCCCAATTTAATGACACTCTCGGATTTTTGTAAAAAGTCATGGCTTACTAGATGTTTTGAAAAAACAAAATTCTGTCGATTTAGTCAAATCCCTCTAGCTCCTTTGTTTTTGATTTTATAAAAAAGTGTAAATATCAAAATTGAAGGGAATTGTATCCCGATATCCTCGTTTGCGTGACAGCTCTCGTTTTTGAGATATGACACAAACTTATCTTTTTTGAATGGAAACCATGGCTATAACCTCAAAAAATTGAGTGGTTCCAACATGATGGAGCACCTGCTCATAACTCGTTATTAGTAAGATAATATCTATCCAAACCCACGCGAATGGCCACCCCGGTCTCCCGATTTGGCAGTTATAGACTTCAATTTATGGGGTTCGCTAAAAAACAAAGTATACAAAAGAACGTATGAGACAGTTGGTGACCTAAGGGAGGCGGTATTACAAGCAATTGAAGAAATTGATAGGCGGTCTGTGAGGAAAGCAGTAATGTCAATCTTAAAAAGATGCAATTTTTGTCTAAATAACAATGCTGGACTTTTCGAACATAAATTGTAACCATTATTATGTACTTTAATTTCTTAAGTTTTTAGTAAGTACCTACTTATTTAGTTATAAAAGAGAAAAGCATCCATAACTCCGTTATTTTTATGAATAACTATATCGAGTATTATATCGTTGAAAAGCTCTAAAAATGTCCGATTTTTTGAGGTCATAGCCAACTATGGTTTCCATTCAAAAAAAGATAAGTTTGTGTCATATCTCGAAAACGAGAGCTGTCACGCAAACGAGGACATAACAATCATATTCGAGATACAATTCCGTTCAATTTTGATATTTACACTTTTCTTATAAAATCAAAAACAAAGGAGCTAGAGGAATTTGACTAAATCGACAGAATTTCTTTTTTTCAAAATATCTAGTAAGCCATGACTTTTTACGTAAATCCGAAAGTGTCATTAAATTGGGCCAGTAAAACTGCAAATCTTTTCCAATTTAACCATTGCTCTATCTTGGCTAGTTTCCGAGATCCCCATACTGATCATCATTGAAAGATTATTTTATACAGCAGGTATGATCATAACAAAAACACCTCCATTTTATTATGTTTTATATGTTTAAATTCTTGGTCATCGAGTAATTTAAAAGATAAAATTAAGAGTTTGTAAAATAAAAACATGTATGTATTTGTTAAAATTTTTTTGTATAATAGCGTAATAAATAGAGCTTTAAGAAATTATTTATTATTAACCATTATTTATTTTATATTTTCCTTTAACGTCTCGTACTAGAAATTGGAAATTTGATCAATTTGGGTGCTATTCCCTGTTTACTTAACTTTATCAATTTCTTGGCTACCTCTCTCCTTTAATTTGCATTCTACTTAATTTTGTAGGTATTCCTTCTTTTACACTTTACTTTTGTTAAACTATTCCATGATTTTAATTTCTTCTCAATTTTTGTTTCCATTTTGTTATTACTCATATTTGTTCTCATTTATTGCCTTTTAGAATTTTAATACCTACAAACAACTCGCCAGCGTAAATAAACACAAAAATAATTTAATTCGAAAAGCTATTAAAATTTAAGGAAATTAATGAGCTAAATAATGGAAGTGACGCTACTAACCTACCAGATACGTGGAAGGTGCTATTAAGAAAATTCCGTATTAAAGTTCGCAGCTATAACTATAACCACCTCATAAACATATACAATGGTGCTTTTCAACAGGTGCCACAACCATAAACAATGGCGCTTTTCAAAAAGTTTCCACAGGTGCCATAAGCAATTAATCCGACAGTGATTGCGATAAGGGGTTAACTGGTAAAGCGACAAAACCAATACTGACGCTGTATCCGAACAATAATTGTACAACTTAAGACTCCGAAAATGAACACAAAAGACACAAGAACTTTCTAATTTTCTCATTATCAGAATTCAGCTTTGTGAAAATGACTTGAGTTTAGCAAACAGTTCCTTTCAGAGAGTAAACAAAGAAAGTTTGTTAACTTGGGAAAGACAGGGTTAGTTCAGCTAAGAATTGTTTGGAAAATGTCCTTCAAAAGTTTGAATTATCTGGTACCTCCTTTTCCTGATCAACGTTAAACGAATTTTCCATTCGATTAAATCACTCTTTAGGCTTTCTCAAACTTGGCAATAGGTTAAATAACCATTATGAGCTACGTAGTTCATTCTAAACTATTTAACTCAAGGGTATTACTCCAAAAATATTAAATTGAATTTAGGCGTCCCATCTATGAGTAACGTAAGGTACTACTTGACTTGAAAATGAATACTCCACCTAGGCAACCAAATAATCATAGTTTTGCTTTATTGTCCTCATACTTTTATTTTTTAAATGCCGAGGTGTACCATTTCTTATGTTCTGGCAGGTACTCAAGTAGTTCAGATTATTGATATCAACTACGAACGGTTTCAGTCATTGATTCTATATATTATATAAAAAAAGTTCGGTAGAATTTAAGAGTACCATTTTCAGATAACATATTGTACCAAAAATAGTACCAATATAAGTATTGTACCACTATAAAAAAGTTTATCTACATTTATTTCGTAACTTGAAGAGTTACCAACGAAAAACGTTTTTTGAAAGCTATTTAAATAATCCTTTTAATTAATTTATATATTATCTCAAACATGTTGGATTTAGTTTAGGAGTACTATATAGTACCATTAGTATAATGTAAATTTCAAATTGAAAGTTATGAATAGGCAACCATATGTTCACCTACCCACTGTAAGGTTTAGCAGGTAGTAAATTGCAGTTACGTTGTTGAAGTTAATTGGAAATAAAAGAATGCTGTGGTTACTTGTTGTTGTTTCAAAACTGTTTTCAACTATTCCTTTATAAACATTAATAAATGCCAGAAAAGTACGAAACAATTCCAAGCTTGGAAAGGAAATATTTGATAAGTTGATTAGGGGATTTAGGAGTGCAATTTTCAAGCTACACCGGTGGTCGTACCGGCTGTATTTAGTATCAGTTTTACTTACAGGCAACAAACAGTTTACAGAGTTGTAAAGTTGGTTGCAGGCAAACTAGTAATTTGAGAATAAACAGTAGACAAGTTTGTGGTATATTCAATATCATCGATTGTCAAAGTGTTAACACAACACAAAGTCATTGAAAGGAAGTTTATAGGAACCCAAAAGGTTGTAATAATATGTTTTGCATAATATTTTACTAAACAAGACATATCATTTTCACTTTTTTGTTATTAATTTGAAAAAATGTAAGAAAACCTAACTGTTTTGACAATTTAACTTTATAATAAACAAAAAACAACTAAGGAACAATTTTGGCACTATACTGCTCCAAAATATTAACGTTCTTCAAAGTAATCTATACATATAACAAAAGTCTAACGATGGGGGATCTTTGTTAGAGCAACAGAAGTCAAGAAAACAGTTTTTAGTATTTTATCTGTATGTATGTTTGTACACGCATCACGCAAAAACTTTTGCGTAGAACTGAATGTAGTTTTCACCAATGTATTGCCAGACATCTAACTTAAAACATAATCCTCATTTTACCACAGGAACATATCTTATTCCAATTGTTTTAAATTTATTTGCTGACCAGGATGGCACGTTACTTAATGAACTTAATGCTATATTAACAGATTTTGAGGAAACTAAAGCCGCACTTATTTAAAATGATAAGTTAGTCGTTCTGTACAGTTGTTACTCAAAACATCGTAGATGGCGCTGTTTAGTAATATGCGCTTGAAGCGACTAATTTCAAATATTATCAATTAATATTTTTCGTTAATTGCGTCCTGTCACCGTCTTGTATTTGAATTCTAATCGTATAATTGAGAAAAAAATAAAAATTGTATTTTATTAGTAACACTTCAATCAGTTACATATTACATAAATATTTTTCCAGAAATGTGTTAAATAATTCGCAGTATTTGTTATATTTTCGCTTGTAAAGACTGCCAAGGTTGTTACATCCGCGATTTGTTTTCGTATTTGATAAATTACTTTATTTGCACTATAAAACTACGTTCAGCGTATCGAATAGGAAAATTACCAAGTACGATACATGATAATCGATAATTAAGGTCGAACACATTTTTTAATAGTCATTTCGATTAGGTTGATTGTTGCTGAGTCGTTAATGTTATTATGTACGTTCTAAAAGGTGGAATTCTTTACAAAATTCTAACGCAATTGAAAGTAGAATTTGTTTTCGTATCGATTAAATTGTTTAAAAGTGTATTCTTCTAGGACGAAATTAAATGTGGTGTTAGAATACTCATGTACGAGGGCAGTATGATAAGTCTGAGGCTTGTACAATCTGTGAGCAGATTATACAGTGAGGACGCGTGGGTTGGAACAAATTCATTTAAAATTCTGGTGTTGTTTTTTTGGAAAAACGCTCGGAAATATTGTTTTTTTTTAAGTGCGGTTTTAGTGATGATAAACTCATTTATACAGGGTGGGACAGAAATAAATTGCAACCATCAATTTTTCATGTACAGTGTCCTATACCGAAAATTAATAGTTATTAAAAAACTACATTTCTTAGAAACAATTTGGTCAAGTGCGAGTTGGACGCGCATACTAAGGGTACCACCTTCAAGATTCTAATATTCCAGTTTCAGACAAGCAGGCAATGAGCGCAATTTTCTTATATTTGCCCTAATATATTTTAAAGGAAGCGTTTTAAATTTATAAAATATATACACTTTCATTTTCCACAAATAGATATTTTATTTTATCTGCTTCAGGATTCGCTTGATTTTTATAAGAATACATATGTATTTAACTTTCTAATTTGGCCCCAAAAAATTAACATTAGAGTTTTATTTCACAAATAAACTTTCAGGGAAGACTTTCATAATCTACTGTCTGAATTTTGAAATATTAAATCTATTGTTCAAATCATGGGCGTACCCAGACTTTCGTAAAGGGTGGGGCAGAAGCAAATAAAAGTAAAAACTCTATAAGTAGTAGAAAATTAAAAATGCTTTTTATATACCTTACCTACACTACTTCAATAATAGCTTGCGGGGATTTTGGCTGAATCTAGCTAAAATTTCCTTTTCAAATTTATTTTGTGATTCCTCAACCCTCTTCTTGTGCACGCTCATCATGCAGAGGCCAACAAGCCGGTTTTCTGTCATTGTTGACCGTAACCAAGTTTTTACTCTACGTAAAGTACTAAATGATCTTTCGATAGTGCACGTTGTACAGGGCTGTGCAAGTGAAATAAAAAGCGCTTCTTTTATGGTTGGGTAGAACAGCTGTGTTTCTCCAACAAGCGCTACTAAATCTATATCCTTCAGTTCACTCTGTGTCACATTTTTTTGCTTCCACATGTTATACCACAGTTCAGCCTCGCCAAGAAAATTACTTAAATTGTAGTAATTACAAGGAGTTTCCATTTTTTTTACAAAGTCTTCGTAAGGCATTTGAAGCATTATGTGCGGGTGCAATGTAAGTAATAAATACGCAGGTAAATTGCTCTCAGAAAAGCGCTGCTGTAGGGACATGATCAATGAATCTAGGTAGGGAATCATCAATGATCTCTTCCAAAACTTTTTTGCCGGAGGATTAGCACGATGTGTCTGCCGATTTGTTATCCGCGGCATTCTAAAATCTATATCGAGATCGTCGGCGATTGATTCTGCTTCGGCTATCAAACTTACGCTTTGAGCGTCGGCATTTTCACGGTGTTTTTCAAAGGTGTCAATAATTCTTTTAATGTGGTTTGCACACTGCAGCAAGTCTCAACTTTTAGACTGCAGTGCGTTTACCACCGGTTGAAGCATTGCGGAATATTTTGCTATAAGGCAAACACTAACAATGAATTCCGCATTTACAGCTGCGCAATACAAATGAAAAGCAGTTTTTTTGGTTGCACTATTACCGTCTTTTGACAGTGTAGAAAGTGCCGTGACCACTTGCACGTAGTGGTTAGATTAGATAGCCACTAATATCCAAACAATTTATTCATATTTAAGTATCGTCCAATTAGTTCAGAACTCAGTAGGTTAGGTTGATAATATCACTTTTTATTCACGCAATCAGGAATTCAATTAAACTTAGAAAAACAAAGAGTTTTGAATCACTGTTTATTTGTCGCAACGTCGTCGCAAGCGTTTTTGGGCTTTGTGGTGCGGTGTGCGGGAGCGCGGGCGCGCGGGCGGGCTTCGTTCGAAAATCACTCGAGTCGACCACAAACGACATCAGGGCATGCGCGCTCGAATCATGCATACAATATTGCATGATTTCGCGCGGTAATTTTAAAAGTTACAATATGATTATTTAATTTTGTTACTTATATCATAAACCTAAAAAAATCTACTAAGTACTTATTAGCTTCGAGTCTTCGAGTCAGGGTGGGGTAAGTGCCCCACCGTGCCCCACTGTGGGTACGCCCATGATTCAAATTATTTAAAAATATAAATAAAATATATACAGGGTGTTTGAAAAAGAACTTCCTAGTTTTAGGTATAAATTTAATGTGTAAATTAATGAAAAACTACATCAACAAGTACATACAGTGAAAGAGAAAACCTTCAAATTTTGTTTAACATCAGTACACTTGAACATGGGATCCATTTGTTGCCCTGCACACGTCGAGACGATATTCAAATTCTCGCCATGTATTCACCAACATATCTGGTGTAACTGTCCCAACCGCCGTGACTGTACACAAAATTTTTTGTGTCCCCAAAAGAAAAAGTCCAGAGGGGTTAAGTCCGGGCTTTGTGGTGGCCAAGCAATTGAGCCAGCTCTCCCTATCCACCTTCCCGGAAAGCGAGTGTTTAGAGCCGCGCGCAGATGGTTGCTGTAATGAGGAGGGGCGCCATCCCGTTGGAAAAACACAAGCCCTTTTTCCGCCTCAATATCTTCCATTTGGGGAAAGACATACTCTGTCAACATGTCGTAGTAAATGTCTCCATTTATTGTTCGTTCTACAAAAATGAAAGGACCAATCACACGATCAACCATCAAGCCGCACCAAACATTAACTTTGGGAGAGTCACGATGATGCTGAATAACTTCATGTGGATGCTCTGCCCCCAAAACTCTGCAGTTATGACGATTAACTGTCTCACTTACATGAAATGTAGCCTCATCAGAAAAAAAATATTTTTAAAAAAATTTTCATCATCATCAATTCTGTTTAAAAGTCAATAGCAAACTCTAGCCTTTTGATTTTATCAGTAGGTTTTATTTCATGTAACAGTTGCAATTTGTACGCACGCAAATGTAATCTTTTACGTACAACATCATAGACCGTACCTTTAGGAACGCCTAATTGTAGACTACGTATGGAAAATGACTTTTTTGGGCTCCGAACACACGAAACACGGATCTGTTCAACAACATCTTCAGAAGTTCTAGGCCTACCGGGTGATTTCGCTTTTAAAACACTACCGGTTTCCTTGAAAAAATTTAGCCAATGACGGATAGTTTTTGGTGTAGGAGGTTCACCACCATACTGACGTCTAAAATTACGTTGGACTGTTATAACAGACTCAGTTTGCACTAACCAAATAACACACTGCGCTTTTTGTTGCGGAGTAGCCATTGCACCGCACTGCACGCCCGAACACAACTGAGGGAACTGTTCCCTGGCGCCGTCTCAAGGTCAAGCAGGTCTGCCAACTGCAGGGAGGCAAAACTTAGACAGTTGCTGAATCAAACACCACAAACTAGAATAGTGTATATCACTTTTTACAGATTCTATGACACATTAAAACTAGGGAGTTCTTTTTCAAACACCCTGTATTTCAAAATTTAAATAGTGTAGTTTCTAAAGTGGGAATTAAGTCGATGTTTAATATTTTTGTTAATATCTTTCAAACAAATGATTTAAAAATATGATATATTTGTAATTTACATAATGAGCCTTTTATCTGACATGATGCGTTTGAAAATTGAATTTTTATTTTCGACTTAAATGTATAATTTGTCCCTAAAATTACTATTGGGGTTTTCTAATAATTTATCTAATATATTTCAAGTGAGCACTAGTACCCCTAATTATTTTCAAAATTTTAGGTAGTATGGTTTCGGAAATAAAGCAAGAAATGAGATTTCTTTATATCTTTATGTTAATATCTTGTAAACAATTAGTTTTAAAAATATGAAAAATATGTATTTGCATTCCTCATAATAAACCCTTTCATTTGATGTATTGCATATTTTTTTTATTTTCGGTTTAATTCTATAATTTGGCCCCCAATATTAATATTAGTGATTTCTTGTAGGTCTTATAGTTTGGGGAATAAAGAGGGGAATGGGTAATTTTTTAAATATTTGTTAATATATTTTAAAATATTTATTTAAAAAAAAAATAAAGAAATATATTAGTATTCGTCATCATGAGCCCTCTGATTTAATATATTACTTGATCCGTTAGAAACAATTATAATTTTTTATTTTCCATTTAATTTTATATATTGCCCCCCAAAATGAATATTAGGGGTTTCTCCTTATTTTTCCAGTAAAGTTTAGATGAGGCGCTATACCTGTATTTTTTTTCCAAATTTTACAGCTTATGGTTTCGGAGATAAGGGGGGGGATGGGTATTTTTTTATATTTTTATTAATATCTTTTAATTAGTTTGTTTTAGAAATGGGTAAATTTTAGTATATTTTCGTTAATATCTTTTTAATTAGTTTTTTTTAATATAAAAAAAATATATTTGTGTTCCTTTCATTTGATATATTACATGATGCGTTTGAAATTTTTTTTATTTTTAAATTTTCATTTAATTCTATAATTTGCCCCCCAACATTAATGGTTTCTCCTTACTTATCCTGTGAAGTTCGCGCAACAACCTATATTTCCTATTTTTTTTAAAATTTTTGGCTTAGTAGTTTCGGAGATCAGGGGGGGAACCGTCGATTTTTATAGTTTTCCCCCCCAGAAGTACCCCTAAAATCAAAATTGATACGAAATTTGAACCTCTTCCGTCGAGTAGTTTAGGACAAAAATTGCTGTGATGTGACAGAGGCAGAAATCAGGAGTGATATTATAAGGGTATCGGTAAAAATAAGGTATTTGTTGGTTTGAACTTATTTATTTACGTTTGGTTTTTATGATTGTTGGAGGTATTTTAGTCACATGAATGGAAACCCTTTTTTCAAGGCGGGAGTTTTTAACACTTGTTTACTTCCATAGAAACTGTACTATAATTTTACTTTAAATAAGTAGTTGTCAAGTGTAGTTGCGAGGTTTCAAATTATAGCGCGCTTAACTGAAAAGCAGCGAAATTTTGACGATGGTAGGATATGGCGACAGAACTCGAACACAAGCTGAAGATGCGAATTGTTTAATATGAAGTACCCAGTGCGACCTATTACAAGATCGGTAGTTACTAAAATAGAAAAAAAGTTTCTAGAATTTGGCCACGTAAGAGACAATTACAAAACCAAACATCTTCCAGAAGATACACTATAAAATTTTTACTCGATTTACTATAACATCCTCACAAATCCACAAGACAAATAGCCGCAGAACAGTCAACAAGTAAATCTTCTGTTCTAAAATGCTTGCATAGAAATAAATGGCACCCATACAAAGTTCATTTAGTTCAGGAACTTACTGAAGATGATTTGGACAGGAGAGTAGAATTTTGCGAAATAATGATGGATAGATGCAATGCCAACCCGCACTTTTCAAGTAAGATAGATTTTTCTGATCAGGTAACATTTTGTTTAAATGGTTCGGTAAGTAGACAAAATTTTTGATATTGGGCATCAGAAAACCCACATTGGATTATGCAAAGTCATACACAGTTTTCCAAGAAAGTTAACGTATGGGCCGGAATTGTGAGTACTTCAATTGTGGGTCCTTTTTTATTGAGGGAACACTTAACTCGGAAAAGTATTTAGACCTATTATATACAAAATGGCATAATACCCTGTTTAACAGAACTTTACCCGAATGGTGAAAACCCTAATATACTGGCAGATTCGGTATGGTTTCAACAGGATGGAGCACCCCCGCACAATTCGCGAACAGTGCGAGATTATCTTGACAATATTTGCCCAAATGGATGGACAGGTAGGAGAGGTAACATCGAATGGCCAGCTAGGTCTCCAGATCTAAGCCCGTTAGATTTTTATCTTTGAGGTTAGGTGAAATCGAAAGTCTACTTCAATAAGCCGGAGAATATCGAGGAATTAAAGAATAGAATTAGGGCCGAAATACAACGAATCCTGCCACAAACGCTAAATGAAGAATTTGAAAACCGTCTTAGGTATTGTCCAGAAGTTAATGGTCAACAATTTGAATATAACACCTCACTTGCTGGAAACTTTTAAATAATAATTACCAATTAATTATAAATAATAAATAAAATTATTATATATTTTGTATTTCATTAAACTTACTGTATACTAAAACACGTGTCAAAAATAAAACAAATCAATATCAATCTTGAACTTACTTTTGGATCACCCTATATAAATGAAAAAATCTTATCCTTCATTTAGAAAGCGATAGGTAAAATAAGAGCGCTTCAGATGGTCAAGAAATTGATGTAAACCTCTGCATATTCGATATCACCGGCAATTTTTATTCAACTACAAATCTTACCAAGCAAGTTGGACAAAATGAAACAATAGAATAGCGGTCATTAAACTCACGCATTCAAATGACAACAGAAATAATTCTTCGCTTTATTATACAATTGCTTAAAGAAACGCATTGCGTCATTTAACAGAAAATATACGGGATGTGATAAAACAACTTTTTCGATTTACTCAAAAAATCGTTGGTTATTGAAAAACAAAACACGAACAAAAAAGTATCTGAAAATCATTTTAAGTACGAGGGTGCTTTGATTTTGAGTTTGAAACTTCTTTTGAAAAACAATTTTTGCAGCATTGACTTTTTTAAGTACCCACTTATAAATTATTTTCAAAATTTTCTTGGCGAAAAAATGAGAGTTTAGAAATGTGTGAAGTAATATGTGAATGATTGAGGAGATGAAACATTTTTAAAAAATATGTAATCGACTTCTACCTATAACTAAAAATATAATTTTTAGCTTTTTAGTTATAGGTTGAAGTCGGTTATATTTTTTAAAAAATGTTTTATTTTCAACTTTTTAGTTTTTTGAAATCAGGTAGTTTTGTTTTTTATTTTGTATGCATAACCTTAATAGACAGAACCAGGTAACATCGAAAGCCTCAACATTACACAATGATACATTTTCATTTAAATTGACAGGTAAATGTTTAGGAAGGTTGACATAATAAGCCCAAAATATATTTATGCCTTATGGGCCACACCATGTAACCTTTTTTGATCTTTTTTTTTGTATAACGATAGATAAATCCACTCCACCCTATGTACCAATCATCATGTACTTACGACTGGCCACGGACAAGCAAACATTTGTTAGCTGCCTTCTGTAAACTATAGGACGGAGTAGAATCCATTCCATATTTACGGAGTCAACTCCGTCCTATATTTCAACCATAGTATATAACGCCTTGTGGACTACCCCATAAATTATTTCATTTTTAACATTTTGTATTATCGCATTGTGTAACATTAATTCCTTTCCACACTTTATGTAACTTCTTAAGGGCTATAAAAGAAATAATTATTAATCACACTGTATAAATATAATTCAACTCCAGCATATATTTCAACCATCCTGTATATGATTTGCTTATGTCCACATCATATAATAGTTTTTTAATCACCCTATATAATTTTAATTTCACATTTTTTTCAACATTTTTATACCACCAAACGTCCAGTCCATTCTATATTCCAACCATCCTGTATATACAGCTGCCTATGGACCACTGTCATTCTACTCCGTCCTATATTTCATTCATCATATAAATGCAACTCCTTCTACTTTACTTTGTGATTTTGTTTGCTACAACTAAACTCCCTCTGTATAAACGCACCAAATAGCAGTTTAAAGTTTGACAAGTGTTGTCACTGAATTTTCTGTTAGACCGGGAGAATGTGACAACCAAAAGCACCGTCTTCGCAAAATGGAAAAATTTGCATTTAAATAGGTATTCGCCTGGTATACAAACAAAACGAGCTTGGTACTCATTGATTTAAGGAGCCGAAAATTCTATGCTTTACTATCTATATGCTTGAGATGTACATATAAAACTTTCAAATTCGCAATTAAAACTTTCAGTGTCCAAATTTACCTCACTATTACGTTGGAATTAAAATATTAATGAGAGAATGTCTGTTATGTAATTTCTATGAAATTTTTGATAAGAATTTTGGAATTTTCAGCGATTTTCTGCAAAACTGCAAGTTGCACGTCACAGAAACGTATATGAGATCACCTAGGGATCTTCCTTAATAGATTAAACGTTAAAAAACTATACACATCCATGAGGAGTTATCGAAAAATCGACTAAAATATTAGGAATATTGGTCGATTTCCATGCACGCATGTGTTCATTCACAAATTTCATCACTTTACCAATAGAATTCTTTTCCAAAATTTGAAGTTACACCAATCCGGATATATACTCTATTAAACAAGACCATATTCATTCAAAACGGTTCACCACAGGAGAAAAAATCAGGTAACATACATACAACAAAAAGCAAAAAAAAACGCGTCTAATTGATAACCTCCTCCTTTTTGGAAGTCGGTTAAAAATTAGCAGAAGTTCATTAAAAAATAAAAGTACGTCAACGCAAACTTTAGAATAACAACTCATTTAACGTAAAGAAATGCTAAATAGGCCTAAGAGATTTTTGTTTATTAATTTTTGTACATTTTTTATTTGCTCGTTTATATTGTTTAAAATGCATCATGGCTTGGCATTTCTTCCACATAAAACCATAAAATATTGTAAGTATTCACTGTACAGCCACCCTGAAGCACGGCACTGACACTGGACTGAAAAGTCTAGAATCCATGCCAGCGTACCCGCCTGAACGAGTGAGACGTTCATCGAATCGGGTAACACCATCACGGCTTGGTTCACTGCGGCCTGTAGAGCAGTGTAATAGGCGCATGATAGACTACGAATCGTAGTACGGAGTTTATTATTGTCAGGCCTGTGACCGGATAGCGGATACGGACGAAGCTAATCGTAATCTCTGACTATTGAGTGTTACTAAGACTACAAATCACATCGTTTGCAGGTATGTAGATATTAAAATTCATACGTTAGATTCTAATGGCAGTATATTTAAGCCATTTTTATTTCAAATTGAATCAAAACTAAAAAATAAAAATGTTTTGTAAAGACGGACTGTGTGACGTTACCCTTATTATGACGTTGACAGTATTGTGACGTAGGACACGGCCATAGATGATGACGTGTTTGAAGTGATTTAAAACGAAAGTTGTTGTTTAAGTTGCATTATTTTGAAATGAATTTATAGTTTTTATTGTATAGATGTTTTATATGAATCAAAAACAGACACTGATAAATATTTATTGCTTGAGCAAATTTTAATTAGTTGTGTTGTTTTTGTTAATTTATTTTTGTATCGGAATTTGGTAATTTAAATGATACAAAACGAGCAGGGCATACGTTTTTTCGGTGTTTAATGTTTTAATTACATATACGATATTATATACCTAGGATAGAGAAGATGGTCTGAATATTTTAGTTGCAATTTAAGAAAACGTAAATATTGTTATATACAAACTGTTTTTAACCGACTTCCAAAAAAGGCAGAGGTTATCAATTCGTCGCGTATTTTTTTTGTATGTATGTTACCTGATTTCTTCTCCTGTGGTGCACCGTTTTGAATGATTATGGTCTTGTTCAATAGAGTATATATCCGGATTGGTGAAACTTGAAATTTTGTAATAGAATTCTATTGGTAAAGTGATGAAATTTGTGAATGAACACATGCGTACATGGAAATCGACCAATATCCCTAACATATTGGTCGAGTTTTCGAAAACTCCTTATAAATGTGTATAGTTTTTTAACGTTTAATCTATTAAGGAAGATCCCTAGGTGATCTCATATACTTTTCTGCGACGTGCAACTTGCAGTTTTGCAGAAAATCTCCAAAAATTCCAAATTTGTTATCAAAAATTTCATCGAAATGACATAACGGACATTTCCTCATAAATAATTTAATTCCAACGTAATAGTGCGGGAATTTTAGGCACTGGTAGTTTTAATTGCGAATTTGAAAATTTTCTATGTACATCTCAAGCACATATGTAGTAAAGCATAGTATTTTCGATTCTTTAAATCAATGAGTACCAAGCTCGTTTTGTTTGTATATTAGGCAAATACCTATTTAAATGCATATTTTTCCGTTTTGCGAAGACGGTGCTTTTGGTTGTCACATTCTCCTGGCCTAATAGAAAATTCAGTGACAACACATGTCAAACTTTAAACTGCTATTTGGTGCGTTTATACACAGGGTGTTTAGTTATAGAAAACAAAGTCACAAAGTAAAGTGATAGAAGCAGTTGCATTTATATGATGATTGATATATAGGACGGAGTAGAATGATAGTGGTCCATAGGCAGCCGTACCTACAGGATGGTTGGAATATAGGGTGGACTGGACGTTTGGTGGTATAAAAATATTAGAAAAAAATGTGAAATTAAAATTATATAGTGTGATTAAAAAACTGTTATATGATGTGGACGTAAACAAATCATATACAGGATGGTTTGATTAAAAAATATTTATTTTATAGCTGTATATACAGGATGTATGGCATATAGGGTGGAGTGGACGATTGTTGGTATAAAAATGTTGAGAAAAAATGTGAAATTAAAGTTATATAGGGTGATTAAAAAACTGTTATATGATATGGACGTAAACAAATCATATGCAGGATCGTTGAAATATATGCTGAAGTTAAATTATATTTATACAGTGTGATTAAAAAATTATTTATTTTATAGCACATAAGAAGTTGCATAAAGTGTGGAGAGGAATTAATGTTACACAGGGCGATAATATAAAATGTTAAAAATGAAATAATTTATGGGGTAGCCCACAAAGAGTTATATACTATGGTTGAAATATAGGAAGGATTTGACTCCGTATATATGGGATGGATTCTACTTCGTCCTATAGTTTACAGAAGGCAGCTGAGTTCAAAAAAACTAAAAACTTGAAAATAAAACATTTTTTAAAAAATATAACCTACTTCCACCTATAACTAAAAAGCTAAAAATAATTATAATCAAATACAACTCTAGCAAAAAAATAGCACATTCAATGTTGTTAGGTTAGGTTAGGTTAGGTAGTAAAAAATATAAACATTAAAAGTTGCTTATTCTGTACAAATTAATTACCTACCACTCTAGTATAGTTCTGAAGTCGGTGCCAAGCAATAATCAGGTTTGATGAAGTAGTAGTTAAGTACTCAATGAAGAATTTTAGATTTGCTTGGAACTGACTTCAAAAATATACTAGATTGGTAGGTAATTAATTTGTACAGAATGAGCACCTTTTAATGTTTACATTTTTTACTTCCTATGTAGGTACTTAACAACATTGAATGTGGTATTTATTTCCTAGAGTTGTATTTTGTTATAATTATTTTTAGCTTACCCGTATATTGTATATACGGACCCCTAATAATGTAAATTCCTTGGTATTTTTATCTTATTTTTATCTTTTACAAACTTCATTAGATTTTGACAAAAGTCTGTAAAAATGTACGTTTCTGTGTCTCACTAAAACTAATTTACGAGGGTGAATCAAATATGAACCGGACTTTTCTGTTTCTCGCCCTGTAGGTAATTCGAGTGGCGTGACGTCTCGATATATGTTAGGTAGGGATGTTAAGAAGAGGGGAGTTCGTCGGTTTGGCGAGGCATAGTCGATACGCTGTTAGTAGCATCATCTCAGAGCAAGAGGTGCATACGTCTGTTGCGCAACGTGTTGTTATCAAATTTTTGGCGCGGGAGGGCGTTAGACCGTCTGAAATTTTGCGTCGACTATCTGCACAGTTCGGCAATGAAACACTTTCAAGGACCCAAGTGTACGACTGGCACAAAAAGTTTTCAGATGGCCGAGAGACAGTGGAAAATGAGCCTCATGGACGCCATCCCACGACAAGCATCAATGAGGCGAATATCTACGCAATTCGTGAGCTGACTGAAGGCGTACTGCTGATCGATTTTCTGCACGAACGCCGTACAATTAATGCTGCGTATTACTGCGAACTACTCCAACAAGTGAAACTTGCCTATCGGCAAAAGAGGCGGGATATGTCTATCCGAAGTGTGATTCTGTTGCATGACAACGCTCGGCCATATACAGCTGTATTGACTCAAGGAAAATTGAACAAAATGCATTGGGAAACCCTTGAACACCCGCCTTACAGTCCTGATTTGTCGCCATGTGACTACCACATGTTTGGGCCACTTAAAGAAGAACTGGGAGGCCACCACTTTGAGGACAACGAAGGTGTAGAAACGTTTGTGCGCCATTGGTTATCGACACGACCAGTTTCATTCTTTGAGAAAGGTATTAAAAAACTTCCGATTCGGTGGGAAAAATGTATACATAAGAGAGGAGACTATGTAGAAAAATAATATGTATTAAAATTTGTATTGATCGTACCAATAAAATTTTTAAAACAAAAGTCCGGTTCATATTTGATTCACCCTCGTATTTATTATTTTGTTTATTTTGCGAATCTAATTAATTATAAAATATTTAACGCGTACAAATATAACAATTTTATCACTTTACTTTCGAAAATTTACCAATATTAGAATATTTCTTTCTTTCAGGTTAAAGAAAATGGCAGACAAAATTGATACTGAAAAAATTATTGACATGATTCGACGCCAGCCGGCAATATATGATTACAATCACGAGAAGTACCGAGACCCAGAATACAAAGCTAACATTTGGAGACATATTGCAAAACGTTTCAACGTTGAAGGTGATTGGGAGTTTATTTTTTCTTTAGTTTTAATACAATTTTAAAGGGAACTGAAATAAATCGACAGTGACGAAAAATGTGGGTCGTGCGTCACGATCTCTATATGCAGTCGGTCTTCCAGTACACGTTTTAATTATAAAGTAAAATTAATTATTGAAAAAAAAGGTTTAACACTATTTTGATATGTTGTTGAATAAATAATTCTTTGAATAGATTAACAAAACAAAGGCTGATTTATGTATTTTATCTAGCTTCAAATAAATTAGTCAATATCTTGAATACTCTCTTCGAGGTGTCATTCCTTTGTACGCAAGACAATATATATTATATATAAATATAATATATATTGTTTCTGGTCGGGAACCTTCATCAGTTGCGCTTCCCACAATTGAATGTCCTCTCGAACACTTCTTTATGCATTTGATGCATTTCGTTAAACTTGAAGACGCGAGATGTAAGACCGACATCTAGGATTTTCAAGAGAATCAGTACACAGAGGTTCCGAATCTGGAGCCGTTCCGTGTAATTGCTGTTCTCCCTTAACTCCTAGGACAGAATGTCACGATAAAATTTTCAGGTTACTTCACCTGTCAGAGATATTGAATTCTCTCTTCCTTCCTTTGTACAAAGGAATGACACCTCGAAGACCTGAAAATTTTATCGTGATATTCTGTCCTAGGAGTTAAGGGAGAACAGCAATTACACGGAACGGCTCCAGATTCGGAACCTCTCTTGAAAATCCTAGATGTCGGTCTTACATCTCGCGTATTCAAATCTAATCTTTTGCCAAAATAATCGTTAACTTTCTGGCATAACTGCGGTTCAATTACTTAAAAACAGTCACTAATGATTTTAATTGGTCTCTATATACAGTGTGTCTTCATAAATTGGAACCAAATTTTATTATGAATAATCTTCTTTAATAAAACAGCTATGTTCATACAAAATTTGCATTGTCTTAAACGTATACTGCAATCATTACATGTTAGTTCTTCAACTGTTAACGGGATTTTTGTCAGCATATATAAATTTTTCTTAAAAGTACCATTACTTTTGTTAATATCTAGAATTGTTATCAAATAGGAGTAATTAGAATTAAAAACAGCATCTAATTATGTCAATGCACAAAAAATTTTATAAGAAATATTCATATAGATTTTCTAGCTATATACTAGGTCTGACAAAAAATATATACAGGGTGATTTTTTTTTATGATCAGTATGGGGACCTCGGAAACCAGCTGAGATAAAGCAATGTTTAAATTGGGAAAGATTTGCGGTTTTACGGGCCCAATGTAATGACACTTTCGGATTTCTGTAAAAAGTCATGGCTTACTAGATATTTTGAAAAAATTCTGTCGATTTAGTCAAATCCTTCTAGCTCCTTTGTTTTTGATTTTATAAAAAAGTGTCAATATCAAAATTGAAGGGGATTGTATCCCAAATTTGATTGTCATGTCCTCGTTTGCGTGACAGCTCTCGTTTTCGAGATATGACACAAACTTATCTTTTTTTAATGGAAACCATAGTTGACTATGACCTCAAAATATCGGACATTTTTAGAGCTTTTCAGCGATATAATACTCGATATAGTTATTCATAAAAATAACGGAGTTATGGAAGCTTTTCTCTCTTATTTTCTCTTTTAACGTAGGTAGCCATGAAAAAGATTGTTTTCACTTTGACGTTTCCTCATTTGAGAGTAATTCCATTAGTAGTGCTGAACTGACAGTCAATATTGACAAGTTTTCGTGACAAAATGGAATAGGCTAACGAAGAAAAACTGAATATGGTGGAATGTTATATCATATGCCATAAAAATTCAGTTCGTGCAGCTGAGGAATACTTTCATAGATATTTTAATCGTCGTCAACCTGCTCTATGTACATTTAAGAGGCTTTACGATAGTTTACGCAGATATGGATCTTTTACTAAACCACCAAAGGAACGTACTCAAATTAACGAAGCAGCACAAATAAATGTTTTGGCAATGGTAAATCAAAATCCATCTACATCAACTCGTGAGATTGCGGCAGAAGCTGGCACATCTCAACGAACTGTAGTCAAGATACTGAAAGCGCACAAGTTTCACCCGTACAAACTTTCAGTTTCTCAAACTTTGCATGCTGGTGACGAATAACGACGTATTTTGTTTTGTACTAGGTTTAGAGACATGTGCCTTAATAATCCACAGTTTCCATTAAAGGTGTTATGGTCAGATGAAACTAGATTTACTACTGCAATATGTTCAATAGACACAATGAGCATATCTGGGCTAAAGAAAACCCTTTCCATGTAGAACAAAGACGACCCCAGAGAAAATTTGGTTTTAATGTTTGGTGTGGTATCATAGGGTCTACTATTCTGGGGCCTTTTATCTATGACGAACCATTTACTGGGGAGCACTGCTTGCATTTATTTGCAATACACTTTTCAAGCCATGTTGCATAATTTGAATTTGAGAACTCGTTTAGAAATTGAGTGGTTCCAACATGATGGAGCACCTGCTCATAACTCGTTATTAGTAGGAAGAAATGGCCCACGCGAATGGCCACCCCGGTCTCCCATTTTGGCAGTTATAGACCTCTATTTATGGGGTGTGTTAAAAAATAAAGTATACAAAAGAAAGTATGAGACAGTTGGTGACCTAAGGGAGGCGGTATTACAAGCAATTGAAGAAATTGATAGGCGATCTGTGAGGAAAGCGGTAATGTCAATCTTATAAAGATGCAATTTTTGTCTAAATAACAATGGTGGACTTTTCGAACATAAATTGTAACCATTATTATGTACTTTAATTTCTTAAGTTTTTACTAAGTACCTACTTATTTAGTTTTTTCGTTATATCTGATATACCTAATAAAAAAATCGTTCAATGTTTTTTGGAATAGTTATTAATAAATCAATCTATTTCATGGCTAACTACGTTAAAAGTGAAAATAAGAGAGAAAAGCATCCATAACTCCGTTATTTTTATGAATAACTATATCGAGTATTATATCGTTAAAGAGCTCTAAAAATGTCCGATTTTTTGAGCTCATAGTCAACTATGGTTTCCATTCAACAAAAGATAAGTTTGTGTCATATTTCGAAAACGGGATACAATTCCCTTCAATTTTGATATTCACACTTTATTTATAAAATCAAAAACAAAGAAGCCAGAGGGATTTAACTAAATCGACAGATTTTCGTTTTTCCAAAATATCTAGTAAGCCATAACTTTTTACAAAAATCCGAAAGTGTCATTAAATTGGGCCAGTACAACTGCAAATCTTTCCCAATTTAACCATTGCTCTATCTCCGCTAGTTTCCGAGATCCCCATACTGATCATTAAAAAAAGTCACCCTGTATATTTGATACTTGTTTGGTGGGATGGCATAATTAGAAATAGAAATCTAATATGAGAAAATTATTTACAGCTGTAACTTGCAAGACTCGATGGAACAACATACGAGATAATTTCCGCAAAACCCTAAAAAAGAGAGTAACCGAAAACGGCCAACCAACGGGCAAAATCCAAAGGTACAGATACGAAAGTCAACTAGGTTTCTTGCTCCCATTCATCCAAGAAAGAGATGCGAAAAATCTGGTAGACACTTTTCAGCAGAATTACGACAGTATAAATGAAACCACCGAATTTGTTGACGACATATACGAAGAAAAAGGTGACGTTAAACATTTTCCAAACATATCCGTGGACCCCATATCAAACACGAGTGATCAGAATATGGATGACAACGTTCTGGTTTTCAATGACGGATCATCGATATCGTCGTATCTATTAGAGTCGCCTAAAAAACAATCGGACTCTAAAGAATCCAAAGCGAACAATCTGGAACCAGTGTCTGCATCTTTGATCAAATATCTCCTAGAGCGAAGTGATAAAGCAAACGAACGGTCAGTTCATCCAGTCGATGCGTGGCTGTCTGGGTTAGCTCCTACTCTGAAATCTTTAAATCCGTATTACTTGAACGTAGCTAAAACGAAGATATTCAATGTTTTGCAGAAAGTAGAACTGGATCAAATTATGGGAGAAAGTAGTGGGCACATCGCATCGACAGAGGTTCCAGAAAGATCGACGCAGTCAACTCCTACAGGAGATGAGGTAGAGAATATGAATTGTTCAGAGCAGGAATGTTAATTGTTTGTAGATATATTGAATAAACTGTATTTTGTTGTTTATATATTGAGTTCTTTTTTATTGTAGCTTGTAGTTAATTCATATATAATGTGGGTGTATAAAACAACCTCCCCTAATTTATTTTTAACCGACTTCCAAGAAGGAGGAGGTTATCAATTCGTCGCGTTTTTTTTTGTATGTATGTTACCTGATTTCTTCTCCTGTGGTAAACCGTTTTGTATGAATATGGTCTTGTTTAATAAAGTATATATCCGGATTGGTGAAACTTCAAATTTGGGAAAGGAATTCTATTGTACTACTCAATCTAATCAAAAAAAGGAAATCCCTAACACTTGTACAAAACGAACTACCTGCTAAAGTTAAAACTTACTCAGGCATCTTAAATTGTCAAATCATGATACAGAATTGCGATTAAGAGCAACATTTCTTAAACAGATACAGAAAAAATACATAATATGCTTTAATAATAAAAATATGTTAATAAAAAAATTAATAATAATAACCGGCTTCCAAAAAGGAGGAGATTATCAATTCGTCGCGTATTTTTTTTTTTGTATGCATGTTACCTGAATTCTTCTCCTGTGGTGAACCGTTTTGTATGAATATGGTCTTGTTTAATAGAGTATATATCCGGATTGGTGAAACTTCAAATTTGGGAAAAGAATTTTATTGGTAAAGTTATGAAATTTGTGAATGAACACATGCGTGCATGGAAATCGACCAATATCCCTGACATATTGGTCGATTTTTCGAAAACTCCTTATAGATGTGTATAGTTTTTTTAACGTTTAATCTATTAAGGAAGATCCCTAGATGATCTCATATACTTTTCTGCGACGTGCAACTTGCAGTTTTGCAGAAAATCGCCGAAAATTCCAAAATTCTTCTCAAAAATTTCATCGAAATGACATAACGGACATTTCCTCATACATATTTTAATTCCAATGTAATAGTGCAGGAATTTTAGGCACTGGAAGTTTTAATTGCGAATTTGAAAATTTTCAATGAACATCTCTCACATATAGGTAGTAAAGCATAGTATTTTCTGTTCCTTAAATCAATGAGTACCAAGCTCGTTTTGTTTGTATACCAGGCAAATACCTATTTAAATGAAAATTTTTCCATTTTACGAAGACGGTGCTTTTGGTTGTCACATTCTCCTGGCCTAATAGAGAATTCAGTGACAACACACGTCAAACTCTAAACTGCTATTTGGTGCGTTTATACACAGGGTGTTTAGTTATAGCAAACAAAATCACAAAGTAAAGTGATAGAAGGAGTTGCATTTATATGATGAAATATAGGTAAGGCCGTTTAGCCGTATATACAGGATGGTTGGAATATAGGGTGAAGTGGACGTTTGGTGGTATAAAAATGTTGGAAGAAATGTGAAATTAAAATTATATAGGGTGATTAAAACTGTTATATGATGTGGACGTAAACAAATCATATACAGGATGGTTGAAATATATGCTGAAGTTTAATTATATTTATACGGTGTGATTAAAAAATTATTTATTTTATAGCCCATAAGAAGTTGCATAAAGTGTGGACAGGAATTAATGTTACACAGGGCGATAATATAAAAAGTTAAAAATGAAATAATTTATGGTGTAGCCCACAAAGAGTTATATATTATGATTGGAATATAGGACGGATTTGTCTAAGTAAATATAGGATGGATTCTACTCCGTCCTATAGTTTACAGAAGGCAGCTAACAAATTTATGCTTGTCCGTGGGCAGTCGTATGTACAGGATGGTTGGTAAGTAGGGTGGAGTGGAATTACCTATAGTTATACAGAGTTGTCAAAAAAAGTTGAAAAAAGGTTACATGGCGTGGTCCATAAGGCATAAATGTATCATTGTGTAATGTTGAGGCTTGCGATGTTACCTGGTCCTGTCTATTAAGGTTATACAAAAAAAAATAAAAAATAAAGAATAAAAACTACCTGAGTTCAAAAAAAAAACTAAAACGTTGTAATATCAAAATGAAATTCTAGTAACTTCTCAGGTGTATTAATCTAATACATAAAACTCTCGTGTCACGGTGTTTGTGGTCGAACTCCTCCAAAGTGGCTCGACGGATTTTTGTGAATTTTTTTATGTAGGTATTTTTGCTGGGAATAGGTCGTAAAGTATATTTCATACCGCTAGGTGATTAAGGTGTTAACAATTTTTTTATGGAGCATAGAACATAAGCAGTTGCATAGATAGCATAGCTGAAATATACGGTGAAGTAAAGTTATAGTTAGGATGGTTGCATTATAGGGTGAAGTAGAGTTACAGTTATATAAAATGGTTTTAAAAAATTTTTTTAAGGCTTCATAATAAGATCATAAAAACGGTTATGAAAATCTACAGGGTGGTAATTTTTCTGGGTCACATGTTGTTCCTGGTCCTACAACTTTTTTTCAGTACGCCCCTGGCAATTGACAAAATTTGTAAATGAATTTCTTATGGATTTTATGTAAAAAACGATCAAATGTAATTGTTAAAAATGGACGAAGACCAAGCAAGCAGAGAGATCCTTCACAGACCATGGGTTTTATGAGCATTTGACTTAAAAATCAAGGTCAAGACTTTGGGAATACATAGAACAGAGTAAACAGTAGAATACAGTGGTGTGACAGTAAAAAGGAGAAATCCGACAAAGCCCTACCAAATACATTCTAGTAAAGACCTTCTAAAGGAATTCTTTATTTCAACTACATTATCTTAAATGTTCCTGCTGTAAATATTGATACATACTTTCGAAAAAAAAAAAAAAAAAATGGAAAGGTATAGGTATACCAATTTGAAATAGACATCAATACAAATTAATCTACCTTGGGGATCGGGCTATAATTGCAAAGAATGAGGATGATTCATACTATATGCGTAGTAGTAGTAAATAGGCAAAGACAAAATGATTCGGTGCCATTTTCTCCTCTGTTTATGAACTGTTTTTTATATATTTGTTTTCTTTACCTACTAGGTATTGACGAGCTTTAGAAAGAAATTCAGTTATAACAGGGGTTCATTCATTAAATAAAATAAATTAAAAAATTCATTATTAATTTCCATGTCCAAGGCCAAACAAATAATAGTAACAGTGCCGTCTGATTACTTGAAAATAAGAAGGGGGCTGCATTTCAGAACTGTGATACCATGCAACACCAACCATTTACAACGGAAGACACATCCAACATAATAAAGCACCTCCATACCTGGAAAGCACCAGGACCAGATGGTGTGCAAAATTACTGAATAAAGAGACTGTACGCATCCCATGAATCACTAACACCCCTTATAAATGACATAATTACCCACTCACACAAGATGCCTAGTTTCCTTACGCATGGTGATACATACCTCTTCTCAAAGGACAACCTATGTGCACAGGCCCAACAAAATATCGACCAATCGTTTGCCTCTCTTATACAAACTCATAACATTGTGCATTAATCATTGCATTTTCAAACATTGTGAGCTGAACAACATAATGACTCAACAAAAAAAACGGGAAAATTCGATGGGGTGCAGTCAAGCCCACTCCAAACGACGAAATCTCTGCATGGCATATGTGGACTACAAAAAGGCCTTTTTTTAACCAAACTATTAGAGCAACAAATTTCTATTTTGCGTAGTCATTTCCAGAAACTCTCAGATTCATGTGCCAAGTTGATAACACCACTGCGACTGACACAACAACAAGTATAATTACACCACCAGACCACTGATCAGAAACTGCTGAAATGGAAAGAGAAGTCCCTTCATGGAAGACATAGAAATGACGTCAACATAGATTATGTCAACAGTGCAGCGTCGAACTACTGGTTGATCTCTGGTCATATGTTTCCTGAAAGCAAGGCTTTATATTGACAATCCAAGATCAAGTAATTCCAACTAAGAACTATCTAAAGTACATCGTTAAAGACCCTTTTATTAACAACGACAGATGCAGGTACGGTTGCCAAACATCCGAATCTATCCAGCATATCACATGAGGTTGTCAAGCGTTCGCTGCAACTAAATACAAAGAACGACACGATGCTGTGGCAAAAATACTGCACCAGGAACTAGCACTGAAACCAGAACTGTCACAGTCGATAAGAATACCCTACTATAGATACAAACCAGAATCTGATTTAGAAAATAACAACTACAAGCTGTACTGGGACCGCACGATACTGACCAATCGGATTGTTGCTCACAATAGAGTAGATATAGTTTTGGTAGATAAAGTCTCGCGGAAAACAACTTTAATTGACATAGCAGTTCCTAACAACAATAATATAAATATCAAGCGGGCTGAGAAAATAACCAAATATAGGGATCTGGAATTTCAAATAAAGACTCAGTGGGACATGAACAACACACGAGCTGTACCAACTGTCATGTCAACGATAGGACTAGTCCCAAAACGTCTATTAAACAATTTAAAGTACCTTGGTCTGGACGAACCTCTTTTCTAACAAATGCAAAAAGCCGTCCTGTTAGAGACAGCCCGGACGGTCAGGAAATTCATGGGAAACTGCCGCCACGACTCCAGCCACGGGCGTGAAAAGCTGGCAAGGGCTCCCACAGAGCTAAACCATTTTGATATCTAGGATATCTGGGGTTTAGTGAATTTTAGAGGGAGTGTGCTGCCATGCATTGTATGATAAAGTCAGAAAACAGTGGATAAAATTAAAAACGTAGTGGGATCTTCAGTTCGTTTGTAGGTTACAAAGTCAGCCCTTTGTCTCACAATAAACACATCATCATTGTTTAACACTTCCAAGTAAGAAATCATCTTAAATATTTAGTTTTAGACGAAAAATAAACAATCAAAAAATATCCACCAGACAAAACGCAAATTTCCTGTTGGACCATTGAATTATGCGTCACTTCCGGCATTGCATTATCTACCGATGCGTTCGTGATCGGTGGCGCCACCTAGGCTCTTGTCGTCATTATCTCGAGCAATCGAAATAAGTCACGGATTCTTGAAGGTTGGAAATGTGCGGCGGTACGTCATTCACTAAAATTAGTTTACATTTAAACTTCTGCCGACACTTTATAACAACTAAGAAGGTATTTCCAGTTAAATGAACGGACGTGTGTACAGAGTGTTCGTTGCTCACATTATCTTTTTGTCGCTTGGTAAATAAACGATGATGAAATGTTCAATTTGTCGTACGTTTTGATTTCGTAAGGCGATTTGTTTAAAAGTTTGATGAGCAATCTGGGCTTGTATCTTTAAATGATCATCTTTGTATTTGTAGTTCGTTTAAATTTATAAGTATACGGAATGGCGGCGGTAATGGTAACATTTCTAGGAGAAATTCTGTATTTAATAAATGAATTAAACAAAATTCGACGAAAAGTAATTTAACTGATGAGTATGAAATAAAATTTGTCTGTAGCAATTTAATATTTAGTCTATGGTCTTCGTCTTTCTTGACCTTACTCTTTTATTGGTTGTCTCTTTATATTATACTAGCTTTTACCCGCGGCTTTGCTCCCGTTTAAGCCCTTAAATAAATATCAAAGCTATTTAAATGAAAATGTATCATTGTGTAATGTTGAGGGTTTCGATGTTACCTGGTCCTGTCTATATTAAGGTTATACATACAAAATAAAAAATAAAGAATGAAAACTAAAAAGTTGAAATACAACTCTAGAAAATAAATAACACATTCAATGTAGTTAGGAACCTGCCCAGGAAGTAAAATTGCTCATTCTGTACAAATTAATCACCTACCAATCTAGTATATTTTTGGAGTCGGTGTCAAACAACAACTAAGTTTGATGAAGTAGTAGATAAGTAGGCAATGCAGGATTTTAGATTTGCTTGGCACCGACTTCAAAAATATACTTGATTGGTAGGTAATTAATTTGTACAGAATGAGCACATTTTAATGTTTACATTTTTTCCTTCCTGGGTAGGTACCTAACAACATTTAATGTGTTATTTATTTGCTAGAGTTGTATTATGTTATAATTATTTTTAGCTTTTTAGTTATAGGTGGAACTCAGTTATATATATTTTTAAATGTTTTATTTTCAACGTTTTAGTTTTTTTTTTATTCTTTATTTTTTTATTTTGTTGTATAGCCTTAATAGACAGGACCAGGTAACATCAAAAGCCACACCAAGTAACTTTTTTTCAACTTTCTTTGACAACTCTGTATATTATAGATAATTCCACTCCACCCTATGTACCAAACATCATGTACATACGACTGCCCACGGACAAGCATAAATTTGTTAGCTGCCTTGAGTAAACTATAGGACGGCGTAGAATCCATCCCATATTTACGGAGTCAAATCCGTCCTATATTTCAACCATAGTATATAACTCCTTGTGGGCTACCTCATAAATTATTTCATTTATAACATTTTATATTATCGCCCTGTGTAACATTAATTCCTCTCCACACTTTATGCAACTTCTTATGGGCTATAAAATAAATAATTTTTTAATCACACTGTATAAATATAATTCAACTTCAGCATATATTTCAACCATCCTGTATATGATTTGTTTACGTCCACATCATATAACAGTTTTTTAATCACCCTATATAATTTTAATTTCACGTTTTTTCAACATTTTTATACCACCAAACGTCCACTCCATCATATATTCCAACCATCCTGTATATACCGCGGATTATGGGCCACTATCATTCTACTCCGTCCTATATTTCAATCATCATATAAATGCAACTCCTTCTGTCACTTTACTTTGTGATTTTGTTTGCTATTACTAAACACCCTGTGTATACTATACATTTTACGGCACTAAGACAAAAATTTAAGATATACGAAGTGAAGTGCATTTTATAAGCTTTCAAAATATATTTTGCATATCGCTATCGAACTATCGTAGTTAATACGATACGTCCAGCAAAGTAATTCTACAAATTATTTGAAGTGCATTTCTGCAAGATCTATTTAACGTACATTATCGATCTTCAACGTTATTAATTTCAACCTCACAAGCTATCAGATTAAGGTTGCAATTTTTTAAAATCACTCACTTTACGTCTGCTTTTCCAACTTTTCTTTCTGAGAATAGCTGCGATCAAAATTTATAAACATTCATTTCAAAGATTTCCTGATTCTCTACAATTTTTCTGTTGAAGGCATTATGAACAGATCATTACTTTTTACACTATAAGCAAAAAACCAAAATACTACATATTTTCTGGGCTTTTTATGGCTCAAATAATTTACTTCTGTTAAAATTATGTCAGTTATGACTTATAAACTATTATTTAGTTGATGGTTTATGCAGATTGCTGTTAAATTTTATGTCACCTTAAAATCTCTGTTGACTGCTGTATAAATTATTTTAAGTCAGTTGAAGTTGGTTTTAAAATCAAAGAAACCAACACCAAGAAAAAACAACTTAATTTTGAAGCCGTTGAATACATTTTTCCAGTAATGATGTTTACAAAATTTTACCTTGCAAAATCAATTTGGAATTAGAAACAAAAAAATTAAGAAATGTTATTCCATCGATTTGCACATCAAGTAGACCCGCTTTGGCGTAGGTCAAATAAACATGAAGGCTGTTTAGTTGTTCGAAACGAGTGCGATCACACCGAAGGTGACACGACTAGCAGTGGTTACAGCAGGAAATGATCTCCATAAAAAGCAGATTAGAGATTAACGGTGAACGATGAAGCAAGAATTTCTAACATTGTTTATAGAATCTTCGAAACATTCAATAACCTTTTTACGTACACTCTTTGACACGAACGAATTCATGTCATTATTTTTCCAACTCCCACATACTTTCGGATGCGAGCAATCAAAACCTCCAACAAAAGACAAACAAGTTCTCACAGTGTGATCTCGCATAGGAAGCCGTCAAAAACATTTTATTGTCTGGTATGTCGTCTTCGTGAATACAAGAAGAGCACATAGTCGGCAAATTAGTACAAAGAACAACAACAAAATTTCCATATCAACGGTGAACTCCTTAGTGAAATCTCGTGTTGTACAGGGGAGTCAGATTAAAAACGTACAATGTATAATGTACTAGCCGTTACCCGCGGTTTCACCTGCGTACAGACAAAGTCTTTGTAAGAATTATAACTTATAAAACATAAGGGTTATCCTATATAACAATTTTTCTAACATTTTTTAAGCACCATACTTAACTATACATCCACCAATCCCGAATATATTTCATCTAAACTGCAAGTGCTTATAGTCCCCCTATATAACAATTTTATTCTACTTCAGCCTATAGTGCTACCATCCTGTATATGCTGCTGTTTATTCGTCACCCAAAATAACTTTTTTTTAACGCCTAACTATAACTCTACTGCTCCCTATATTTCAACTATGCAACTGCTTACGGTCTACGCTATATAACAGTTATTTCTGACATGTTTTGAGTCACATTGTAAAGTACAATTTCTCTACACCCTATATTTTAATCACCGAGTATCAACTATTCGATCTGTGAAACTGATTATGAGCTACGATATTTCACATTTTTTCCTGATATTTTTTGAACCACATTATAAAGTATAATTTCTCTCTGCACTTCATTTAAACCACCCTTCATTTGCAACTTTTTCTCACCTTGTTTGAATCACACTGTATAACTATAACTTTACTGCGCCCCGTATTTCAGATACCCTATATATGCAACTGCTATATAAAAAAAATTCTACCTTTTTTTCTCACCTTGTATAATTATAATGCTACTCGTTCCTATATTTTAACGACCTTGTATAAGCAACTACTTATTTGCCACTTAATATAACATTTTTGTACCATCCTTCTAATTTTAACCACACTGTATAAACAACAGCTTCTAACATTTTTTGAACCCATTTCATAACCATAATAATTGAATAACATAATTCAAAGATCCTAAATGCTTACATAACACAATTTTATCCACCCTATATAAATATTCCACCCTTATTTCAATCAAATTTTATATGCAACTACTTATGAGCCAAACAATATAGCATTTTGTTATCCACCCTATATAAATATAATTAGACTCCGGCCGTTTTTCAATCCCCTAGTATATGCTATTTATAGCCCACTCAATATAATTTTTTGAACCATCCCGTATAACTAATTCAACTCCCCCTTAATTCAACCACATTGTACATATGCAGCTGCTTACGGGACACCAAACATAAGTATTTTTTACATTTTTTAAATCCATGTCATTCTACTCCGCAATAAGTTTTCTATATATAGAACACCCTGTAAAATTACGGTTGATATATCAGTTGATTTTTTTTAAATCGAAACATGTTACATTGGCATATTCCGAATTTTGAATAAAAGCTAAGCTGATTCAAGTATCTAATAACATGGTAGAAGTTTTTTCGCTATATCTACCGTTTCTCTCAATTTAGGGAGATAAAATGTGTACCGGATTTTAAGTTAAACTATAGGCTTTGCAACAAAAGAAGATTCATGAAAATCAGTTCAGTAGTTCTTAAGTGATGCCCGAACAAACAATGAAACAAACAAACAAACAGATAAACTTACAATTTTATAATAATATAGATAAAGGACAGTAAATATAAAATGAATTATTGTAAAACAAGAACGGCAATTATTTGCGACTGAACAAAATTTGCTTCCCATCACTTTCCATTTCTCTGAGATTCTGTTGTTGTGTCATCTATATACAGGGTGTCCCATAATTAATAGACAATACGATAACTGCAGTTAGAGGCGGTGAGATAATACCGATTAATACAAACATACCTTAGGAAAATGTTTGTAATAATCGATATACAGGGTCCAGTTGGTATTTGGTTTTTGAAAATCCCTGATATTTGAAAACTGACTGCATATATTGAACTCAATTTTGGTACAGTATAGTTTTCAAGGGCGATAAACAAGAATTTGTTATCATTTTTCATGGTACTCTCACAGCGGGTTTGGTACGAAGGTCGAATTAGGCAAATCCATGTTTCTTTTTAACACCCTGTATAATTTGCGTTTCGACGATAAATAATGATACTGCCATAATTTCAATACAAAAAACGTATACTTGTTGAATCTCTAAAACGCCTTGAAATATGGAGATATGGAGGTTGGTTGCCGGTGATGCGTAGCGGCAGACGCCAAAGAAGAGCTCTCCAAATATTTTTAATTTGGACGCTGGGCTCGGTAATTATATTTTCGTTTGAGATTACATACATTGGAGAGACAAACCGAGCGCTGGACACCAGGATTAAGGAACACCGCACAGCTACTCAAAGGGCGGATGTAACGAAGTCTGGGCTAGCTAATCACGCATGGACCGAACACCATAATATCAACTGGGACCAGGCCAGAGCAATTCACAAGGAAGAGCACTGGTACAAAAGAAAATTCATAGAGACAGCGAGCCCAGCGTCCAAATTAAAAATATTTGGGGACCTCTTCTTCGGCCACTGCCGCTACGCATCACCAGCAACCAACCTCCAGGTACAAGATAAGACCCAATGACCATGACCGGCGACGCATGGTCGGTTAAGGGTATAATATAAATACAAGGGATAATCTGAATTTCCTATCATTCACCTGATGACGATAGCAGATACACAACTATTGAAACGTTGTGAGATCAACCACTGCAAGACAATGGAAGTCCAAGAAAACTTGGAGGAATTTCTGACATGTTTGATCAAACTTTATTTACCAGTTAAAAATAGTGGGAACAAGTAATTATTGAGTATGTAATTTATATTTTAATGTACTAATGAAAACTTTGGTTTGACATGATCTTCGCATATGAATGAATTGTTATTAGAGTATTCCATTACCATGAGTTTTAATTTAATTACATCACATTTTTTGGTATCAAAAACTGATTGGGAATGCAAATACAATTTAGTTCTTATAATGCAAATCTGAACTATATGTATATCACCTTTTGTTTAATTTCAAAATTCTTTCTAAAATAAAACAGTTTTCAGATTATACTATTTAACATTTAAATTTAACAACTTATCACAAATAAACAAAATTGACATTAATGACATATAGTAAACCATTTCAATTCAGTGTGCCTAATAAATAATATCTTACACGACTATGTTATATGGTCCACTGTTTTAGTTCCACCCCTCATGAACTTGGTGCGCTGCTATCGCTTTTTTGTCGTTCCGTGTACCTGTTCTGTGCCAAATACAATCCTCTGTTCTTATTTTCTTTATGTATATTCAATCAAGAATATGATTTTGGGCCTGCCGTAAATGTTTCTATGTTTCTCACACCTCTTACAAAAAAACGAGTTAATTAGTCACATATATTCATTAAAAACTAATAGTTGTCCGGGCTATGATGGCGTTTCGGGAGAAATCATAAAACAAACTCACTTGGAAATAATGGATGTCCTACTACATGTAATTAACTTAATTTTCCAAACTGGTACTATTCCAAGTATTTTTAAAATGTCTATTGTTACCCCAATACATAAATCTGGATCGCCTGAAGATATTAGAAACTACAGACCTATAAGCCTCATTAGCAACTTTGCCAAACTATTTGAAAAAAGTTTATAAGATAGATTATATGATTTTTTAATAACCAACTCCATCCTCTCTAATAAACAATATGGTTTCATTAAGAACTGTAGCACTAGTGATGCAATGCTTGGTCTGGTTTCTGAAATTGTCAAAACCTTAAATAATGGTAGCAAGTGTTTGAGTATTTTTATTGACTTAGCTAAAGCCTTTGACACTGTTCCCCATTCCAAACTACTTAGTGTCCTAGAACATCACGGTATTAGAGGCAAAGTATTGGAACTGATAAAAAGTTATCTGAATGAAAGATATCAGATAGTTAAAGTAAATAAAAAATTTAGTCAGAAACAAAAAATTAAAATAGGGATACCACAAGGCACCGTATTAGGTCCAATTCTGTTTATAACATATATCTTTACTGCAATTGGACAAGGGTGGATTAACAATTTCGTATGCAGATGATACTGCTCTTGTTTTTGAAACAAAAACTTGGGATGACTTAAAAACCAAATCAATAAATGGATTCCTAAACGTACAAAACTGGCTGCAGTCGTTCAGACTATCACTAAATTGGAGCAAAACTAATTATATCGTGTATTCTTTAATATCTGCAAATAGACCTAACTTTCCTGATATAAGGATAAATGATCATACTATACAAGAAACATCCCATACAAAATACCTTGGCATAATTATAGATAGACACCTTAAGTGGGGCCCTCATGTTGATTATTTGTCCAATAAAATTCGTAAACTGATACATAAATTTTATCTTTTGAGAGAATTTCTAAGTGTCAAATTCTTAAAAATTGTTTATTGAACTTTTATAGAATCTCTCATACGATATGGAATTTTAGTATGGGGTGGCATGTATAACAATTCAATACATAAATTGAAAACAATTCAAAACTGTATTTTAAAACTTATTAATAGGAAAAGCAGAATGTATCACACATATCTCCCTTACAATGAACACATTTTAGAAATTAGATCGCTGTGTATTCTAATTGTTTGTTCATATATGCATAAAGCAAACAATACATGTAGTTATATTAAACATATATACAATACACGTAGTAGAGCCAATAGAAATATTCAATAACCTATTAACCATAATAATATTAATCTATGGTCAAGTCGGTTAATCTAAAGTTTGCAACCTTCTTGGGTCGAAAATTTTATAATATGCTGCCTAGAGATATAAAAAATACTCGAAATTAAAGTTTTCATCAAAGTATGTAGGAAATTCATCTTTACTACCTAAATATATTAAAAGAAATATTTAACATTTAGTTTTAGTTTTTATTATTATTCATATTTTTAATATGTTTCAGTCTTCTATTTTTGTCCATAGGATAGGTTATGCCTTTATATTATTATTTTGCTTGTAATGGTGGGGATGATGACACATACAAGTGCAATAGCACTTAGGTGTCAGAATTACCGATCAAACACAAATTGTTGTAATGGTAATTGAAATAATTGTAATTGAAATTGTAATTGTAATTGAAATTGAAATAAATAAATAAATATTACTATGCTGAGTTACCATACCAAATATATGCCAAATGTGACTTAAATTAATATTTTTCTTTTAGTTATTTAAGTTATTTTAATAAAAGCTTGTTTTCACAAATGTTTTTCACTTTTAAATTATTTGTACAGCATATTATACTTATTTTGTTGGTCGGAATGAATTACTCATTTGTAAACATTTAAATTACCGCCCTGTATAATCGACGATGAACTCTCAGGTGAAATCTCATGCTATATAAACGAAGAATTAGTTCAGAAATAAGTATAGAAACTCTCTTGCGATGTCTCTCCACTTAACGACCAAGTGGTACGAAATTAGTAGAGATTTTTGTTACGCTTGACCTGGCATCAGACCACGATATTTTCTGTGTAGTACCATTAGAAGTACCGTTAGATTGCAACAATCTTATTATATTCAGCGGATGGTACTGTTAAACGGAAGCCTACTTAGATTGGTACTGTACCTTGAATAAATGTCAAATAATGTGGAAGACAACTGTTTTCGTTTCCGTTAATCTGTTAAATTTTATAACGATTTGTGGTATTTTTTTACAGAAGCTCGTGCTTTTAGAATTAGAGGGAATTTTGTATAGCATATACTTTTATTATTAATCATTTTAGTACATCAGGCCTACTAGGATTTTTTTTAGAAAAGCGTAATAGAAATCATTGTAATATAATATTAAATAAACACACTTATGTAATTTTTACTTAATTTTATTTAGGTACTATTGACAATTGTTTCACCAGGTTACTGGCTTCTTCAGAATACAAAGACTAACAGTTAATTGCCTAAACCCTTCCAATTATCCTACTATTACCAAACATCCCACCAGTAAATTTCAACTTCAAGTTAAAAATACCCTTGAAGAAATCCATTTTTTATTTAATGAATGTCAAAAAAGAACATTAACAGTAATGAACCCATATCCCCCTCCTTTATATTCAATAATTAAACTCCATAAAGATAATCACCCTATCAGACCTATTATTTCCTATTTCTCAGCTCTTTCTTCGAAAAGTTCCAAAGCGCTCCTTGACAAGTTAAAGCAATACTCCAAATTCACTCCCACACATAGCATAAAAAATTCCCTTGACTTAGTGACAAAAATTCAAAAAATAGCCCTACTTAATAACTGCATACTATTATCATTCGATGTAGTCAATCTTTTTCCCAGCATCCCACCAAAAGAATTATCATGAACTTAGTAGAAATAAACAATACCAACCCAATTATAAAAAACGAAATAATCAATCTCTTACAACTTTGCCTTAACCAAAATTATTTTCAATTCAACAACAACATTCACACTTGTAAACAGTGTGACCATATTTCACAAAGAAAAACTACTGCCAATATGAGAAAAAACTACTAAAAACTACCAATGCATTTGCAGAACCTACTAAAAAATCTACCCCCATTTAAACCTTAGAGGTTTGTACCTTCTCGAGATAGCCTGCAGTGCACACATGTCGTGGTAAGAGAGAGAGAGAGAGAGGACAAGAGCTGTTTCACTCGTTTGGGAGCTGGAGTTGCTTCCAATGAAACTCGATCAGCATGTTGTTCATTGGTTGCTTCCACCCACTAAGTGAAATAGCCTGTTACTGTCTCGATTCTCCCTCTTTCTAGCCTTGCCACGATTTTGTGGATTACAGGCTATCTCCAGACTGTACATGCTCTAAGGTTTAAAGACCTTAGAGCATTTACTTTCTAGAGATAGCCTGCAGTGCACAAATGACATGGTAAGACTAAGAAGAAAGAGGGTAATAGAAAGGGCAAGAGGCTATTTCACTCAGTTAGGAGCTGCTTCCAATGAAATACGTTCAGCATGTTGTTCATTGGCTGCTTCCACCCACTAAGTGAAATAGCTTCTTACTGTCTCTATTACCCTCTCTTTCTAGCATTTCCACGATTTTATGCTTTGCAGGCTATATCTAGATGGTAAATGATCTAAGTTAAAGACTGACGACAACTTACAGCATGTACTACTAGCTCTAAGAACGTCAATGACACCAATTTTATGACATCCAATGATGTACGTTTTACGACTACTATGCAATGGGTGGCGATGTATTTACAAAAAGAGACAAAATCACAAATTATTGTAACTTAATCTTATATGTGTATAATTTTTATTAATTTGCTCTCATATGAGGTTCGTGCAAATATTTAGTAATAACTACTAAAATCTACTAAACATTTCTTCACTACCAAAAGCATTAGAAATATATCTAAAAACTACCAAAAAAGGAGTTTTCTACTAAATATGGTCACGCTGCTTGTAAACAAGGTTTAATTATGGGTGACCCATTAAGCCCTCTTTTGGCCGAAATATTTATGATCAACATAGAATCACTCATTTTCAAACACAATCTGAACAGTAAAATCCTATATTGGTATCGATATGTTGACGACATTTTTGCCTGTTTTACTGGTACAGACAATTACTCCATAACTAAATAAATCAAATCATAAAATTCACCCTGGAAATTGAGACCGACAATACATTAAATTTCCTTGACTTAACCATCAATAGACATAACAACAAACATACCTTTTCCATTTATCATAAACCTTCACACACGGACCTTACAATCCACAATAGTTCACACCATCCTTACCAACACAAACTTGCAGCATACCATAGTATGGTGCACAGATTGGTTAACATCCCATTATCAAAAACTCACTTTGGTACAGAATTACAGAGAATAAATGTATTGCTTTCAATAACGGTTATAACCCTGAAATTATCGACAACATGTTAACTAAAAAATTAAATAAGAAGGCTTTAAATGAAGTATATCCTCCTACCCCTAATATCGATCCTAAATTATATAAAGGTATCACATTCATCGGTTCTCCTTCTCAAAAAATAGCCCAATTTTTATTCAATATAAACATTCAGACAGCTTTTAAAACGGATAACTTAGGAAAACATATAAGAAACAATAAAGATAATAACAACTCGGGTGTCTATAAGTTGACATGTGGTAGTTGCCCTAGTTTCTACCTCGGTGATACGGGAAGATCATTCAAGACAAGATGGAACGAACATACCAGTAGTTGTTAAATCAGTTGGTCCACCTTCATATCTTACACCGTGGTTGGAACATTCAATTTTACTTCGCTAACACCACCTAAAGTCGTAGTATGGTGCGCAGTTACCTCAGCTGGAGTTATTGGTCCCTGGTTCATTCAGGAAAATGAAGTCACAGTAACAGTGTATTCGGATCGGTATGTAAACATGTTACAAAAGTTGAACTTCTGAGTCCAACTGTTCTGTGGGACAGGTTTCAACAAGATGGTACAGCGGCACACACTTCAAAAGCATAGATGGCTATTTTGAGGGAATACTTCCAACAGCGCCTCATCTCAATTAGGGGCAATTTCGACTGGCCAGTCTGCTCTCCCGATTTATGCCTTTGTGATTTTTTCATTTCAGGTTTTTTGAAATCCTGTGTTTGTGAACCGTCCAAAGACCCTACAGCATTTAAAGACCAACATCCAGGTCAACATAACGCCAGCTATTCTGAAAGCAGTCATTACCTTAGAGCATTTACTTTCTAGAGATAGCCTGCAGTGCACAAATGTCGTGGTAAGACTAAGGAGAGAGAGGGCAATAGATAGGGCAAGAGGCTATTTCACTCTACCAACCATCCACCCACTAAGTGAAATAGCCTCTTACTGTCTCTATTGCCCTCTCTTTCCAGCGTTGCTACAATTTCATGCTTGACAGGCTATATCTAGATGGTAAATGATCTAAGGTCATTACAAACGCCGCCAAAAATCGGTATATCCTCTGCTGCTTCTACTTTTGAAGAAGGTAACCTCATTTGCCTCATTTTAAAACTTCCATATTCTTCTAAGAGCTGGACTAAATTTTGGAATTGTTCTCTGTTGGGTTGACAATTGGGATAAGATTACGTCTCTTCCATTAAATTCCTTTTGACAATAAACAGCATTATCATCTGTCATCTCCGCATTGAAAAACAAAACATTTTTACAAAATCAAAAGCCATGCAGGATATCACCAAACAGTTAGACACAAGACACTTAATGTCACAGATGTTTGAGAAATGATATAAAATACAGTAATAATTTGGCAAAATTACAATAAACTATTGGAAACATAAAAAACAAGAAATTTTATTGGTTTGACTAAATTCTAGATCAAAATCGGCATTTAAAATATTCTTTGGACAGCGACCATATTTGGAACAACGATCATAAAAATGGTTTCCGTACAATCCGGATGTGCCATAAGAGTTCATAATCTGTTTTTGACTCAACTGTCGCACCAAACCGTATGTATTTCACATAAAAATCTAATGAATATTAAAATTTTGTAATAAGTGGAATAATCATAAAATTTTATAGTGAACATCAATCTTGTAAACACGACTAACTAACATGATAAGCGTAGGTAAGAAAAGATGATCGTAGTAAATATCAAGGTTGGCCAAGTCATTGTATGAGGTATATGATCAGCTAAAGTTGTCCATATATTCTTTCATCGTTGTTTATATTGCCTCCCAAATAAGAAATATTAATAGAGTAAAAATAATGTTATCAATTTTGGAAAGAGTCTCTTTTGTAAGCCAATTTGAAATTTTGAAATTTCGAATGTAAAACTAAATCTAGAACAATAGATAATATGTAAAAAATAATAATCTTCAATTAAATATAATATTGACTGTTGGTTGCAAGAACAGTGTGACTTTGTATTTCTTCGGTTGAAGAAACAAGAGCCAGTGTAGCTGAGCAAGAGTTCTTGGTCGGGCCTACCAAGATATTCTAGCGAGTTTGTGAGCCAAACTCTTAACCGTTTTCAGTGTTTACGGATTTTCTTAGATGATTTCAATTGTATGGGACCTATGGAGAGTTATTCCTAGATATTTGGGGTTTAGGTTGTATCTCAGGACGATACAAATTTACGACCACCTCTTTATATACTTGCCTATTTGACAAATGAAAATCACACACCTCAGATTTGGAAGAATTTTGTAACAGCATCCATTTTTTGTTGTAATTCTGGAGAATTTGTTGTAAGATGTTCATTACACTACTGTGGATTCTTGTTCTGTACAACAAGCTCCAAGTTATCAGCATAAAGGAACTTTCTGCCAGAAGTGAGAGGCTTGTCATTGATGTAAACACTAAAAAGAAGCAGGGCAAGCACCGAACCCTTTAGAAGCCCCTACATGATTGTTATTCCTCTTTGCTCCTTTTTCTACTGAGTTCAACAAGTAGCCTGCGATTATTCAGCATATTTTGTAAATGCTAAGTTGTTTTAGCACTTGGTACAAATTCTTGTAATTTGTAAACCAGTTCTTTCTTCCACACAGTATCGTATGCTGAGATCTAAAAAGATGACAGGACTTGTGCAGCCGTTCTGAAATCCTGCTCTGATAGGTGTTGTAAGGGCTAATACTTGCCCATAACAACTTTGTTCACCCCTAAAATCAGCTATTGAGTTCCTCTTGTATTGTTGGGAATACCCGGTAATATAGGCAACGTTCTAACAGTTTGTAAATCATACTAAGTAAAACTACGGGTCGGTAACTATACAGGTCATCTGGTGATTAGCCCGATTTAGCAATGGCTGAGTTCTGTTATTTTCTGAAGGTTTTGATAGATAATGTCACCAGAGTCTAGAGCATCTGTAGCAAAGTGAGTGAATAAGATCTTTGGAGTTGTACCCATATTTTTAAGAAATTCAGGAAAACTGGTATCCACACCCGCTCTTTCCCACAGTTTGATTTTACTTAATGCTTCATTCAGTTTTTGGATGGAAAAGGGTTGGGACCAAATCGATTCTCTTGCCAAACAACGGAGATTATTTTTCACCAATTTTTTTTCCTAGGGGGCATCCTTTGTGATATATTGGACTCGATCGGCAATAAGCTTGGGTTCCAGTGGTGTGTGGTTTATCTCCTCGTGGTACATCCTGGACGACAGTCTCGTTACCGGCTAAAAGTCCCTTAAAAATTAAAAAGAGAAAACAAATCACAAATCAGTTCTTTTTGAAACGAAGTACTTTTACGTGATTTACTGTAAAGTGAAATGGCAGATAATATTCAATTAGTAACGAAATTTGAGCAGCAAGCATTGTGTTGAAATATAAGGCGGGGTAGAACTACAGTTAAACAGGTGAGGAAAAAGAAAAGTCATATTGTGTGGTTCATAAGCAATTGCATACACAATATGGTTGAAATATAAATTATAGTAGAATCGTACTTATACAGGGTGGTTCAAAAAAAAGTTGTATTGGTTGGAACATTAGCAGTTGCATATACAAGGTGGTTGAAACAAGGGTGGAGTAGAATTATAGCTAAATAGGGTGCTTCAAATGTAAACAATAAAACAAAGTTATATAAACATAAGAAGTTCGGTTATTTGAATTATAAGGCGGAGCATTATTATAACTTTAGAACCAGTTGCAAATACACAACGGTTGAAGTTTTTTCTAGATTTATGGTTTTCCAGAAGATTAAAAAAACAGTAATTAAGTTAAGTTGAATTCAGTTTCTTTTTGAAACTAAAGTTATGTTACGGGGCTTACAGTCGAGTGAAATGGTAGAAAATATGCCATTAGTGTATCAAAACGAACAATTGTTATGTTCGGGATTTTTTCTATATGATATATGGTTGTACATAAACAGTTGCATACACAGGATGGTTGCAATATAAGATGAAATTGAATTATATCGTACAGGGTGTTTGTAATGATTTTCATTTTGATTTGTTTGAAGTAAGTTTCTTTTAGAGGCGAAGATAAGTTGCTGGCTTATAGTCGCGTGAACCGACAGAAAATATCCCCATAGTTTATCGAAACAAAAATTTATTACGTCGGCGAACTTTTCTATATGGTATGGTTGAAGGTGTGTGCGTGCGTGCATGTGATATTAGGTGGTACATAAGCAGTTGTCTACATAGGATGGTTGAAATATAAGTTGGAATTGAATTAGTTATACAGGGTGGTTCTAAAAATATTGTATTGAATGACACATAAGTAGTTGCATATACAAGGTGGTTGAAATAAGAGTGGAGCAAAACTATATTTGTTAGGGCCAAACCCAAGGTTTGTCCATAAGAAGAAGAAGAGGAAAATTGTTTTATGTTACATGTCGTTTGACATCATACTGTGTTCGGTTCAGTCAATTGTCATTGCCTTCTTGTTTTGGGCGTGCATAAGCACTTGCAGCGCATCTTGTAGGATTTAAATAAAGTATTATATTAACAGTCTGTTATTCAAGAATAAGTATTTTATTTCAAGAAAGTTTTACAGTTCACTTTGCTAAGCCTTCACAATAGTTATACAGAGTGGATATTTGCGTTATACGAAAGAGAATAATTAGTTATACAAAAGGCTTTAAGAGTTGTCCGAAGGAGTTGAATATATAGGATGGTTGAAATATATGGCGAAGTAGAATTACAGTTATACAGGGTGAGTTTTTTTATGATCAGTATGGGGATCTCGGAAACTAGCGGAGATAGAGCAATGGTTAAACTGGGAAAGATTTGCAGTTTTACTGGCCCAATTTAATGACACTTTCGGATTTTTGTAAAAAGTCATGGCTTACTAGATATTTTGAAAAAAAAACAAATTCTGTCGATTTAGTCAAATCTCTCTAGCTCCTTTGTTTTTGATTTTATAAAGAAAGTGTAAATATCAAAATTGAAGGGAATTGTATCCCAAATATTGTCATGTCCTCGTTTGCGTGACAGCTCTCGTTTTCGAGATATGACACAAACTTATCTTTTTTTGAATGGAAACCATGGCTATAACCTCAAAAAATCGGACATTTTTAGAGCTTTTCAATGATATAATACTCGATATAGTTATTCATAAAAATAACGGAGTTATGGATGCTTTTCTCTCTTATTTTCACTTTTAACGTAGGTAGCCATGAAAAAGATTGTTTTCACTTTGACGTTTCCTCATTTGAGAGAAATTCCATTAGTAGTGCTGAATTGACAGTCAATATTAACAAGTTTTCGTGATAAAATGGAATATTCTAACGACGAAAAACTGAATATGGTGGAATGTTATAATATGCCATAAAAATTCAGTTCGTGTAGTTGAAGTCGGTTCTCTTTTAAATATAACTTATTTTTGGGTAATGAATTTAGACAACACTTCCATAGGTTTGAAGACGCGAGATGTAACCACCGACATCTAGGATTTTCGTGGAAACTAGCACATATAGGTTCCGAATCTGGATCCATTCCATATAATTGCTGTTACCCGGAATTCCATAGGTTGTCGACACCTCAGTGTAAGGCCAACTTAACGCGATTATTCCACCGAGTGACCGCGCGGATCATTTTCTTGCATTGTGTGATTGTGTATTTAAAACATATAAGCATCGAGTCCTTAGCATGTGTCGTGTTTATATCTCTGTGTATATGTTATCGACTTTTAGTTAAGGTACAGTTTAATCAAGTTTATTGTGATGTGAGCTGGGCTGTCTGTCTGCATTTCTAAACAGTGAGCTCACTCAAGGAGAACTGGTGCGATGGCGATGGCTCGTTCGGTATTAATAAACGCGTTTTCTGAAACAGTCAAACGTTCGTCCCGATTCCAACAGTACAAAAGGATAAAATGTCACGAACAGGTATACGCGACATTGTTCAAAAAACCGTGAAGGTGCTGATTCCTCTTGCTCGTTGAATAAACAACGACCGATTTATATTAATTTGTTGTAAAATGAGTTACGTAAGAAATAGAAGCGGGAAATGATATTTTTTATTATTTTGTACTGTAGAAATTACGTATTCATTTATGTTGAATGATGCAGAAATTATGTTAGAATGAAGCGGCATCCTTGCTTGTTGTTATATCATCTAGGGGAAACTGTCAAAAAATTATTTGCTTATCTCGATGTACTTATAGATAAAACCAACAACACAAGAAGTACGAGTACTTATCAAAAACCTACAAATACTAATAGATATTTGAGTTTTCACTCCAACCATCCTTTAAATGTAAAGAAAGGTGTTGTAAAGTGCTTATATGATAGAGCAAAAAACATATCTTCATCCACCCAAATCTTTAACAAAAAAGTCAATATTATCAAAGAACATCTACTTCAAAATGAATATCCCCAAGACTTTATAAATAAAACTATAAATCAGCTAGAAAGAAACTCGCAACAACAAACCAGCACAAATAACCATCACACTAATATCAACCAAACACAAACAGACAACCAAATTATGAACATAATCCATATATCCCAGGTGTATCGGAAAAAATTAGGATATAAATACAGCGTTAAAACTGTTTTTAAAACAAATAATACTTTGCGCTCTATCCTCACACATACCAAACGGTTTAACGCAACCCAGAGTTCTAAAAATGGTGTGTACAGTGTTTTGTGTGACTGTGGCCATTCTTATACCCGTGAAACTTCAAGACCTTTAGAAGTAAGGAAAAAAGAACATCAATATAACATTTCCAGAAGACATGTGGACAAATCAAATTTGGCCAATCATGTATTAACGAGCACCGGCAGCCATAGGATAGACTGGGATAAAACAAAGATTTTGTTGAAAGAAGAAAATTTAAAAAAGAGAAAACTTAAAGAAGCCAGCTGTATGATGATAAACAACACTAAAATCGGAGCACCTTCAGCCGACCTTCATTTGGACTGGAGGGATTTATTGCTAACAGAACAAAAAAACGGTAACCTCAGCGTCATGTGATCGCCAAATGATAAATTGTCAGTGTCAAATTTTTTGACAAACAACAAATTCAAGATCAAAGTGAAATTTTTTGAGAAAAAAACCTCGAAAACAACACTAAACGATTGACAACGAATCCAGACTTGAAGTTGAAAGGTCTCCATACACAGATAAGTATTACACAATATGCAATACATTACTTATATACAGGAATACTGGTTGATCATTTTGTAGACATCTCTTTCTCTCAGAATAACTGTGAGGAAGAATCTCTGTACAGACAGCCAGTATCCGGGCAATTTTACGAAATTGCCTTACTACACTTTGTTCTACATATACAATTTTAAAATACTTATCTGTTACAGGAAAAAAATTTGGAGGAGAGAAAACCGAATGAACAGACAAAATAAATTATTTACTTGTAAAAAATAATGTTAATTAAAACTTAATTGAAAATTCGAAAAATTGATATAAATTTGACAAAATACTAAATGGCATTAAAAATATTATGACTTTTATCCGGTTTCAAAAGTCAGAAGGTCTAGTCTACAAGAGCCATTTTGGTGAAATCCTGAAGGAGTTCACCGAAAATTATGATTTTGGTGTCATTCGATTCGGATTGAGGTCTAGAAACTTTGAAAAAATTGAAATGGCGCTGATAAAAATTACATAGTTATAAACAATATAGTCAAATAATTTTTTTATTAACATTTAGTTTATTTATTTAATAACCATATTTTTATCAATAAATTTTTGTTTAATTTTTTAAAATGCAAATAAAAAAACAACCATGTATCATATGATTCATAAAAAAAAATCATAAAAATGTGATAAGTTATAAACTTTTAAAATTTTTCTTTCAAATTTTTATTAAATAATAACAAAAAAAAGTAACAACGTTACCTACATATATGATGAAAACAAACGTAAAATTAAAGATCCAGATGAAATAGCAAATACCATGATTTCATATTTTTGTAATGTTGGATCTAGGCTTAACAAAGAAATCAAAATTCCACAAAATGAGGACATTAAATTACCCACAACTATCACCAATACTGTTTTTTTACCACCCACAAACTATTATGAAGTAACAAATATTATAGGAAAATTGAAATTAAAAAATGGTCGAGTTGATAATATAGATGCAAAAACTCTAATAGTGTTATCTAGACATATAGCACTACCACTTGCTCACATCATAAATTTAAGTATAAAGAAAGTAATTTGGCCTGGGGCACTCAAACTAGCTGATGTTACACCAATCTATAAGGCTAATAATAGGGACAATATCGCAAATTATAGACCAATATCCTTGATATCAAATCTACTCTAAATTTTATTACTAATAGAATTTATGAAAAACTTGATAAAAGTGAACCTATTGCTATTACATTCCTTGATCTAGCCAAAGCTTTTGATACTGTTAACCATTCAATATTATTAGATAAATTATACAGATATGGAATTAGGATATGGAACTCATTTCAAGCTACTTGACAAGTAGATATCAGCGAGTAAAAATAAATGACACTGTAAGTGGTTTCAGTGAAATTAAAACAGGTGTTTCACAAGGTACCATCTTGGCTCCCCTACTATTTATTTTATATATAAATGACCTACTAGTTGATATACCAGAGGGAATTATATTATCTTTTGCTGATGATACGGCTGTGATATCAACAGGAAAAACATGGAATGCAGTCGAAAATCGCAAATGAATTACTACCTTCATTTGATAAATAAATGGCTTGTCTTAAACAAATTGTCTCTAAATGTTGATAAAACGGTTTTCATGACATTCGGAAACTACTGCAATAGTGTTCCCCGCAATATAAATATTAAGATAAATACCAAAAAAATAAGAAGGGTAGAAAGTTGTAAATACTTAGGAATTTGTTTTGACTATAGAATGAGATGGGACACGCATGTTGAATATTTAATAAATAAAACAAAATACTTAGTCTTCATATTTCGGAAAATGGCCAAAATTATGTTGAGAGACTCGCTGATAATGTTATACTATGCACTTTTCCATAGTATTATCTGCTATGGTAAAATAGCTTGGGGAGGGATTTATTCAACTAAACAAGTTTTATTACAACGTTTACAAAATAAACTCCTGAAAATTATATATAAAACACAAACTTTTATCGAAAAAAAAAAACACTAAATCTGAAACAAATCTTTGCTTTTGAGTCTCTTAAATACTATTATGACACGTTTAAAAATAAATTTATAAAATCCAGCAGTTCTACAAGAAATAGAAGTATTATGATTCCAAAAAGAAATAAAACTATAAATGATTTGAAAACTCTAAAAAACCTTAACACTTTCAAAAAGAAAATAAAACCATGGATCTTGGCTAATATTTAAAATTTCAAATAGCAGGATAGTAAATTATATAGGGAGAAATTGATATAACTTCTAATTCTTTAAAGTATATATTAGTATCATATATTGCAACAACACTAAATTTGTAGGATAGTAGTAATAAGATTTAATAGGAAATTATCATTAAGGTTAGTGTTAAGATTATCAGACCTGCGACAGGTAACTAAGTTTACCTCTGCAGGGTTTATTATATTATACCTAATGTATAAGTATTGTAAACATTCTGATAAATAAATTCTTAAATTCTTAAAGAAATATTTGGATTAGAGCTCCAGCTATCCATGTTGTTAATAACATTAAAACAGTTAAAAATGACCTAGTGTTTTTCTCATATGTAATAGTTTAAACGTTATCTGAATAATAGTAATCGGGAGGTGAAAGAAAATATTGAACCTACAAACAGTAAAATATTTACAATTTTCTAAACAATAAACATAAAAATTTATTTATTTATAACAAATTGTTCATTTAATAAACGTTAATAAAAAATATTTTCTATTGCATACGCATAACTAATAAAAATGTATTAAAAAGACAAATTGTTACCTAAAATTACTTAAAAATAATATACAATTTTGATTATATTTTATTGTTTTGTATAGTAAAATAGTGTAACAGTTATAAACAAATTAATTTTTGTAAAAAAAATTGTACTGTTTTCGCATGAAAAGTGTAATTTATCAAAAGGGACAAGTTTTTAAGCATCAAAGAAGATTTTAGCCCACACATCAAAAGTTTCACAAAATTTCGTTCAATAAATGATCAATTCAAAAATTGAACACCTAATCCAGGTACATTTTTTTTTCTTACACTTATTAATTATCTAAAATTCTAAATTACCAAACAACAAAATTGTTTTATATTCAATTTTTTCGTCTGTAAAAAGACCCAAAACCAATTAGGAGACCACAACAAGTTAACAAAAGAAAATCAGCAAACCGCATATGTTTATTTTGACGTTATGTCTGTATCATTCAAAACATGTCTGGCGTTTGTCGAAAGTCCGTTCAACATACGATGTTGAGTCTATTTCAGTTTCGATTGAGACTAGAAATAACTTTTCAGTGAAGATGTGCATTAATATGTTGTTAGTCACTGTCGGTGACACATTATGGTTCAAGATATTATGAATAACTCAAATAGCTTGCATTCTCGCAAGATTCGTGTTTTATTGATTTGTCCAGACGGAAAGAATTGGTGAGGAATTTTAAGTAAACACACAAGAGACCATTGTGGTATATTTCCGTTAATATCTTTTTAAATAATTTTTTTTAAATATGAAAAAAATATATATGTGTTCCTCAGAATGAGACCATTTGATATATTTAAATTTTTATTTAATTCTATAATTTGCCCCCCAAAATTAATATTAATGGGTTCTTATTAATTTTCCTGTAAAGTTTGGGCAACGCTCTATATTTCCTATTTTTTTCAAAATTTTAGGCTCAGTAGTTTCGGAGATCAGGGGGGGAACGGTCGATTTTTTTAGTTTTTCCCCCCAGAAGTACCCCTACAATCAATTTTTTTTCTTTTACGATATGTACTCCTGATTGGGTTACCAAACTATATATTGATGCCAAATGTCAACCTCTTCCGTCCAGTGGTTTAAGAGAAAATTGCTGTGATGTGACATAGGCAGAAATCCTGAGTGATATACCAAATTGTCAAGCAATTTTGGGAATTGGTTAGTTTTTGCTTTCACAAAATGGAGAGTTTAAAATTTCAACCCATTTTGTTTTTTCAGTAAGTGAAAAAATAAAGGTTTTATGTGACAGACCAAAGGTTCCCAGTTTTTCCAGAACTCTAAATTTGGCATATGAGTGTATGAGTATAAGGCCTTTTTGACTCCACCATTATTGACTCCATCTTGTGCTACCTCTGCCCGCTGAGCATCTACGGCAACGACTACAGTGGTCCAGAGAACGACAACATTGGAATATGGAATCGGATCAGGTCATCTTCTCTGATGAATCTCTATTCTGCTTGCGTGGCCATGATAGCCGAAAAAGGTTTAGACGATGTCAAATAGAAAGTAGGCTTTATGCTATGGGGGCTGTTGCTTATGGAAGTAGGTCACCTTTAGTCTTTGTTCGAACCAATGTGATCACGAACAAGCAGCGATGTGTGAGTAGGAGCATTATCGTAATGAAAAACCCATGAACTGTTTTGCCAACAAATCCGGACTAGGGATGTAACGAATATTCGCATTCGCATTCGCATTAGCGAATATTCGCCTGTTTTTTAATATTCGCATTCGTATTCGCGGTTATTCATGCGAATTTTTTGCGAATATGTTTGACAATGAGAAGCGTAAATATTATGATGTTACTCATTAGGAACATTGCACACTGTATAACTTACTTACTTACTTACATTTGTATGATGACATAAATATCAACTACATATATACATTTCTTCTGGAATCCTAACATTTATATGTAATCAGGCAACAGTTTAATTGCTAAATAAAATTAAGCAAGTTATGTCACTTTCATAACATGATATAGGGATTTATGGCAAAATGAATTTCGAGATTTGGAAGTTTCAGGGAAAACTAGCTCACAGAAACTTAAAATCAGGAGTCATACTGCATATATCGCCGTTTCTTTGTGATTTCTAGGACAAAGAAATCTTAGATTAACGAAAACCTGTCAAAGAAAGTATGATACAATCTTCTGGAGATTCAATCAGTTGAGGGGAACGCAACTGATAAAGGTTCTCCACAACTGATGGTGTCAGAGTGCTGACTTCATTTTTTATGTCAGTTTTAAAAACAAAATTGCAGACATATCTAAACTTTGACAAACTTTAAAATATGCTGGTACTTTCTTGGGTCACACTTCTAGTTTTAAAAATAAGTGTAAAACTTGAATATTTGTAGATACAAGAGGAGGTCACGTTCAAGAATCTGTCAAAAAATAATTATTCTATTACACTATAAAGGTGCGTATGTTTTACATCTCCGGATAACAAATTTTGCTTCGTTGGGTAGCGCTAAATCAACAGACATCATTATATAGTTAGTGAACTTGCCCCTTTATCTAAAAAAACGGTTTATGGAGTTTCACGTTTCTTTTTTTGGTTGGTAAGAAAATACAACCTATCGTGTTTGTGGAACGCTCAGACTAGCTGCAGTTGCGTCAAAGTGACAAGCACTAGTGATGGGCACAATCGATTCTAAGAATCGAGTAATCGATTCTTATAAGTAAAATTAATCGTAATCGATTAATAAAAATAATAGAGGTTAGAATCGATTTCTTTCAATAATCGACCCACCTGTTAAGATCTTAGAGCATTTACTTTCTAGAGATAGCTTGCAGTGCACAAATGTCATGGTAAGACTAAGGAGAGAGAGGGCAAGAGGCTATTTCACTCAGTTGGGAGCTGCTTCCAATGAAATACGTTCAGCATGTTGTTCATTGGCTGCTTCCACCCACTAAGTGAAATAGCCTCTTACTGTCTCTATTGCCCTCTCTTTCTAGCATTGCCACGATTTTATGCTTGACAGGCTATTCTAGATGGTAAATGATCTAAGGCTCAGATTAAAAAAACAGAAATCATAAATAATTGTTAAACATGTACTCAACAGCTTGTTTATACTTAGAGCATCTAAGGTCTTTTAATAAATCCTTAGAAAATATCAGCCTCTAAAATGACAACTGGCACAGGATAATGTTAAAATATTTGACCCGTGATTGATACAAAGAGGTTAATATTGTAGAGCACGTGAAGTAGCGAATTTCATGTAATATCAATAGAAAGAGAGAGAGAATAAGCAGGTCATTCCTGATTGGTCAATGTCAGTGGTGACGCCTACTATTGGTAGGGTAGAGACATAGCAAGCGCTCCCTGATATTATCTTTCTATTATTCCTATTATTACACTGCCACTTACAGTAACGCCCAGACCTAATTCACTCTAATGTATAATACCTCTATGGATTGATACAGGGTTTGAAAAATGAAATAGCTGTTTTGTGATCTGTGAATTGCATTTTAAATTTAAAATTGCGTTAGTAGAACTTGTTAGAACTTATAATACCTTATAATAGAAATTGGGACTAACTGTGAAAATTAGACGGATATTATAATTTTAAATTGTCTTAGGACGTTGAAGCACAATATAATGAAGAGAATGAAGGTGTCATCCCACGTTTGGAATTATTTCGACTAGAAGCGAAAGCAGAAGGCTACGAGAATTATTACCATCGATCCCGGCAGGGATCAGTTATCAACTACGCGGATGAATTCCCGGAAACCACCTAAAACATTTAGTACCCGCGAAAACTTAAAAACAAATATATATATATATATATATATATATATATATATATATATCTAATATAGCGTGGTATTAGTTTTGAATTTCTAACTATTCACTCTCTGATAATCGATTAATAATCGATTATTACTCGATGCATCGATCTAAACTTAATACATAATCGAGTAATCGATTTGCAAAAATAATCGGTTTTGCCCATCACTAACAAGCACACGCTGAAACTGGGGCGAAAACAAACTACTGAGCGCTCGGACAATATAAAATCGCTACAAAAGCCCTAATTTAATGTCTAGTGAGGACACAATGAATGCTTTGTATGTGTTTACATGGGACACAGCCTATACAACCCCATTAGTTAGATAAATTGACATAAAAGCGCCATAACTGTCGTACTTGCGTTCTTACACTCCTTAGGCACCTGCCTACTTTGCGCCCGCCTGGCAATTGTGATAGGTAAAATTTCTTAACCAAATTGTAAGTTATGCTTTTTTATTATATGACCTAGCAACAAATTATGGCAGAACTCGCCATGTATCATTCTTTAATTTAAAGTATTGATGAAAATTTTATCGTCATTAGCTAGTACCATTTTCGCAGCTGTCAATTTAAATTAGTAGCGATAGCCAACGAAGCGAAATTTGTGTTTAGGCCTAGTTAATTTTGCAAAATAAGAGAAATTAGCTGTCAGGATGTTGAAACATACTTCGTCACAAATCCGTTATTTTTTTACCAATTCTCAGGCATTCAATCTCATTTTACTCAGAAATATACCAGCTTGCAGAATCTTACTTTTAAACCTATACAAAGGTCTTGACTTGTTCGTCACTTTGTTTTTGAAACTGATTTTTTTTTAAATATGTAAATGAGTCCATAAATAAGTTATATCATGACAATAAAATTCCTTTTTTTGGCAATCCATATAATTTTAGTTGTTATTTGTCTCTATAAATTTAATTATATAAGTTTTCTGTTTAATTATAATAACTTCTTATAACTTCTCTCATAAATCAAAAAACTTTTTTGGTTCACTCCAATATGATGACAGCTTAACCGTTGAAAGAGCGTTGAGTGTAAGGGTTTGGTGTTAGTATATAAAATTTTGTGCTTATACATCTGTGAGACAACAAAGATTCCACAGCTATTTCAATTTATATATTAAAAATAGAAGAGTGGCTTTCTATAACGATTATGAAGCTCAATTTAGGTTATAATTTTTGATTAAACCAAAATAAGTAAATTTTGATTTGATATTCGCATTCGTATTCGCGAATATTGGAAGAGAAAATTCGCATTCGTATTCGCGAATATCGAAAATCGGACATTCGTTACATCCCTAAATCCGGACGTTTTCTTCGCACTGCTTCACTCAAACGGCATTGAGCTTGTAGATAGTACTCTTTATTGATTGTTTGACCTTGTGGCAAGAATTCATGACGTTCGACCGCACTTGCCGAGCCTTTTCCGATCTTGAAGAGCCAGAATGGGACGATAGAGTCTTTGTTTCGACGTCATATCCGTAAAGGTATGTTTCGTCACCTGTTAATATTTTTTTGTGCAAATTTGAGTCGACTTTATTTAGTGACTCCTAATCAACTTCCATAGGCCACTGTTTTTGTTCACAATTCAACAATTTTGGGACACATTTTGCTGCCACGCGTTTCATGCCCAAAACGTTCGCAAAAATGTCATGGCATAAGCCAAAGATCAACTTCATATGCGACTTCTTTGAGTGTGATTCGGGGATCGTTCATAATCATATCTTTCACTTTTGTCACGTTTTCATCGATTATTGATGTGCTGGGGCGTCCGGAGCGTTCGTCATCTTCAACGTCTTCACGGCCATCTTGAAAACGCTCATACCACCTGTAAACACTTGTTTTTTTTCATAGCAGACTCACCAAAGACCTTTGTTAACATTTCGCACACTTTATTACACTTTATTTCATTTTTACGCAAAAATAATACAAATTCTTTGATTTATTTTTTTTAAGAATTGAAAAGCGCCGACTCATAAAAACACGTCTACCCTTACCGGCTGCCACACACAAAGTAAACAATGAATACAACTGAAAATTGTATCATACTTCATGTATACCAACATAATAAAAAAAATGACAATCGGACTCTCTTAACCCGCGAAATTTAAACATTCCGGGTATTTTTTGAACACACCTCGTATTAGAATTCGTCTTCGAGACGCTCATCACCCAGGCGGTCATCTCCTAGACGTTCATCACCCAGGCGGTCGTCTCCTAGACGTTCATCACCCAGGCGGTCGTCTCCTAGACGTTCCTCACCCAGACGATCGTCTCCTAGAGGGTTATCACCCAGGCGATCGTCTCCTAGACGTTCATCACCCAGGCGGTCATCTCCTAGACGTTCATCACCCAGGCGGTCATCTCCTAGACGTTCATCACCCAGGCGGTCGTCTTCTAGACGTTCATCACCCAGGCGGTCGCCTCCTAGACGTTCCTCACCCAGACGATCGTCTCCTAGAGGGTTATCACCCAGGCGATCGTCTCCTAGACGTTCATCACCCAGGCGGTCGCCTCCTAGACGTTCCTCACCCAGACGATCGTCTCCTAGAGGGTTATCACCCAGGCGATCGTCTCCTAGACGTTCATCACCCAGGCGGTCGTCTCCTAGACGTTCATCACCCAGCCGATCGTCTCCTAGACAGTTATCACCCAGGCGATCGTCTCCTAGACGTTCATCACCCACGCGATCGTCTCCTAGACGTTCATCGCCCAGACGATCGTCTCCTAGACGGTTATCACACAGGCGGTCGTCTCCTAGACGTTCATCACCCAGACGATCGACTCCTAGACGGTTATCCACCCAGGCGATCGTCTCCTAGACGTTCATCACCCAGGCGGTCGTCTCCTAGACGTTCATCACCCAGCCAATCGTCTCCTAGACGGTTATCACCCAGGCGATCGTCTCCTAGACGTTCATCACCCAGGCGATCATCTCCTAGACGTTCATCACCCAGGCGATCGTCCCCTAGACGTTCATCACCCAGGCGGTCGTTTCCTAGACGTTCATCACCCAGGCGATCATCTCCTAGGCGTGCATCACCCAGACGGTCATCTTGATGTAGAACCCCTGCTAGAAGAACCTCTCCTAGAAGACAATCCCCAAAGAGAAATTATGATGAAAAGAAAGGACCACCCAAAAATGATCACCAATCCCCCGACAAAGTCAGAAGTGAAAAAAATATTTCAGATTATTTTGGAATGGCGTTCCTTAATGAATTGTCCTGACAATTCTTTTATAGGATAACTCATAACAAATTGTAACGAGAAATCTCCTGAATATTTTCGCATGAAGGTCGCAATACCCTGTACATGCACTAATTATCTGCCTTATCTATATGATATCTATGAACAATATTTCATCAGAATCGGTTTAACCCAGCCGGGCGCTATTTATAAGAAGAATGGTATTTGTCACGACATTACGGTAAAATTAGGCGTAAAAAAAGGAGTTTAATAACCTCGTTGTATTTATAACATAAACATAAACGTATAGAACGTGACTAAACAGTTGGTGGATTGATAAAAATAACGAAAACATAGTATGGCGGGTTCGAATATCTTTGTTCGAGATTAACCATATTTTTCGGTCGTCTTGGCTCTTTGAGTCTTCGGATCTGTCGGCAGAGATTTGGAACATGTGTACTGCTGAAAAAAATGTGTTTCAGGATGAATCAGTTCAAGATCCTTGTCATTCATGGCTTTTTTTGGTAGTGGAGAAATTGTGATTTGTTGATATTTATTTTATTGTTTGTGAGGCGATATGTTAAATTGACGAAACTCATAAAATAAAAAAATTACAAAATATAATTTTGAAAAAATGCCCTTTCCTTATTTTTGTGTGAAACAATAAGTTATTTCAGATAGGCGGTTTTCAGCCAGTATTTTTTATTTCATTTTTTTACAATTTTCTCTACAGATTTATAAAATCTTAACAATTTTATGTAAAGAATATTATATTTGTCCAAATCGATATTTCCAATGGTTTTCGAGTAAATTGGGTTTGAAAATTACTCTGCTCTTTAAATTATTATTCTAAAATCTACAAAAATCTGTTTACAATTGCAAATAAAAGACTGACGTTGCCACAAGACTTAAGAGTTTAAGTCATTTATAAACTATTAATTAAGCTTTCCAGTATTCAATATAGTGAACCAAGCAAATCACCTCGCAATCTTAAAGACCTTCATGGATTAGTTTGAAATTTTGACAGAAGCTCAAAAATGATGCAAATAACAAACCTGATGTGGTGCCAATGTAAGCTCCTACCCCAGGGGTGAATGCCACCCTTACTCGGGGGTGGAAATTTAAAATTTCAACACCGGAAGTCGATAGAAAATTGAATTTTATGAAGAAAATGTAGAATGAAGTTTTTTATTTAAGTCAATAATTTCTGAGTTATTCGCGATTGAAAATTAAAAAAAACACGTTTTTCAACATTTTCTCACGAAAAACTCGAAAATTACGCATTTTCGGGAAAAAATTATTCTTATCAAAATTGAAGCTTATAACAAAGCAAAGAAATTAGTCAGTTTAAATTAGATTTTTTAAATAATATTTAGCAACTTATGAGTCACTGAAAATCTTTTTTTTTTCTTAAATTTATGCAGAGGTTTGAGCTCAAATAACGGAAAACCGATCAATTTTTCATAAAAAATTGTAATAAACATTTTAAAGTACTTTTTCAGACCTTTAAAATGAGCTTTTATAAAATCATCTAGCATGAAAATTAAGCTAAGTTATGACGAAAATAAGTTAAGTAACCTGAATTTGAAAAAAAATTTCGGTAAATTTGACACCATGTGCGGCAAAATTAAAATTAATCGTAGCCCATGTAAAATTATCTTTGTTTAAGCCCTAACAACACGTTCCAAAAGTTTCAGTGGTTTCGAACACGTATATTTTGAAAAAAGTTGTTTAATTTAAAAAAAAAAAATTCGATTTAAAAAAAAAACGTTATTTTTTCATATATCTCAAAAACTATTGGTCAACGAAAGAATTTTTTATAACTAAAATTTAGTTTTTATTTTACTGAACATTTTGCTTTTTTTTAACTCACGTAGCTTGAAAATTAAACGAGATATAAGCGTTTAAAGTATGGATTTAAATGCTAAGGGAGTCTTTTTTACCCTTTAACATCAAAATTCTCTGAAGAAAAGGGCCTAGAAGGGTTGAAATTCTCATGGTTTTGTAGCTTATAAAATTCCCTACAAAATGATGTATGGATGAATGCAAAAAAACTTAAAGGGAATCCGAGTTATTATTAAAAGACCGAATACATTTTTCTAGAGAAAATGCTGGAAAATCATGAAACGTCTAAGTTTTGATCTTTTTGGAGTATTTATCAATTTCACTGATTGGGGATGGACAAAAATGAATGGCACCTTGGTACCAAACAAAATGACGGATCCTTCTGCACCAGAAGAGCTACTTAAAATGATATTTTGCAATTGTAAAAAAGGATGTGGCTCAACTTACGGGTGTCGCAAACTTGAATTATATTACAATCAAACTTGCGATACTTGCTCTGGTGATAGCTGCCAAAATTGTCCTCCTGTAGAACAAGCAAAAAAGGAAGTTGATGAAGAAGAAATAGACGAATTAGAAAGTTAAAGTAAAATTATTGATGTATACTTTAAGAATCATGTTAATTTTATACTTAATTTAATGTTGTAAAATAAATACTTTTTATTATCATCAAAGTATGAAGTTTAAAAGGTTTAATATTTGTAGGGGGTAAAAAATTGTAGAAATATGTCTTTATATCAGAAGCAACAATTCATTTTCATTTTCTTCACGAAATCGATTACTTTAAGCTTTAAAAAAAATTCCCTAATTTTTGTGACAAGGGGTAGTTTTTAGAGGTTGAATTAAATTAAAAACTTATATATCAGGTTTGTTATATTTAAATTATATATATGTTTTCTACTCAAAATGGAAAATAAAATGATTTCATACTTTCAGCCGTTTTTTAAATAACTGTATTCGAATAGTTTTTAAGGGTAGTTACATATAAAAAATATAAATATTACTTACATTGTAAAAAACAACAACATTTCACATGTTTGAACATATGTTTGAACATAATGAGCCCTACAACTGCTTCCATTTAGTAATTTGTAATTTTTTCCATTTTGAGGGGTGGTTTTTGGTGGTTGCATTATTAAAAATATTGAGGGTCAGATTTCTTTTACTTGAAGAAAAAAAATTTTCCTATTACGATCCAAAATAAAAAAAATTTCATGTTTTTTACCACATTTTTTAAAGAATCTTTGTATGAGGGGTTGTTTTTAAGGGTAGGTGTGCTGTAAAATATCAAAATGTGAAAGTCATGATACAAAACAGTCAACATTTATTATATTTGAACATAACTAGAGCCCATTACCGCTTTAAATCATTAGTTTTCAATTTATTGGACTAAGGGGTGATTTTCACCGCGACCAAGTCAGGTTTGAAGAGGAGGGTAAGATGAACTTAATTCCAAATTTTCAAGAAGATCGATGAAGGTCTTTCAAACTGCGAGGTTTCGGTCGATTTGAAGCTTCAATGGCTGTACTATTAGTGATAGTAGTGATTGGAAAAAAAATTGTTTGAACCCTTTTAAGGGCACTTAACTTCCTAAGGGTGCGTATTAGGGCACATGTTAATAGGGACTTTTTGGTTTATTTTAATGAGTTCTATGCACAACAGAAGTTCGGAACCTTATTTTAGAAACACTATGTATATCGGACAATTGGTATATTTTCCAAAAAGAGGCTTCTGTCACATATTTCTGACATACTAAAAAACAAATATTATATACGTACAGAAACAATTTTATTTACCAAATATACCGTGAATTCGAATTCACGTTATTTACACTGACCTGACATAATAGAAACCAAATTCTAAATTGTTTCGTCGAAAAATACTTAATTAACAATAATTTATTTCAAGTATGTTTATCCTTAACCTTTAACTAATTATGAGAACGCTAGCAACCACTGAATAACAACTTAATAAAATAAGGAAACTGTAGGCGCCATCACAAAATTTGCTCTCTGATCTGCTGTTGGACAACCCACACAACATACGAGCAGTGTTGCCAACCTTTGAGAATTAAATTTACCACAAGCCAGGTCAAATTTCACCTTTTATCAAAAATATTCAAACGAATTCTAAACAGTGTGATAGATGAGATTTATTTTTTTAATAAAAAAAAAAGAAAATCGTAAGGTGTTACCTAAAATGTAAATAAATCATATTATAATATTTTTTTTATTTATCTAATACTATAATACGAGCAATTGAGTTGTGAAAAACGGCTCTAATGATTTCGATGAAACTTTCTCATTTGGAAGTTTCGATGGATAGAAATCTATTGGAGAGGGTCTCATTTTTGGGAAAAATCGTTTTACAGAGAAATTAAACTATTAAAAAATTTATTGACAGTTTGACAATCAAGGCGGCTGCTTTGTAATTTCAAGGCATTCAATACAGGGTAATTTGGTAACCTACGTAACAGTGACACCTGTTGTGAAAATTCTTTTAATACAGGGTGATTTGGTGACCTATTTGAGAGTGAGACTTTTTTTAAACATTCTTTCAATGAAAATTGTGTTTGTATGTTCCGAACATGTAACTATTTTATGCCTCCGTCATATTTTCCTAGCATTACATTTTTATAGCTAGACATTTCAAGTTTTCAAGGTGAAAAAATTGGCATGGTAGGCAATTTTTGAATGAGTAAGATCTCATGATTTCGCATCTTAGTTTGATGCATATAATATGAATTGGTGGTGTAAAATTATAATTAAATAGGGTCTAACAAAATATGTTAGATGGTCCATAAGACTTGCTATGCAGGATGGTTAAAATATAGCTAGAAAAAATAATTGTGTAGGGAACCTCATAAGCAGTTGGAAATTACTGATAGCTGACATACAGGGAGGGCGGAGTAAAAGTATTGTTATTCAGGTCGCTAAAAAAATGTTAATAGAATGTTTTACCTATAGGGTAGCTTCTTAGCATTTGCATTTATAGGGTGGTTGCAATATAGGATGTACTGGAATTATAATTATATATAGTTGTTCAAAAAAATTACAATAGGTAGCCATAAACAAATGCGTATTCAGGGTAGTTAAAACATATGGTGGTGTGAAATTATAGTTATACAGTGTGATTTAAAATATGTTATATTAGGTAGCTTATAAAAAGTTTTTATATAGGGTGGAGCGGAATTATAGTTATACAAAGTGTTTACAAAAATGTTAGAATATAAATGAAAGAATTTGAAAACAAAAGTGTTTGTAGAATGGCCAAAAGCGGTCGCATATACAGGGTTGTTCAAATATGGAATCGAGTGGAATTGAAGCGTGATTTTCGTAAGAAGTTGTACATATAGGGTGGTTGAAATATAGGGGGGAACTGAATTGTCGTAATACCATGTAAATAAGAAATGTAAAAAATATATATTATCTTAGGGGAGTTTAAATTAGTTTACATAGCAAATGCCCGATTATTTGAATATATGTACGTTTACATAAAACCTTGAATTTACGAGTAAAGCTCGGTCACCCAGGTACTTGATTAATAATTTTTGCAAATGTAAAGATAAAAATAAGTAGGTGAGCATTTTCTTTAATCACGATTTTTCATTGTTTTTAAAAGTCTTTATTATGAAGTTTTAAATGAGGTTGAGAAATTCTGAAATTTTTGTTTGGATGGAAATCCTAAAAACTGTCACTGCATTTCATGAATCATTGGACTGCAGGTGTCTTTTTTTGTTTTTATGTCATTAACCATGGAGAAAATTATCTCTGCTTCTGCCTTGAAATGCGGTAGTTAAAGATTTATTTTGACTACAATACTCAGGTTGGTAAAAAAGAGAAAAGTGTTGTCAAAGCTTCCTAGCGGATGGAACGCGGCGCGAGAACTGTTTATTTTTTTTGCTACTAATATTAATAATTTGGTAGTCAAAAATTCAAAATACAATAATTTATTAAAGATTAATTTATGGCGTAGATTAATTTCCCAAGATTTCGGGTTTTTTTGTTAAGATTCCCTTTTCCCTTTAAAGCCTACAATTTCCCATGAATTGGTAAATTTCCCACGAGTTGACAACACTGCGTACAAGACAAATCAGAATGGTACGTACTCACGGACTGTTTGTTGTGCTGTGAACCAGTTTTGTGTTCTACAATCGACCGTAAAACGAAATTTGAACTGCTGGACGTCATCCCATCGACCTCAGATCGTAAGGTTATCCGGTTGAGACGACCTAATGTAGCATTGGACTGATCAAAGACCGAAGAATACAAAGTGGAAGTGGCATTTAACTGTCAGACCGTCGCGAACATGTATTGTGTTCGAATGGATTCTAAGAAATGTAAAATTTTGGGAGATTATGTTCTCTCTCCATGCGAAACTAATTTTGAGTATGGTACCTGTCGATCGTCGGATCACCTGTGTATACAAAGGTCAAGTTTGGGGGTCCTTTATTTTGAATAACTTGTGGGATATTACCAAGCATTACAGTATTTCTTCATAAATAAGTTAATAATAACGACGCACTGTTCGAAAACTATATGTAGGTAATTATTCTTACCATTACAGATTATAAAAAATCAACTAACTGGCTACGATTAATGTAATTAAAACTGAAAAGAAGTTAATAAATATTGGTGTACCTCAAGGTACAATTTTAAGATATATATATAGTTTTTATTATTCATGCGAAAGCTTCTTATCGGAAGTATGATCTTTAGAGACCGATTTTCGAGAACACCAAATTTAGCTGATGAATGAATGATTAGGAGAACAAGCCCTTCTGCAAAGGGTCCGAATGGTTAACTGCCATATAAAGTCTTTAGGACTGCAGCATTATCGACCCCATCTTGTGCTACCTCTGACCGCTGAGCATTGGCGGTAACGATTACAGTGATGAAGAGAACAACATTGGAATGTGGAATGAGGTCATCTTCTCTGATGGATCTTGATTCTGCTTGGGTGGACATGATGGTCGAAGAAGGGTTAGACTACGCTAAGGAGAAAGACGTCAACCTCAATTTGATGGTGAACGAGATGTACACCGAACACCAGGTTCGGACTGCTACTGCACATGGAAGTAGGACACCTTTAGTCTTCGAGACAACAGTGGAGCCACATGTACTTCCTTACCTTGAGACTTTGAGAGAGTCATAGTTACGACTGCAGCGGGGGGGGGGGGTACCTAAGGTCTCGTCTTGTCGCAAGCGACTCGGATCCTAGTACCTGCGTAAACTTGGATGAAGTCGCTGGCCCAACACCTCAAACGACGGCCTCAGATCCAGATCACCGCTGTGTTTGGCTCGGTCGTCCGACGAGTCTATCCTCAAAGTTCGAGTGCACGCACCATAGTGTTAGCCACTGTTATAGCATTTTCTATACCAACCGCATTAAAGCTTATGCAGACTGCGTCGGCCGAATCAACCTGAAAACCATTCCCCAAATATGCAGACGATGTTCCTGGTCTACTAGTGGACCAGCTCAACCCACCGCAGGTGTGGACTAAGATAGGATTTGCTTCAGATGTTAGACTGGTCATTCCCGCCAGGAACGGGTCCCCCAGTCCGACACCTCAAACGGCCGTCGTCTACCTTCCCACGCTGCAAGGATGAATGCATCGTACGACCTACCAACGAAGACCGTCCATCCATCCACGGCTACAATTTAGCCCTCTAGCAAAATAGAGAGCCAGTGGTAACATCACCCAGAGGGGACTTCTCTCCACCCGCTCTACCCATTTTAGATTCTAACTAACACCCCAGTTCTTTTAAGATGTTCACGCCGGTAGGTGGCACTTTCTCCTGCTTTTACTTTTCTGAACAAGACTGCCAACCGCTTTCGAGGTGCAGGTGCCTCAACTTGCGGGACGCTTCGGCCCAGTTTCAGGAGAAACAGGCAAGAGGTTGGCAACTGGTTCTCGTCGATGACACGACATCTCAAGCTGCGGTCCCAATATTACCCGCCAGGTCGTCTAATCGCCACAATTCCGTACTTGTGTAAAATTACAGAAGAGTATTATTACTATAATGAACTATTTTGTATTAAATTATTAAAGATTGAAGACCAGAAATTTAATAATTGTTGTGTAGAAATTTCTTATTTTTCCAAACAAAAAAAAAACGAGAAAAAAATCTGGATCCGGTACTCTTTCTGCCATCTCTGACCTCAACGACCGGCCGAACAAATTTCACGGGGAATACCGACTTAGCAGTCGCAATCGCAACTTACGCCTAAAACAGGTCCCTGTCATCAGTCCAAAAATTAATTACTAATTTGTCTGCGTGTGTTATGAACGGTAATGTGAAATTGTATTCGTAAGTGCCAGTGGCGTCGCCAACTGGATCGTGAACATTCTAACAGAACTGCACAAAAAATGTTTTGTTCTTCCTTGAGACCTGTAAAGTTTGCTATTCCAATTTTAGTATTAGTACCTAATCTACTAATAATACACATAACTTTTTTTCCGCGGGGTTCCTACAGCCTAGGCAGCTACCCACACTCACCGCCTTTCTGTCCCAGGATTCGTATTTTTCTAATTCCGGGCAACTCATTGCTCTCTAGACATTTGATTTCCATTTCGTCTTTGTTCTTCCTTTTTTTCCTTCTATATTTTGCTCCATTTTCCAATGCTTTCTTTGCTCACCATTGTTCTTCCATACCCAAAACATGTCCATACCAAATTAGCTCAATTCTTTCTATTACTGTGTCTTTCCTCTTTGTTCTTTGTCTTATGGCATCATTTCTTACATGTTCTAGTCTTGATATTCTAGATGAGCACCGTAGGTCATCCATTTCAACAGCTTGCACTTTTGCTCTATCTTTGTTGTTGATTTGCCAGCACTTTGACCCTTTTGTCATTATAGGTTCAATAATTGTTTGTTAAATTCTTGTTTCTGTTTTTAATGTCACTCGTGGTGATTATAGGATGGAGTTCAGCATTTGTATACATCGCCTTCCCTGCAACAATCTATTCTGTATCTTCTTATCTGTGTTTCCCTTTCCTAGTTACTTGTACCCATTTTATTGTTCCCTGTGCTATTTGAAGATCTCTTGCTTCTCCTCCTACGTTTAAGTATTTAGTTTGTAACGTGTGAAAAATTTTAACCTTTTTGAATAACCTTATGATTTAGTTGATGGAAAGGATATACCTCTAGAACTGTAGAGTTGTAGCTGGAGTTGTTTTTTGGTAGGTTCTCTGAACTAATTAGCGTGTCAGTGATCCTAGAGCACCATGCTCATTGTTTTTTCGAATTTCGAATAGCCGGCGATACCCAAGAGAGTAGTTTTTGTTAGCCCTGTACAATGTCTGTTAAGTTTGATGCTTCGAAACTTGTAAAAATGACGTTATAGTCATCCATAAAATACTTGCCTCTTAAAAACCGTGTTACATTAACTCATATCTTTTGCCTTATAATTTCTTTTGTGTGTAGTTATTTGAGACTGAAGCCGGGCTTGTCCAACGTAAAATTTAGACGAAAGTCTGGATCGTTTTCTTGGGAAGATTTGGAGATTCGAAGCGAACGCAGAACTTGGGCCTCTCTTGTCGTTTCGATGCCGAAGTGTGCGAATTTTCTTGGTAATGATGGCGTTCTATTAGAGTGGCCGTACGGTAAATTTTTCACGTACGTAGGAGACAATGGCCGAATGGTGTATTCCATAGCGAGTAATTCACTTAGAAGGATATGCCGATGCCTAAAGAATTTGTAGATTAGGTCAACCCTTTGTCGAGAAGGTAAGCGTGGCCATATTGGTTGAAGTAAAATCGTCATGTGCAATATTATATTTTAGGGTTTTAAGTTGGGATCCTGCTTTTAAGTTGGGAGCTATTTTCCAAGTTGGGAACTATTTTTCAAAATGGGCTTTTTAATGTACAAGCTAAATTTGACGTTGGAGCTATTTCTCAAGTTGGGAGCTATTTTTTAAGCTAAACCTGTTTAGCTACTACTTGGGGTTCCGCCTATTTAACCGCTTAACCGTTTAGATGGAGTATTTTCTACGGTGGATTTAAGTTTAGGATGGAGTTATTCATGTTTCTGCTAGTGTTTCCTTTTTATGGTGGAAACTTATTTTTTAAAGAATTCTGTTGGTAAAGTGATGAAATTTGTGAATGAACACATGCGTGCATGGAAATCGACCATTATCCCTAATATATTGGTCGATTTTTCGAAAACTCCTTATGGATGTGTATAGTTCTTTATCGTTTAATCTATTAAGGAAGATCCCTAGGTGATCTCATATACTTTTCTGCGACGTGCAACTTGTAGTTTTGCAGAAAATCGCCAAAAATTCCAAAATTCTTATCAAAAATTTCATCTAAATGACATAAGGGACATTTCCTCATAAATATTTTAATTCCAACGTAATAGTGCGGGAATTTTAGACACTGGAAGTTGCGAATTTGAAAATTTTCTATGTAAATCTCAAGCATATAGGTAGTAAAACATAGTATTTTCGGCTCCTTAATTCAGTGAGTACCAAGCTCGTTTTGTTTGTATACCAGGCAAATACCTATTTAAATGAAAATTTTTCCATTTTGCGAAAACGGTGCTTTTGGTTGTCACATTCTCCCGGCCTAATAGAAAATTCACTGACAATACATGTGAAACTCTAAAAACTGCTATTTGGTGCGTTTATACACAGGGTGTTTAGTTATAGCAAACAAAATCACAACGTAAAGTGATAGAAGGAGTTGCATTTATATGATGATTGAAATATAAGACGGAGTGGTCCGTAGGCAGCCGTATATACAGGATGGTTGGAATATAGAATGGACTGGACGTTTGGTGGTATAAAAATGTTGGAAAAAATGTGAAATTAAAATTATATAGGCTGATTAAAAAACTGTTATATGATTTGTTTTATATTAAACTCTCCTATGTTTACATTTTGCATATTTTTTATTATACCCAACCTATAGATTCTCTAATATAGTAATAAATCAAAGTTTTTCTAAATATCGTGCAAAGGTTTCGTACATAATATTTCTATTTTTTTTTTTCAGGTCTCCCATTATTCTAGCCCACGTCACTGGTCTGAGTATCCAAATAAGAATGATTTCATAGCCTGGCTCGATGCGACCGTCATAGCGGTTGTTTAACTTACCCTGTGGTAATTGTGTACACTAGATGGTGACCTTTCTTGTTATTACGAAGATGATTATATGAGATTAATAAGATTTTATACCTAGTTAAAAGATACTTTAAAATGCTTTATTGAACTTTGGAAGTACAACCTATGAAAATTTATTCAAGTTTAATCTTTTAGCTTATTATTTGTTTTGAAGTATAACAATGCATATTAACTGACTGGAAATCAGAACACCAGGTAATAGTTTGTTTATTAAAAAATTTTTTGGTATAAATATGTATTAGTGCGCGCATACACCATACATTAAAGTATCTGGGCATGCTCCTAGCTAGTATAGTAAATGGCCTAATAACAGATGGAGCCGTGATTCTTCTTCTTCCTCAATCAGTAGGTCTCGTCCATTTATGAACCTCTCTAAAATCTTTTCATCTTGTTTTGTTCTAACCTGTTGTTACCCATCTACTTCTATTGCTCCACATTGCTTCCACTCTGCTATTTTTCAGGTCTACTAAGATTCACCCATGCTAGCTAACTAGCTATGTGTTTTGTCGATCTCCACTTTGCTTTCATAACTCTTTCACCAGCATTTTCCATCCCAGTTTGTCTTCTTATCTACTCCATGGGTTTTCTGTTTAATAACCAATATAACTCATTCCATATATCTTTGGGTTACTTGCAGTTTCTTTCTGTGGTGAAAGTCAGAACAAAGATATCACATTTTTTAGAACTTTTGCTTTCGCCTTGGTCTTCAATCGTCTTGTTGAGTTTCTTAGAACGTAATTGAATGCATCAGAAGCACTCCAAGATATTATGTTCCTTATTTGTAGGTCCGATTTTTGAAATTCTTGAACATTTTTAATTATTTGTATTCTAATGTATTTTGTGTAAAGTCACTAAGGGTCTGGATATGTATGCTGGTGCTGGCCAGGAAGAAGAAACCATGGTAGCTACCCTATTATTACCATACAGCCTGTTGGAGAAACTTAGACGTATTGGTATTTTCAAAAGCACCAACACCTTGAAGAGCATGATTAGAAAAACAAATCAGGATACTCCTGCAATATCCAATAACTGTATACACAGGAAACCTTGTCAATGTGGCAATCAATACATTGAGAAGACAAAGCTACTTCTGGACCCCAGGGTTAAAGAACACCTCATAGCTATTTACAGGGAGCTGAAGAAGTCTGGGTTATCTAATTACGCATGGAGCGAATACCGTAGCTTCATTTGGGACCAGGACGCATAATTCACAAGGAAGAGCACTAGCATAAAAGAAAATTTATAGAGATGGTATAAATAATCTTGAAGGGGAATACAATCAGCGTGCCTAGTGTCCAAATTAAGAACTTCTTCATCCAGTGCAGCTACGCATCACCGACAACCAACCGCCAATACGACAGATAGTCTGAATTTCCCATCATTTACCTCAGGACGACAGCAGTTTCAAAGCAATTGAATTGTTGTTTCATTTCAAGACGATGGAAGTCCAAGGAAACATTGTCTACCTCTTTCAATTATTTTGAATGTTCATCTCGGATTTTCTCTCCTCGCAATGGTTTCTGAAAAATACAGATAAGTTAAGTACTTGAATATCAAGGTATAGTATCTAAGGGTAGTTTGTGGAAACTGCCCGGAACACTAGTTGCCCTCTTATAGAAAAAACTCTCCCGCAGGATCAATTGTGAGAAAGTAGGCCTACAGATTTCTCAACTAGTATTCTAGTATAATATGTTGTGTATTTTGTGTTGTACTTATCTGTTTTTTTTGTGACGTTTCGATTCCTTTATCAGGAATCGTTGTCGAACAATGTTTGTTTGAATGTTTTGCACCATATTCGCTTGCCTTGTTTTGATAATGTCAATTGACTGATTAATTGACTTTGAAGTTTCCTTTTTGATGTTCATTCGTCAGAAGTTGTTGCCATGCAACCGGTATCTCTACAGAGGGTATCCCGATTTCTCCATTATTCAACAACATGCAGACACTTTCTTTGATTTTTCTTTTTTTGGTATGTTCTTCTTTAAGTAGTATTTTTGTCTTATTCCAGTCCATTTTGTGTGTACCATTATCCGTGAGTACATGAATTGCCAATCTTGATCTGTCTATATGTCTTCTTGAGACGTTGTATTGGTGCTCTTTTGTTCTAATTTGGAGAGGTCTTGATGTTTCACCGGTATATGTTTTTCCGCAGGCACAAGGTACACTGTACACACAATTTTTGGAACTTTGATTACCGTTTTCCGGTTTTGTTTTTGTCAAATTTGATCTTAAAGTATTATTTGTTTTAAAAATCGTTTTTACTTGGTATTTATTGCTAATACGTTTATTTTTTTCGGAGAGGCCGGAAACATAAGGAATAACGTTTATAATTGTAGAGTTAATATCAGTTTGTGTGTTGTTATTTAAATTGTGTTGTTCGTGTCGTTTGTTGGTTTCTTTGTTTTTTCTCGATTTGGTAAATTGTTTATGAAATTTCTTGGGTATTCGTTTTGTTCTAAAACTTCCTTTATCAAACATAACTCTTTCTCAAAAATTTAGAAACTACTTACCTCTTTCAAACTAACATCGGGTACCATGTCAGTAGGATGGCAACGCCCCTAGGCACATGATCCTTGATGGATGTTTGTATAATACAAATTTTCCCAGCAATTGTTAGGTCAGTAGCATTACTAGGTAGATTCTAAACAGCAGGTTTATTTTCCATCGTCATTTTCGTTTTAAATGTCGATATGAAACAAATTCATTTCATGAACTTTCACCTACTCTGAACTGCGTTTTGCGACGAGTATCACCATTATACATATAGCTAGAAATTAGAAATGCGACTATGATGACCCATCGCCCTACTTATCCTTCACATTACTATCTAACGTAGATAAACTGATGCAATTACCTATTTTTACAGTTCGGATTTTGCAGTCACCAGAAAGGCGAACCGTTTGTTTGGTCGGACCCCGCCATTCAGCGTTATGTGTGTACGAACACCATTTACATAATCATACCAAAACGATTCTTTAGAAAGTTTTTGATGGTACGCTTGGACTAAATAACAATGTATCAGTTATAACGATATATTTGTACATATCATTGTATGTTATTGCTGAGTTCGGTTAGGTTAAAGACGCTAGCTAGTCTTATTCGAAAATTATAAGGTATTAAGCGGACATGAATATCGGATTCTAGGGTTGTTTTTCCGTCAAACTTTTGAGCGTAATAATGTTTTTAGGGTTCCGTATATACATATACGGATACCCTTATAATATCACTCCGGATCTCTGCCTCTGTCACATCACAGCCATTTTCTCCTAAACTACTGGACGGAAGAGGTTGAAATTTGGTATCAATGTATAGTTTGGTGACCCGATCAGGAGTACATATCGTAAAAGAAAAAATTTTGATTTTAGGGGTACTTCTGGGGGGAAAAACTAAAAAAAATCGACCGTTCCCCCCCCCTGATCTCCGAAACTACTGAGCCTAAAATTTTGAAAGAAATAGAAAATATAGAGCGTTGCCCGAACTTTACAGGAAAATTAAGGAGAAATCATAAATATTAATTTTTGGGGGCAAATTATAGAATTAAATAAAAATTTAAAATTAAAAAAAATTCAAACGCATCATGTAATATATCAAATGAAAGGTCTCATTCTGCGGAACACAAATATATTTTTTTTCATATTAAAAAAAATATTTAAAAAGATATTAACGAAAATATACCAAAATTTACCCATTCCCCCCACCCTTATCTCCGAAACTATAAAACGTAAAGTTTTGAAAAAAATAGATTTATAGGTTCTGATATGAAGTTTACTGGAAAAATAAGGAGAAACCTCTACTTTTAATTTTGATGGGCCAATTACAGAATTAAATTAAAGAAAGAAAAAATTAAAGGGCTCATTACGACGAAAACAAATATATTTTTTTCATATTTTTAAAATAAATTGATTAAAAGATATTAACAAAAATATAAAAAAAATACCCATTCCCCCCCCCTTGTCTCCGAAACCATAAGCTGGAAAATTTTGAAAAAATGGAGGTATAGCCCCTCACCTGAACTTTACCAGAAAAATAAGGAAGAACCCCTAATAATTAATTATTTGGCGGGGCAAATTATAGAATTAAATGGAAAATATAAAATTAAAATTGTTTCTAACCCATCATGTTATATATCAAATGAAAGGGCTCATTATGACGAAAACAAATTTTTTTCATATTTTTAAAATGAATATTTTAAAATATATTAAAAAAATATTTTAAAAAAATTACCCATTATTCCGCAAACTCTAAGACCTCATTTTTTTTGTTTATAGGAAAAATATGAAAAAAATCCCTAATTCTATTATTTGGCCTCCAAATAATAGAATTAAACGGAAAATAAATTATTAGAAAACCCCCATAGTAATTTTAGGGACAAATTATACAATTAAATGGAAAATAAAGATTCAGTTTTCAAACGCATCATGTAATATATCAGATAAAGGGCTCATTATGTGAATTGCAAATATATCATATTTTTAAATCATTTGTATAAAAGATATTAACAAAAATATTAAACATCGACTTAATTCCCACTTTAGATACTACACTATTTCAAATTTGAAAAATATATTTTATTTATATTTTTAAATAATTTGAATAATAGGTTTAATAATTTATAATTTAAACTTTGACCTATTTTGCCGTTTTTCTTCCAATCTACAGAGCCTCAAAACTCAGACAGTAGATTATAAAATGCATGAAAGTTTATTAGTAAAATAAAACTGTAATGTTACTTTTTGGGAGCCAAATTAGAAAATTAAATATTGTATTGTGATAAAAATCATGCAAATCCTAAAGCAGATAGAATAAAAAGTCTATGTGTGGAAAATCAAAGTGTATATTTTTTATAAATTTAAAATGCTTCCTTTAAAAGATATTAGGGTAAATATAAGAAAATGCACTCATTCCCTGCTTGTCTGAAACTGGAATATTCGAATCTTGAAGGTGGTACGGAACCCTAAGTATGCGAGTCCAACTCGCACTTGACCAATTTTTCAATAAACTATTAATAATAACTAGTTTATGCGTCAGATGGTGTTCTGTCAGTTCAGATTTTCACACCGATAGTATTTACGTCTGCACGATTTGCTTGGCTTTTCCCGATAGCTTCGCATTGTTTGTTCTAGTTGTTTCAAGTAGCTACGTAATGTTTTCTCTAGCTCTTTGCAATGTATACACCATTAATAAGGGATTATATGGATTTGTAAATAAAACGCAGAGGATTGAGGAAATGGATTTAATTTTATTTTCTTATTATAAAGGGTGTTCCAATTTGACGTTAATTTTTAAATTTTTAATAAAATACACAAATTATTTGAGAATGATCAAATCTTTTATTTAAAATTATAGTACAACTGTTTCGGTTTAGTAATGGAAAATAATATCTTGTAAGTGACCACCTGATGCTGACGACAAGCTTCTAATCTTTTGCCAAAATTTTGGATACTTTTCTGGCATAACTGCGGTTCAATTACTAGAATCAATTATTTGTGGATCGTTGGCATAGACCTTTTCTTTCAAATAGCTCCATAGGAAAAAATCTAGGGGTGTTAGACAGCAAGATCTAGGGGGCCAATTAATGTTTCCTCTTCAAATATTCGATTACCAAATTTCTGTTTCAAAAGATTGATTGTTTCTGCTGCTGAATGACATGTTGCCCCGTCCTGTTGGAACCACATATTCTGCACATCAATATGCTCCAATTCATCCCACAAAAACTTAGTAATCATCGATCGATATCGATCACCAGTCACAGTAACAGCATTTCCATTGTCAACTTCAAAAAAATATGGACCAATCACTCCACCAGCCCAAAAACCACACCAAACAGTTACTTTTTGTGGATGCATCGGTTCATTATTTCTCTTGGATTTGATTCACCCTAGATTTGATAATTTTGCTTGTTAACAAATCCACCCAATTCAAAATGTGCTTCATCGCTGAAGATGATTTAGTTGAAAATAATCACATTTTGAAGTTTCTGTTGTGTGGCCCGATTAACGAATTGACGACGTAAACCAAAGTCTGTTGGCTTTATTTCTTGCGTTATCTGCATCTTGTAAGCCTCAAATAAAGATTTTTGTGCAAAATTCTGATGAAGAATTGATGTTTTTGGCTGTTCAACAACACTAGCAGTAACAACTGCAATATTTTCTTCTGATCGTCCACTACGATGATATGTTTTGCTTTTTTTATCTTTTACTGAACCAATTTCCACCAATTGTTGAACAATTTTTCCAATGATAACATTTGATGGAGAATTTTCTCTTCCATATTCTGTACAAAATTTTCTTCCAACTTCTGCACAACTTTCACCAAAATTAAAATACTTTTTAATAATAAACACGCGTTGCTCAATTGTATAGTTCTCCATTTTTAATAACCGGAATATTCCTACTTGTCATCTATCAAATAACATATGATTTCTAGTACAAGAAATATAAATGGCGGCAAATTTAAAAATGAACCTCATTGGAACACTCTTTACAAGTTTCAAGTTGATTATGAAACAGGCCGCTGGTCTAAACAAATTTTGCCAAGAATCTTTTTCTCTGCAGAATATAGCAACAAAGTTATAGAGGAAAAACCAAAGTCTATTTTCAAATTTGTATTATTTTATAATTCTACATAACAAAATTTGTCATAAAGGAAGGTTTAGTCCTCATTTAGCATAAGATTTCGATGGAACAAATTGCATTTAGCAGAAGATATCATAAAGTTAGCTGACAAAAGCATGTTTTTAAGTCCTTTAAAATTATGATTATAGATATACAGTGATGGGCAAATGTGTGGAACCAAGTAAATATCTCTGGAATTATTAGAGATATCAAAATGAAATTTAGAAGGTGGATACTGCAGTAGATTGCCTCTTTGTTTCCAATTTTTTACAATTTTGAACTTCCTATTTTACCGGAAGTAATTTCGATTTTAAAATTTGCAATAAAACACCCTGTATAGTATTTTAGTTTCTGATGAAACATTTTAATGCGAATACAAAAATATCAGGTTTGATATTGTTTACTTCTATACCTACCGATTTATTAACAGAAAAGTAACTAAGGAAAGGAAAAATTCGATGGTAGCTAAACTCGGTTCAGATTGCATTTATGCCCGATATAAACAATCCGTTCGGTAAGGATTTGTATTTCTATTGGCCAATCGGTGGCATTATACCGTCACAGCCAACATCACTGCTTGTTCCATAGTCGAATACACGTGCGTTTGTTTAAATCAGGCACAAATGAAATCTGAATCAAGTTTAGTAGTCCTTGAAATTCATTGTTTATCCGAATACATAAATATCCCGTTCAGTAGTGACGAAAACTTTGCGAAGGTACGACACAAGTGGAACAGTTAGCAATTTACCAAAAAGTGGACGGTTAAAAAGTGCAAGTAATGAAAGTGTAGCTCAAAATGTTGCTATATCTTTGGAAGAAAATCCTCACTTATCAACTGCCGACCTCGCCAATATGCATTGAATTAGCTGTCGTAGGATATTAAGGCGAGAAAAATATCATCCATACAAAATTCGCCTCGTTCAAGAACTCTCCGAAGACGATTTCGACAGACGTTTGCAATTTTGTGAAACGATGATGGATATTTGCAACCGTGATAATAATTTTATAAGAAATGTGGTGTTTTCAGAAGAGGCTACATTTTGTTTAAATGGTACGGTACACAACTGCTGCTACTGGTCGCAAAGTAATCCTAATTGGGTACAAGAGGCTCATACACAATATCCCCAAAAATTGAACGTTTGGGCCGGCATTTATAAAAACAGAATCGTGGAACCCTTCTTCCTACAAGAAACTTTAAACTGAGATAGGTATTTACAGCTCTTGGAGACACAAGTTATTCCGGCATTGGAGGTAAATGGACAATTACCAAATAATTTCTGGTTTCAGCAGTATGGAGCATCACCCCATTACGCTCGCATTGTTCGAGATCATTTAGATAGGACATTTCATCACAGATGGATTGGAAGAAGGGGTACTTATGAATGGCCTTCACGAAGTAACTACCTTAATCCACTAGACTATTTTCTGTGGGGTTACTTAAAGTCTAAGGTTTATGTTGATAGACCAAATAATTTGTAAGAATTAGCTGCAAGAATAACTCAAGACATCCAGAGAATTACACCAAAAGTAACAGCTAATGTTACTAGAGAATTTAAAAACCGACTTGCTTATTGTCAAGAAGTAAACGGTGCTCAGTTTCAACATCTAATACATTAAGTTTAGTTAAGTTTCAATGTTTTGAAAATTACTTAGATTTAGTTAATAATCATGATTTTGTATTTCTTTAATGGATATTAGATTTTTCCTTTCCTTAATTACTTGTCTGTTAATATCTCGGTAGGTATTGAAGTAAACAATATCAAACACGATATTTTTGTATTCTCAATAAAATGTTTCATCAGAAACTAAAATACTATACAGGGTGTTTCATTGCAAATTTTACAATCTTTAAAATCAACATTGAAAATTGTAAAAAAATTTGGAAACAAACACGCAATCTACTGTAGCATCCACCTTCCAAATTTTACTTTGATATCTCTAATAATTCCAGAGATATTTGCTTGGTTCCACACATTTGCCCATCACTGTATATAAAGAAACTAAATGAGTTTTGGAAGGATCTAAACCAAACAAATCAAAGATATGGCCGCAATAAATAATTATAATTGTTGATAGTTAATAATAGATAATGATCCTTCTTCTTCACACACGTGATTTCACTAAGTTTCATTTAATAACTTGCGGTCATACATAAAATATTAAAGAAAGCAAAACCTCTCTTTTACTGGTGAGTAATTTTTTCAGACTATTATTTTCACAAATTCAATAATTGTTAAAGAAAAGCTGAATGGTATTTTACTTCTTCATTTGTAAATTCGTTTCTACGATCCTGCTGAATAATTATAAGTTCCCATGCGAACGAATATTTCTTCAGATTCTGCCGATAATTTATTCCTTTTTATTCAAATGAATTTTACAAATTTAGTTGCCTCGAATTGTCTGGCGTTTATTACCCAACAAGGTCAGACTATAAGAACCTGTTTTTTTTGTACTCGAATTAATTCAAGATGTCTGAAAAATGTGTAACGAATGAAAGCTATTTGTCATTTTGAATGTTAATAGAGCAGCGATTTTTGTGTGGTATGATTTTTTAATATCACATCGATTGTCATTGCAAATGCGTATTTAGCAATCTTGGAGGATTTAATTTCGAATTTAGTATCACATAATGAAGTGTTCATGCATTTTTTTTAAATTATTTTAAAAACCTATTTTTGAGTTAATTTTCGTAATTCTTTTATTTTCGAGATTTGTCAATTTAACATGATGATTTGGGGGGGGGGTCCATGCTCCCATAACCCCCTCGGACCATCAGTGATTATATACATGGTGTCCGAATAGGAGTGGCTGTACATTGCAAAGTCTCTTCCTTTTTTCTTCTCATTCTTTTCTCCTTCTCTTCTCTTTTTCTTCTCTTTCTCTTCTCTTTCTCTTCTCTTTTTCTCCTCTTTTCACTTGTCTTTTTCTTCTCTTTTTCACTTCTCTTTTTCTTCTTTTTTCACTTCTATTTTTCTAGTCTTTTTCACTTCTCTTTTCCTTCTCTTTTTCACTTCTCTTTTTCACTTCTCTTTTACTTCTCTTTTTCACTTCTCTTTTTCTTCTCTTTTTCACTTCTTTTTTTCTCTTTTTTACTTCTCTTTTTCACTTCTCTTTTTCTTCTCTTTTTCACTTCTCTTTTTCTTCTCTTTTTCACTTCTCTTTTTCTTCTCTTTTTCACTTCTATTTTTCTTCTCTTTTTCACTTCTCTTTGTTTCTTTTTCACTTCACTTCTTCTCTTTTTCACTTCTCTTTTTCTTCTTTTTCACTTCTTTTTTTCTTCTATTTTTCACTTCACTATTTCTTCTCTTTTTCACTTCTCTCTTTCTTCTCTTTTTCACTTCTCTTTTTCACTTCTCTTTTTCTTCTCTTTTTCACTTCTCTTTTTCACTTCTCTTTGTCTTCTTTTTCACTTCACTTCTTCTCTTTTTCTTCTTTTTCACTTCTTTTTTTTTCTATTTTTCACTTCACTATTTCTTCCCTTTTTCACTTCTTTTTCAATTATGTTTTTCTTCTCTTTTTCACTTCTCTTTTTCTTCTCTTTTTCACTTCTTTTTTTTCTCTTTTTTACTTCTCTTTTTCACTTCTCTTTTTCTTCTCTTTTTCACTTCTCTTTTTCTTCTCTTTTTCACTTCTCTTTGTCTTCTTTTTCACTTCACTTCTTCTCTTTTTCACTTCTCTTTTTCTTCTTTTTCACTTCTTTTTTTCTTCTATTTTTCACTTCACTTTTTCTTCTCTTTTTCACTTCTTTTTCAATTATCTTTTTCTTCTCTTTTTCACTTCTCTTTTTCTTCTCTTTTTCTTCTCTTTTTCACTTCTCTTTTTTTTTCTCTTTTCACTTCTCTTTTTCACTTCTCTTTTTCACTTCTTTGTCTTCTTTTACACTTCACTTCTTCCCTTTTTCTTCTTTTTCACTTCTTTTTTTCTTCTATTTTTCACTTCACTTTTTCTTCTCTTTTTCACTTCTTTTTTTCTTCTCGTTTTCACTTCTATTTTTCTTCTCTTTTTCATTTTTATTTTTTTTCTCTTTTTCACTTCTTTTTTTACTTCTCTTTTTCACTTCTCTTTTTCCCTTCTCTTTTTCACTTCTCTTTTTCTTCTCTTTTTCTTCTTTTTCACTTCTCTTTTTCACTTCTCTTTTTCTTCTTTTTTTCACTTCGCTTTGTCTTCTTTTTCACTTCACTTCTTCTTCTCTTTTTCACTTCTATTTTTGTTCTATTTTTCACTTCACTTTTTCTTCTCTTTTTTACTTCTCTTTTTCAATTATCTTTTTCTTCTCTTTTTCACTTCTCTTTTTCTTCTCTTTTTCTACTCTTTTTCACTTCTCTTTTTCTTCTTTTTCTTCTCTTTCTCTTCTGTTTTTCTTCTCTGTCTCTTCTCTTTTTCTTCTATTTCTCTTCTCTTTTTTTTATCTTTCTCTTCCCTTTTTTCTCTTCGCTTTTTCTTCTCTTTCTCTTCTCTTTTTCCTCTCTTTCTCTTCTGTTTTTCTTCTCTTTCTCTTCTCTTTTTCTTGCCTTTCTCTTCTCTTTTTCTTCTTTTTATTTCTCCTAATTTACCCTTAAATGAGTTCCATACGCCCTATTTTTTTTTAATTTCACTCTTAGCAGTTCGGTTAATAAAAGAGAGAGAAGTAACTGTTACTCTGTAAAATTACAATTCATTTATATCAGCTTATTTTCCTGATTGAGTCACTGAACTGATTGATACCAAATTTTAACATAATAGGTCATTGTGATTTTTCCCCAAAGATGAGAATGTAATCGATTATTTAACGGTGTATTCATGTTCACCATCTTACCCTAAAAGTTACTTTTAAGTTGTCTGTGTCTCCAGTTTTATACAAATTTGATATAAAATGAAAAACAACCATAACTTCAGTTTCCTATTGCTTTGAAATTTATAGTTAACTTCCTAATTTATTTGAAGACCGAGATGTAAGACCGATATCTAGGATTTTCGGGAGAATCAGCACACTGAGGTTCCGAATCTGGAGCCGTTCCGTGTAATTGCTGTTCTCCTAGGACAGAATGTCACGATAAAATTTTTAGGTTACTTCACCTGTCAGAGATATTGAATAGTCTCTTCGAGGTGCCATTCCTTTGTACGCAAGACAATATATATTATATATAAATATAATATATATTGTTTCTGGTCGGGAACCTCTGTGTACTGATTCTTTTGAAAATCCTAGATGTCGGTCTTACATCTCGCGTCTTCAAATTTAACGAAATGCATCAAATGCATAAAGAAGTGTTTGAGAGGGCATACAATTGTGGGAAGCGCAACTGATGAAGGTTCCCGACCAGAAACAATATATATTATATTTATATATAATATATATTGTCTTGCGTACAAAGGAATGACACCTCGAAGAGAGTATTCCTAATTAATGTCGTGTGAATCTAGAGATTATACACATACATAATCAATTTAACAGCTAAAATAAATGTTTGCTGAAATTCTTATCCAGCAGAAATAAATAAAAAAAAAGTAGCGAAATGGATATCATCAATTATCGCATCAAAATACACCAACTAAGCAAAACCAACACGTTGTATAAAGCAATTATTTTCAAAAGATTACCCATACCAGGTGTCATAGAACCTCTCACTCGCCAATAAAACAAAATGATACTTCTCACATTATCTCTTTGCTAGAATTGCAAAACCAAAGACACCTGCACGGTGGATATACACGTTAGAAGATTAAATCCACTATTCGCGAACAGTTAAAGTTGAACGTAGAACAAAAAGAAGAAAAAAAGGAACAACAAGATGTTGAGTACGCAACACAGGCAAGGAACACTGTCTCCGTCTTTGTCTTGTGACGCAAGCCGGTTCAAGAACGTCAAGGTTGCGGATCGCGAGAACCGCGGATCACGGGACAGCGGTGTCGCTGAACGTCATTCGCTGTTAAGTATTCCTTATGTCCTTCAGTTGTTTTGTTATAGTGTGTGTGAGTATCGATGAGGAAATATTATGGAATGAGTAATCGAATTTTTGTAGTTTGCATTGTCGTAAACGAATGACAGATCGTGTGAGAATTCTATCCTTTTTTGGATTCACCAGCGTCAATGAATGTGCAGACAACCAATTTATAAAAACTGTCATCAGCAATTTTTAACAAATGAAGAAAAAAAATATTTTAAATCATTTCTGGTATAGGAAGAGCAACACACTAAAATGGCCGGTTAGGAGATTTTCCGCAAAAATAAGGTGATTTTTGCCACGCGGAATTTTTTGGGGATATATTTTTGTGGGGATTTCTTCTGCATCCAGAGGTTTGTCTGCAAATATGCTTCTTCCTTGCCATTAAAAAAAATTTGTATGACGCTTTACAGACCATATAATGACTTCATAACAAATCTATTAATGTCCAAATTTGCGGATTATTAAATTAAGCTAGACGTGTTAGACAGTTTTTTCTTCTTTTCTGTGGATACATTTTATATTGTATGTTCGATACGTTATGTGCACACTGTATAAGATATCAAGAAACAAACCCAATGGAATCAAAAATTAAGAGATAACAACATAAAGAATTTCGTTGTTACTAATTGGGTGTTTGCTGGTTACAAAATCTGTTTAACAAACTTTCACGGTGACTGTTTGTAGGCGCTATGTAACGTAAGACTCATTTTGGGTAATGTATATCTTTGCATAGATCAAAGTTAAATGGTGCGATAATTCCTTTTAATCTGCGCTTTGAAACACCGACCGGCATTCTATATTTATTTGAGGTTTTGTAAGAAACAGATGGTTTGTGGTAATTATTAAAAATAATTGAACTTGAAACGATTATGCGTTATTTTCAAGAATTCATTAGCATTATGTGTAAACTGACTTTAACTGCAATCATTTGTTTGTTTATGATTGTCTTCGGAAGTTAATTTATCATAAAGTTAAATAATTTTTATTGAATTAATAACTGAAACCTACAGTAAAGGTATCTCATACTTATATTTCGTACAGATTACAGTTCGATTATTCTGTGATTATACTGTGAAAAAAGTTAAATCTCTCTCTCTCTCTCTCTCTCTCTCTCTCTTCTCTCTTCTCTCTTCTCTCTTCTCTCTTCTCTCTTCTCTCTTCTCTCTCTCTCTCTCTTCTCTCTTCTCTCTTCTCTCTTCTCTCTTCTTCTCTCTTCTCTCTTCTCTCTTCTCTCTTCTCTCTTCTCTCTTCTCTCTTCTCTCTTCTCTCTTCTCTCTTCTCTCTTCTCTCTTCTCTCTTCTCTCTTCTCTCTTCTCTCTTCTCTCTTCTCTCTTCTCTCTTCTCTCTTCTCTCTTCTCTCTTCTCTCTTCTCTCTTCTCTCTTCTCTCTTCTCTCTTCTCTCTTCTCTCTTCTCTCTTCTCTCTTCTCTCTTCTCTCTTCTCTCTTCTCTCTTCTCTCTTCTCTCTTCTCTCTTCTCTCTTCTCTCTTCTCTCTTCTCTCTTCTCTCTTCTCTCTTCTCTCTTCTCTCTTCTCTCTTCTCTCTTCTCTCTTCTCTCTTCTCTCTTCTCTCTTCTCTCTTCTCTCTTCTCTCTCGATTTTGGCTTCCATCAAACAGTTTGGTTTTTGGTAAATCAAAAAAGTACATAAATCGACTACAATATTAATTGTGAAAAAAGTTTACATGAACAAACCTTCACGAAACTACCAAATTTTGAATCATTTACTCCATACTACAGCATCTATGTTTTTCGAAAACAATATTAAAATCAAACTTCTCCGTCTCAATATTGCGATCTCTTTGTCAGTGAGTATATGTAGAGCAAACTAACAGAGGAATGCAAGCTAGGCCGAAAACATCACGTCGAATAGACTTCGAGAATGCCAAAGTATCGAATATGGTAAGAGAGGCAATTGAGACCGTGAAAAGGCCTCACCGTCTAAACGCACGAAAGGAAATCAAGAACTTATCGAATTGGGGGAAAATACTATTAAACACTGTACCGGCCCTGCACCGTCCTGTAACAGATCAACGAAAAATAACCAATCAGCAAGCGGAGCACCAAAGGCCAATTACACACAGTCGTTCATGGGACCAATATATATCCGCCGAATCACGACTATATAACCGCACTGTAGACACTGTAGGTCTTAATATTCGAGTAACTAGAAGTGTAAGCAGACGCATACGAATATTATGCAAACCAACCTGAAGAAAAGGCAGATGTGTGATGTGAACTCATCATTGTAATACTCTCTTCGAGGTGTCATTCCTTTGTACGCAAGACAATATATATTATATATAATATACATTGTTTCTGGTCAGGGAACCTTCATCATTTTCGCTTCCCACAATTGAATGTCCTTTCGAACAGTGCTTTATGTATTTGAAACATTTCGTTAAATTTGAAGACGCGAGATGTAAGAACGACATCTAGGATTTTCGAAAGAATCAGCACACAGAGGTTCCGAATCTGGAGCCGTTCCGTGTAATTGCTTTCTCCCTTAACTCCTAGGACAGAATGTCACGATAAATTTTTTTATGTTACTTCACCTGTCAGAAATATTGTAAGTTCCATGATTGTTTTGTTTTCATGCTTCATACGAATTTTTGAGTTTAGTCATTAGAATTTTTTCTATAACAGCTAACAAATAACCTTGAGAAGTCTTCAGCAGTTAACATAATCGGTAACAGCGATTCGAATACCGGTAGCCATATTTCTTTCAACAGCATTTACATAATACACAAGCAGATAATATATTGACAGATTAGCAACGCTTACACAAACGATTACGTTTGTCACGCCCAGCTCGCAAATGTCGATCCAGCAGCTATCGGCAACTGCTGTTACATTCCTCCAAATCAGATTTTCTTTTGCAATTACTATTTGATTTAAACTCGATCGAATTAAAACGCTTTTTTGTTCTGTCGTTGGTATATATTCCGACCAAGAATTCTTCATTTGTACAGTCCGCAACACCGAGAGATAAATGATTGTTGTTGAGTCGGTGAAAGCATACTGGACTACCTTATAAGGTTGCAGCTGTCAGTTTTATTTATATCTCGCCTTCAGGCGAAGTGCGATGGAGTGTGGCGCACCGTTTCGCTGGTTATTTTATTATAAACACTGTATTCTTAGAACGCTGACTGCTGGCTCGGTGAAATCTAGATTATGTTGTTAATTTATTCAATATTGTCGGATGATTATCCTTTCAGAGGAACAACCCATAACACACTTCTAGTTAAAAATCATTGGAGAAAGAATCCTTAATATGTTTTGGACAAGCGTAGGCTATGTTACGTCTCCTTGGGAGTCTGAACTGTTAAATGAGTTAGTAAACAATTCATTGTACTCAAAACGGTTGGTGGCACAATACTTCTTAATGCAAGCACGCAGAAAATCGGTTACTTTACAATAAAATTAGGCGAATGGGAGAGTATTAAATGAAAGTACTTATCGTTGTTCGAAATATGGGATTAGATTAATTGGAAATAAATTGGAATTAAATCAAAATAAACAGCTTCCATATGGAATTTCTCAGTTCGTCTTTATATGCAGCGTGTAAATATAAGTTCAATTTCAAATGGCAAACTTTCTTAGTATTTCCACAGAGTCAAAGGCCTTTTCATAATCTACGACGGTTCTCAATACTGTAAAATTGTAAGACGCGAGATGTAAGACCGACATCTAGGATTTTCGAGAGAATCAGTACACAGAGGTTCCGAATCTCTCGAAAATCCTAGATGGCGGTCTTACATCTCGCGTCTTCAAATTTAAAGAAATGCATCAAATGCATAAAGAAGTGTTCGAGAGGACATTCAATTGTGGGAAGCGCAACTGATGAAGGTTCCCTAACCAGAAACAATATATATAATATATATATATGTAATATATATTGTCTTGCGTACAAAGGAAAGACACCTCGAAGAGAGTACTGTAAAATTGTATTCGTTTTTTTCTCTATAATTCTCAACGGATCGGTTAAAGGTGATCAACGTCTTAATGTCTGTTCTGGGAACTGATAAAATTCAATTTATCAGGCGATTGGTGACTACAAGGTTGAAATCGGTTGTCAGTCCAAATAAGTAAGCGAGGTGGACGATTCACTCGTAAATGAGTTGAACAGAACGGGTCGTAGTAAGACGACCAAAAGGAAGTGAGGGTGGAGAGAAGCCCCACGAAACGTGCTACTGTTGCTTCTCCATTCTGGTGTTGACCTCGCAACCTCGCAGGGGCAATGTCAACAAGATAGTACACCTGAGTTGGGCGTGAAACCTTCGAGTGGATCATTTATGCATGCATGTGTGAAAAATAGATGGAGGTAAAATCAAAAAAATGTCAAAAATAACCAAATTCTCAAAAATGCCAAAGAAGTCAGTAACGTCAATAATGTCAATAATGTCAAATATGTCAAGTATGTCAAAAATGTCAAAAATGTCAAAAATGTCAAAAATGTCAAAAATGTCAAAAATGTCAAAAATGTCAAAAATGTCAAAAATGTCAAAAAATGTCAAAAATGTCAAAAATGTAAAAAAGTAAAAAATGTCAAAAATGTCAAAAATGTCAAATATGTCAAAAATGCCAAATATGCCAAAAATGTCAAAAATGTCAAAAATATCAAAAATGTTAAAAATGTCAAAAATGACAAAAATGTCAAATATGTCACAAATGTCAAAAATATCAAAAATGTCATAAACGCACAATGTCAGAAAGGTAAAAATGTCAGAAATGTCAAAAATCAAAAATGTTGAAAATGAAAAACAGTAAAAAATGTATAAAAATTAAGAAACGTTGGAAAATGTCAAGAATGACAAAAAAGAAGACGAAAATTTCAGAAATGTCACAAATGTCAAAAATGTAAATGGAAAAAATATGAAAAATGTATAAAAAGTATAAAATGTCAAAAATGTCACAAATGTTTAAAATGTCAAAGATGTAAAATATTTCAAAAATGTCAAAAATATTTAAAATGTTAGAACCTCAAAAATGTCAAATGCACTTGCTTGCGTGTTGTCCATCGACTAAACGTTTGACCAGGCTCATGTGCTAAAGTACAGCAGTATGGAAGGAAACTCGCAGTACATCTGGGATGTGCCCCTCTTTTTCTTCCTTTGTTGGTCTTCTGCTCAGATTTTGTCTTTAGAAATTTAATAGTCCAATAACATTAATAATATAAACAAATCAAATCCTAAGAACAAAACATTTACTAAACTATTATCTATTACACACTAAACAATTGAAGATTTTAATTGGCTGTTAAGAAAGCTGAAAGGGTGCATGTTAACGTAATTAATACAAAACCTTAAAGAAGCTGAACATTGCTCTACACATAAATTTAAATTAATACAAAAAAATAACCTAAACTATTTATTAGAAGACAATAAATATAAACTACTTCCACTCTAAGTTTAGTATACCAAAACTGTAACTTATTTCTATATTTCCTGTAACTTCTGAAAAAACGTCAACATTTCAGGAAGAAATGTCCTGATGGTAGAAGCTTTCAGAACATCATTATACTTCCAATCTAACAAACTACTAGAATGCCACTAAGATAGTATTAATCTCACTGGTGGTACATGACAAGACACCCTGTAAATAAATATTTTTACGAAGAATAAGTTTTTCTTCAAATATTATTCTTAACAACGTTTTTTGTTTGAATCCAACTTATGAAGACACACTGTATATAGAAACCAACTGAGAACCTCCACTTTGAAGTTGATTGACATTCATTTCGATTTATTTCCAACCAACTTTAAATTTTTTACAATTTTTAATAAAACAGCACAATTGGATGCAGTTTTCAATGCTAATAGGATATTAACCTACATAAAGATCCTTTAATTTGTAATCAAAATTCCAATTTGATGGCAAACCTCATCTACAGTTAAAAAAGTGACATGGAATGATTACTGTTTACGTTTTAGCCCATGTAAATCTGTTTAGAAGAATAACTTTTCCCTTAAAATTATTAATAAAAATAAATCGTTAGATTTATGAATACACACTGTATATACATATTATCTGACTTTTATTTTAATTAATTCAATTTATTTACAATTTACCCCAAGCTCCGAACAGTAAGCTTTTTCCGATTTTCTAAATACGGTATAAACTATATTATTGAAAAAAAATATGGGCCAACTTCCATATTTTTAATGCCAGCGTTTCCACCAAAGTTTACTGTACAAGAAAGTCGGTAAGAAATTTTTCCCGATTTTCTAAGAAACGGTACAAGCTATGTTATCAAAACAAATATGGAACTACCTCGGAATATCCCGAAACTAATCCAATTTCTTTTCAATTTATCCCATTTTCCGAATAGAAAAATTCCCATATATTTAATACCGGCGACTCCACCAAAGCATACTGTATAAGAGAATCTGTAAAAAAGTTTGTTTCTATTTTCTAAGAAACGGTACAAGTTATGTTAATAAAAAAAATATATGGGACCAAAAAAAATAGATACAAACGAATTAAGAACATCCTTCTTTTTGAAGTCTGTTAAAAAAGATAAATATACCAGACAAGTTACCATCTCCATTTAAATTTTTAAATGTTCAGTTAATATTCAAACCTCAAGCTGACAAACTCAAGAGGTGCCATTTATATTGTTTTCTGTTTAATCGATAATCTCTGAAAAACTAATTGCGATGTCTTTTGTCCTCCCGGTTTATCTACGCCAACTGAGCTGCGAGTGAAAGCTCGTTTGAAATGAAGGAACTAACGATTTGAGACTTAAGGAAGGTCGTGAATACCATGACAAACACACTCCATTATATTCGACCTTCAAAGAATCCGCATTTAAAGTATCTCGCATATCGAACCCTGCGATTCAGAAACAATTAAAATATTTAAAGTATTTCCCAGATGTTGAAATTTTTACTAAATTTAGAATAATCTCGTCATTTTCACAGACTCCGAGTGACTTGCCCGTACAAGCCAGCAGGATGAATCACAGAATTCGCACCTGCAAAGTCAAGGTTGACCCCTGACATCGCATTTAAAGATTCATCCCAGCTGACAATCGTGAGAAGTCGACACGTATGACTCTCAAATCAGCTATGATTTATTCCTGGTAACTGGGAAATGATTTGACAGACCACCTTCCACGCTATAGAACACTGCCGTTTACGTACATAATAGCGAACCGCATATTATTAAGTATAAATATAACTATGAGTGGTACGTCAAGATGTTATCTTTTACATCAAACATTCTAACGCAAGACAACTGCACACAGAAATACCGCTCGTCCGACGTTTGGCATGAGCTCAACAATGCCGGCTATTGACGTGGATTATTGTTTAATATTAGTCAGCGTACTAATCCTGAAACATCTAGGTGCATAGTGATGATCGCCTACGAGGTTCAGTCAATAAATTTTTCTCCAGAATAAATCACTCAGTTTCATTTCAATTTTCTAACATTCATTGATACTCTCTTTATAATAATTCCGATATATTTCATTCCAACACTTAATTTTTTGGGACCACCCTGTATAAGTGTAACACTTTATATTCTAATCATCATGTATAACTACAGCACTCTTAGTCCAACCACCCTAAATGTGCAACTACTTAAGGGTTATTATTTTTTTTAATCATGCTGTATGATTATGATTCTACTCCAACATATATGTCAACCACCTAGTATATACATCTGCCAATGGCTACCCAATCTAACATTGTAATTGTAACTTCTAAGGGGATCCTCTACAGGTCTAACATTCTTTTAACATTTTTTAAACCAACCTTTGTATTAATTGCTTTACTCCGCCCTATCTGTCATATCATATCTAATCCACTGCTTATAATATATAATTATAAAAAATGTTCTCACTGGAAACAATTACCCCACAAAATTTATCAACAAAGAGTTAAACAGACTTGAACAGAAAACAAACCTTCCGAATCAACCCAGAACTTCTCTTATTAACACCACTACTACTCAGAACAACTACATTACATTTACAACTATTCCATATATACAGGGTCTGTCAGAAAGATTGAAAAGAGTGGGCAACAGCTTTAATGTTAAAACAACATTTCAAACAAGAAATACACTGAAATCTCTAATATCGAAAACAAAATCAACCAACAAAACCCAGAACTCAAAAAACTGCATATACAGGATTCCTTGCGAATGCAATAAATTTTATATTGAAGAAACATCGAGACCATTAAACGTACGAATAAATGAACACAAGAATTACATAAAGAAACGACAATTTGAAAAATCGAAAATTTGTGAATATGTTTTGGACCTAGGCCATAAAATACAATTTGACAATTCAACTATACTTCACAAAGAACAACATAACACAAAACGAAAAATAAAAGAGTCTGCCTTAATTCTTTTGAATGAAGACGATTGTATCGCTTCTACTTCTGTAGAATTTAATCGTATCTGGTTACCGACAATTAAGGAAAAAATTATTAACGGTAACCTCCTTTTGAACAACCCAGTATCGGGTTAGTTCATAAGATTTTTCCTAGGTTTTCCCTTATGACGTTAATGGGATCACTGAAACAACATAATTCTTTGATCGCATTTTTGGCGAATGCTTTATCTTATAACAAAGTCGTACCTAGGAACGCCACTTATAAATTCTAAAGACAACTTTTTCAAATTCTTCTAATTTGAAAGCTGTTTAACTATAATACATGATCTTTAGAATTTTTTGTGCTACCTGTATATCTAAAAACAACAAATTTTCTAATGTCAATTAAATATACTCGTATAATTATTTTTTAACATTTTTCTAACTATATTTTTTTCCCTCCCCACTCTATATTTTGACCCCCCCCTGTATATCCACCCAACAAAACATTTAGTTGTATATATGTATAATTATAATTCTACAACGACATATTTCATTCAATTTTTATATGCATATGTGACTAGTTATTGGCTACATATAATATTTTTCAATGTATGCCCAAAATACGATATGACAAAACAATCTCTGCTCTGCATAAATACGATATAATTAAAAATTGCATATAAAACCAGTTCAGCAAATATATAACATTAAGATTCAAAATATATTAATGATGTTGATCTCCTTCCGGATGACTTGATCTCTGCCTCACTTTGCTGCATTCCTCGCAGGTATCACTTACAGAGCACACTTGTCTCCTTTATGTAAATATTCATTGACCCTATGCCTAATGTTGTCTCAGTTCACTAGAGCTCTTTCCAATGCCGGCAGTTCGAGTGGTTGCACCAGTTGTTTAGTTCTGTCGACAGCTGGTTCGTCCATATCCTTGACAGTTTTGTATGCTGGCGCTGCATACGATCTGGCTGTTTCTACGGCTGGTGTCAGCTAGTCTTTAGTCTTGTTGTAGATCTACACAAGGATTTCACCAAATTTTGGATGACTGGGGTTACAAAGAGCTTTCCAACTTCCACTGCTTTGTTCAATGTACATTTTACTGTTGATACTGTCCAGTTGGTAGCAGTATTGTATTCCTTACTTTTTCATATAAACTTGTACCTGTCTGTTAACAAATTCCATGCAGTTTGGATTTGAATTGACGATAAAAGCATTTCTATTGGATTGTTCTGTGGTCATTTTGTTGATTCCAAAATGTTGTCATCAAAACTAATATTCAGACCCAAAGGTTTACCCAATTAAACCTCGTGTTTATTGAATTATTCCATCCAAACCATTGGAACATCAAGAAAAATGAATATTTATTGATACATTAGTTTTATTTAGGAATGTAATCGAGATGATAAATAATTTGGACAATAGCAATTTGGTTAAACAATTTATTTTGAAAATCTATGAAGAACACATTTGAATTTTTGTTGATGAGCCCTTTCATTTGATACATAATGTAATGGCCCCTGAAAATATATATTGTGCACTTAGTTTTTAATTGACCCCACAAAATTAATATCTGAATGTTCGCTTTACTTTTCTTCTAAACTTTGACCCTACATTCTCAATTTTTTCCAAATTTTAGGTTAACTGGTTTCAAAGATAAGGGTGGTATGGCTCAATTTTTGTATATTTTTCATAATAAAATGTAACCAAAATATTTTTAAAATGCAAAAGATATAGCTATTTATTTTCCTCATAGCAAGACATTTCATTAGATATACTACATGATGCGCTCGAAAAAAAATAACTATGGATTTTCCTTTTAATTTTATAATTTGCCTCCTAAAATCAATATAATCCTTATATTAAATCGCTTTATTTTTCTTGTAAATTGGAGGTGTGGATTTATTCCAATTTTTTTATTTATTTTTTTTTTTTTTTGGTAAAGTGGTTTCGAAGATAAAGTTCTAATTGGCCGTTTTTGTATATTTTCGTTAATATGTTTTAAATAAATTGTTCTAAAAATATATAAAATATATTTGTTATTTTGCATGATACACTTGCAAAAATGTTAACTCTATTTATTATTTAATTTTAGAAAATATCCCCCAAAGTTTACATTAGAGTTTTTTCAGCTCAAAAATTCCACAACAAAGAGGTGACGATACGATACAAGCATTATGCATTTCATTTGTTAATTTTGTGAATAATTTTATAGTTTTTACGTACAGTGACAGGATTTTCGTTTGATAGGTTACCTGGGGGGGGGGCTTGGCTTAATTTGGCCCCTTAGCCACTCCTGGATCCGCCAGTGTTTGCCTGTATGTTTTAATTATTAGAGTTCTCTTTCTCCACATTCATTTTTTTTATAACAGCGAAGTGATTCAAAATTTGCTTTTGAGAGACATAAAGCTCTCAGAATATCTGTGAAAGACATTTTGTAAAGGACGAGTAATCCGGGCAACATTTTTCGAAATTGCACTGGTACACTTTGTCTGAATTACACAGTTCAAATACTTGCCTGTTCAGAAAAATAATGGGGAGGAGTAATCCCAGTGCACCAACTTAATATTTTTTTACTGTTACTTCAATCTTATAAATGTTTGTTAGTTACATTAAATAAAAACCAAATATGATGGGCCCATGTCATCTTATAGGTATTTCCCCTAATTTCTTCTTCTTTCTAATTTATTCTATGATGTGAAATTCTCGTACATTTTTCTAGCAATCCCGAATGTATGACTGTGAACTAGCTTCTAAGATACTCAATAAAATTAAGACTTTCTGTCTTTTATCTTTAAGAAACACAGTTTAATCTACTTATTAAGGCTTTAGCTATATGCTAAAGCAAACCGACAAAATGTCTTTAATTAAATAAGAGGCATATTTTATCACCAGGTTGTCATTCTCTGGAATACATTTTCATTGTCTGGTTTTCTAAGCTTAACAAAAGGAATTATTCTTTATGAACTGACCTCGTACTGTTGCGGCCGTCATAGAAGTTGAATCATGCCAAAGGTGAACGTTTTATAAAATATGGTATCGAGATGGAAATAATGTTATATAGAATGAGTATTTTAATTGCCTACTATTTGTCATCTGCATGAAAGATGAATTTCAAGTGTCTCTTATATCCAGTTTTTGTGTAGGAGTTAACAAAGTTGGAGAATTGTAAACAATGCTCTCAGAATATTAATTTCCTTACAACTTAACATCTTGCGATGATTTTACTATGAAATGAAGTCATATTTTTCACACAATACACTATTTGTCAAAAAAAATCTGAACACCGAGAATTGATTATTTTATATTGTATTTTTTTGCATCAGTTTAAATAGTTTAAATCATTATAACAAAAATAATTTGGTTAAGTGCGAGTTGGACTCGCATACTAAGGGTTCCGTACCACCTTCAAGATTCGCTGTATTTAGTTTTCTAATTTGGCCCCCCAAAAATTAACATTAGAGTTTTATTTTACTAATAAACTTTCAGAGAAGCTTTTATAATCTACTGTCTGAATTTTGAGGCTCTGTAGATTGGAAGATAAAGAGCAAAATTGGTCAAGTTTTAAATTATAAATCTGTTACATATTCAAATTATGTAAAAATACAAATAAAATATATATTTCAAAATTTAAATAGTGTAGTTTCTAAAATGGGAATTAAGTCGATGTTTAATATCTTTGCTAACATCTTTTAAACAAATGATTTAAAAATATGATATATTTGTAATTCACATAATGAGCCGTTTATTTGATATATTACATGATGCGTTTGAAAATTGAATTTTTATTTTCCATTTAATTGTATAATTTGTCCCTAAAATTACTATGGCGGTTTTCTAATAATTTTTCTTATAAATTTCAAGTGAGCCCCAGTACCCCTAATTATTTTCAAAATTTTAGATGGTTTCGAAAATAAAGCGAGAAATGAGAATTTTTTATATCTTTATGTTAATATCTTGTAAACAATTAATTTTAAAAATGTGAAAAATATATATTTGTATTCCTCATAATGAACCCCTTGATATAATATATTGCAGGATACGTTAAAAATATTTTTTATTTTCCGTTTAATTCTATAATTTGGTCCCCAATATTAATATTAAAGATTTCTTCGTATTTTTCCTGTAAATCAAAAAAATGTAGGTCTTATAGCTTGGGGAATAAAAGGGGAATGCGTAATTTTTTAATATTTTTTTAAATATATTTTAAATCATTTATTTAAAAAAAAATTAAAAAATATTTTTTTATTACTCATAATGAGGCCTGTGATTTGATATATTACATGATCCGTTAGAAACAAGTTTAATTTTTTATTTTCCATTTAATTCTATAATTTGCACCCTAACATGAATATTAGGGGTTTCTCCTTATTTTTCCAGTAAAGTTCAGGTGAGGAGCTATACCCTATTTTTTTCAAAATTTTACAGCTAATGGTTTCGGACATAAGGGAGGGGGATGGGTAAAATTTTTTATATTTTTGTTGATATCTTTTAATTTATTTAATTTAAAAATATGAAAAAAACATTTTCGTTTTCGTCATAATGAGCCCTTTCATTTGATATATAACATGATGCCTTTTAATTTTATATTTTCCATTTAATTCTGTAATTTGTCCCAAAATTAAAAGTAGAGGTTTCCCCTTATTTTTCCAGTAAACTTCAGGTCAGACACTATACCTCTATTTTTTTTCAAATCTTTACGTTTTATAGTTTCGGAGATAAGGGAAGGTATGGGTAATTTTTGGTATATTTTCGTTAATAAGTTTGAATTATTTTTTTTAATATGGAAAAAATATATTTTTGTTCCTCAGAATGAGACCTTTCATTTGATGTATTACATGATGCGTTTTAAAAATTTCTAATTTTTAAATTTTCATTTAATTCTATAATTTGCCCCTAAAATTTAAAATTTATATTAACGGTCTCTCCTTATTTTTCCTGTAAAGTTCAGGCAACCTTCTATATTTCCTATTTTTTTCAAAATTTTAGGTTCAGTAGCTTCGGAGATCAGGGGGGGAACGGTCGATTTTTTGAGTTTTTCCCCCCAGAAGTACCCCTAAAATCAAAATTTCTTCTTTTGCGATATGTACTCCTGATCGGGTCACCAAACTATACCTTCATACCAAATTTCAACCTCTTCCGTCCAGTAAATTGCTGTGATGTAAAAGAGGGAGAAATCCGGAGTGATATTATAAGAGTATCCGTATATTGTATATACGGAACCCTAAAAAAGTTAAGCTTCTAATCAGGTAACAAGCAGTGTGTAATATTTTAAATAATTTATATCCTAATTGACATAATATTGATAAGTAGTTTAACCGAATTAGTGTATTAAAAGAACTATCCAAGTCAGGGCGTAGAAAAACTGCAAATGCTCCAACAGTAGAAATGCTATGACCATAGAAAGGACATCCTCGTATGCTTCATTGATCTAGAAAAAGTGTTCGACATTTTCAACAATGGAAAATTTTATCATTTATTATGGATTGGATGACAAGGACGTCAGATTGATAAAAAAATTTGTATCGGCACCAGGTGGCAAGAATAAAAGTTGAAAAAACCCTGCCTGAGAAAAATACAGAGATGTGTGCTATCGCCATGTTTGTTTAGCCTATATTTTGCCGCAATATTCAGGAAAGCATTCGGAAATGTAGAAAATGGCATATAGATAAACGGAGTAATGATATCCAGTATAAGATACGCGGACGACACCATCATCATAGCAGATTCTGATTTAGGTCTCCAACATGTCTATTACGCCACAACAGACAATTCACATAGCCAAATTCGGAATATGTGTATATTTTATTGCTAATTTATTGCTGCTAAAAAAATATTGCGTCTACCGTTTCCGAGAAACAGCTATATCTCGGAAACTAACAGTGATTTACAGTTGTTCTTGGTGTCTAATTTTATTGCTAATTATTTGCTCACTTTCATTCAAAAGATTTTTTTGCTCTAACCCCTCCCGAGTAACAGTGTCCCAAGATAATCACATTAATACAATAACTATACCGTACATACAGGGTCTATCAGAAAGACAAAAAAGAGTGGGTAACAAATATAATATCAAAACATCATTTAAAACAAGAAATACACTAAAATCAATTATATCAAAAACCAAACCAAATAACACAACTCAAAATACAAAAAAATGCATTTATAAAATCCCTTTGACTGTAATAAATTCTATATTGGAGAAACCTCTAGACCTCTAAATGTTCGAATAAACGAACACAAAAATTACTTAAAAAAACGACAATTTGAAAAATCCAAAATTTGTGAACATGCTTGGGACCTTGGTCAAAATTCAGTAATATTACACAAAGAAGAACACAACACCAAAAGAAAACTAAAAGAGTCTGCTTTAATTTTGTTAAATGAAAACGATTGTATCGCTACTACCTCCGTAGAATTCAGTCGTTCCTGGTTGCCGATGATTAAGGAAGAAATTGCTAATGGTCATGTCCTTGTGAACAACCCAGTATCGGGATAGTTCATAAGGTTTTTGCTAGGTTTTCCCTTATGATTTTAATGGGATCACTGACTCAACAAAATTCTTATAAAAGGAACGCCACATAAAATTCTGAAGATCTCCCTTTCAAATTCTTCCAATTTGAAAGGAACTTTATGATTATATGATCTTTAGAAATTTCTGTGCTACCCTGTACATTACAAATAAAATTCTCTTAGTTACGTCAGAAATCGAATAATACATATTGTCAAATATTTTAATTTTATATCTTAGAATTGTGCCTGTTTTATCCATACTTTCTTAATCATTGACAACGGGGTCTGACAGTGTGACCTAGACACCGAAACGTTTGGAATATACAGCAATTTTCTTAACTGTGGTGTTATTTCCCAAGAAGTACTTATACATTAAATAAATATTAGTCCCCATATACGTTTGCTTTCCTTCCTCAGACGGACTCAACAGGAATCGAAGAACAGCCTTCATCTTCCTGGATGTAGCAAAAAACTTCGACCGAGTATGGCATGATGGACTATTGGTCAAGATAGCCCAATTAGGATTTCCCACTAACATCATCCAGCTAGTGGGTTCCTTTTTGAGACATGGAAGAGTAAGAGTACTACACTGCAGACATCCCAAGACCAGCCGACGGTATAATTTCCCAGTTCGCAGACGACACTGCCATAGTATGCCAATCTTTTAGATTCGAGCAAGCCCTGAGGTGGGCGCAGCAAGCCACTGACTCTTTAGCCGAATGCTGTCTTCGGTGGAGGATACCCATCTACGAGAATAAAACTCAAGCTCTGTTTGTGAACGGGATTGACTTTGACGAGGCATGTCCAAGAGACTCGTATCAAAGTCCGGGCTGGGACTCTTAAACAAGCTCACTCTCATCAAAACAGTGATCTTGCCAATGCTGAGACGTACGCCTCAATAGTATGGGGACACACCAACAAGAGCAACAGGCAGGAGGTCATCCAAAGGAAGGACTCGCAGTCGACGCACCCTGGTTCGTTCGTAACACGATGGTTTTCAACGACACCAACCAGTGCTTGCAGAAATCAAGAGAAGGGCCAGAGAGGCTTACGCCAAACAGGAACAGCACTCAAACCTTCACCTAAGATAACTATTCGACTATGACCCCAGATACAAACGTCCTAAGAACCAGCTCTGACAGAAGAGGACCAAGAATCCCAGAGATAGAAAACAGTAAAAAATGAATTATACAATATTCTATTTTTCAAGAGACAACAAGGGGGGCCCGGGGGGCGAACCAACCTACCAAACAAAGAGAAGACAGAAGAACCCACACCCACAAAAACAACCGATGACAATGTGAACGCCCACAGAAGGGTACAATTAGCTATATATCATAGCAAAAAATGAGCCACGTAACACAAATAAGACAGTTGCTGTAGTACCAATAAGGTAAAGCAACGGAACCAAACAAAAGCCAAGCTATCCCAACAAGACGACAGCGATTATGCAGAAGGAAAACTGCGTTAGCGTGAGGACCTGAGTCTCAGGGGGTGGATGACAAGGGGGCTGGAAGTGTTCATCAGTAAATTTTCTGAAGGGCAAATCTAGGTCCTGGGCTCGTGTGTGTGTGTGCGTTCCTTGTTTCTACCAACCATACTGTAAAAGGGCATTTATGCCCGTTGACTCTTTGTTTTACCTCTTATATACGTCAATTTTGTGACATTTGTCGACAGAAACTCGATTTATAACAATTTACATTAACCAGTCAATAAATCAATCATAGCATTTTTATCTAGCAATTAGATAAGATATGCTGATTTGTGTATTACACCTTGTGTATCAGCCAGTACATACACGATCATAATGCACGAAGTTCGCACAGTTATAAAACCTCTAATGTGATGCAATGCCGTTTAATAATCAATGACTTGCGCTTTGGAGAGAGATCTCTCTCGGCGATCAGTTATTGAAAAACAACTTTCGGTGTGCAGTGAACCTTGTCCTGTTTGTTACACTTTGCCTACGTTGCTGGTGTTTTGGCTCGAGTTTCACTCTTTTTGTGCCGCTCCAATCGATCCGCGAATACCTCGCTATTTATTATTCATCTAGATTACAACGCAATTTTTTTTTTCAACGTAGGTTATAGGCGAGATTAATTATGAGGAAGTCGTTTTAGTGGTTTCGAGGTTTACTTGAAAACGTAGTTCGTAACTGAAGATTTAAGCGTTATTTGTTCATTTTGTAACTTGAAAAAGGAAAAGGTTCTCAATTCGTCCATATACAGGGCTTTCATTTCAAAACTAGACACCCAAAATAACTTTTAAAATGTCTTTAAACGAAAAAGACAAAAAAATCACGTTAATTTATATTTACAGAGGGGCCCATTTTACACGTATCGGTCACCCTGTAGTTTCAATCACTAAGTGGGGGTAAATATCACTTCTACAAGTTTAAATACAAAAGGGTATCATGTGATATTTCTTTATAAGATCTCTTTTGTGTCAATCATTTGATACATTATTTTTAGGGTTCCGTATATACAATATACGGATACCCTTATAATATCACTCCAGATTTCTGCCTCTGTCACATCACAGCAATTTTCTCCTAAACTACTGGACGGAAGCGGTTGAAATTTTGGTGACCCGATCAGGAGTACATATCGAAAATGAAGAAATTTTGATTTTAGGGGTACTTCTGAGGGGGAAACTAAAAAAATCGACAGTTCCCCCCCTGATCTCCGAAACTAATGAGCCTAAAATTTTGAAAAAAATAGGAAATATAGATAGTTGTGCGAACTTTACAGGAAAAATGAGGAAAAACTATTAATATTAATTTTGGGGGGCAAATTATAAAATTAAATGAAAATTTAAAAATAAAAAAAATTTCAGACGTATCATGTAATATATCAAATAAAAGGTCCCATTCTGAGGAACACAAATATATTTTTTACATATTTAAAAATAATAATTAAAAAGATATTAACGAAAATATACCAAAATTTACCCATCCCCCCCCCTTATCTCCAAAACTATAAACCGTAAAGTTTTGAAAAAAATTAGAGGTATAGGGTCTGACCTGAAGTTTACTGGAAAATTCAGAAGAAACCTCTACTTTTAATTTTAGGGGGCAAATTACAGAATTAAATGGAAAATATTAAATTAAAATTGTTTCTAACCCATCATGTTATATACCAAATGAAAGGGCTCATTATGACGAAAACAAATATGTTTTTTCCATATTTTTAAAATAAATTAATTAAAAGATATTAAAAAAATAAAAATTTACAGATCACCCCCTCTTATCTCCGAAACGGTAATTGAGACAGAAGATTATAAAAGACTTCCCTGAAAGTTTGTTAGTAAAATAAAACTTTAATGTTAATTTTTGGGGGCCACATTAGAATTAGCCATCTGCCAATGACAACCTCATTTAACATATTTTTAACCACCCTGTATAAGAATAATTTCACTTTACCCTATATTTCAAACACCCTGTAAATGTCACTGCTAAGGAGCTACCCTGTAATATTCGTTCATATTTTTTTTAACCACCCTGTATAACAATTTTTCTAGTCCTTGCAACTACCACGTATATATTTAACTGCTCATGGGTTACCCGATATAATTATTTTTTTATTTGTTATCTAACCACCCTATATAACTATAGTTTCACTTCACTCTAATCTATATTTTAACCATCCTGTATAGGCAACTACTTATGGGCAACCCAATAAAACATATAATTTCTCGCATATTTTGAACCACCCTGCAAAATTATAAATCTACAATTTCAACCAATTTGTATATGCATATGTAACTGTTTATTAGCGACATTCTTGGAATCATCCTGTATAACGATAACGATATGCATTGTCACGAAATTATTATTTTCAATGTTGCCAAAAGCAATTGTAGGTACTACTTCATTATTGAGGAACATTTATCTTTTTTGACAAACCTCGTATACAATTATTGTTAAAAGTCATATCCTCCTTTGGGGTCTGTATCAAAGCGAAATAATTGTTAAATTAATTGTTTTTTAGAAAAATTGAAAAAAATAATTGCAATTGATTTAATTACAAAACACAATTAATCGCAATTAATTTTTCAATCGATTAATTAGTTGATTGACAATTTAATTGACTAATGCCCAACACTCTGGAACTAATTAATGAGTGCACTGCTATCGAAAATATCTAATATAAACGAAAATATATCAGAAAAAAGTAAATATTGTAGTCTATTAAATCTCATTAGTCTTGACAATTTTTTTTAACACTGTAAATCAATTATCAAACATGTTTTCTTTTTTTACCATTATGTTTCAGTTAACTATGGCATTATGCTATATATTTCAACTTTATCAATTATGGGTTAGTAAATAAAAGTCTGTAATTTTCAAAATGAACGCAAAGTTTTAAACAATACAAATATTTGCTACAATTGTAATGAATCACTCAACACATGTAATATTATTTAATACTATTCAAAATAATTCTATTCAAAATATAATGTTATAACCATATAAATAACCGGAATAATTTAAATCTATACATTATAACATCGAACGTGTTGCACCCTGTAAAAACGTATTTAAAACTTGTCGCATTGTTTAACCGTTTCGAAGCGTTTGAACTCGAACCAATGGAGAATATGTAAACGTGCTGAGGCCTGTACTAATATTCCAATACCCATTGCCGGTGATTCAAGCCACAGGCGGATCACTAGAAAGCTTTAAGAGGGTCACCAATTTAAGCAACTGTTGCTTTAAATAATGATGGGCAAAACTGATTTTTATAACCTTTTCTAACTGTACTATTTACAAACAGTACAGCTTACTTAGAAAAACAAGAGTGAGTTGTTATGAAACCAAAAAAAAATGATGTAAGATATAATTTTATTTTACAAAACCTAAAACTGACCCCGAAACGTTTGGAATATACAGCAATTTCCTTTAAAGTGTGGTGTTATTTCCCAATAAACACTTAGACACTAAAACTGATATCTTCAAATTTTCACCTCTTTCATTAATCTGTGAAAATTATAACTACAATTAGACATATATATTTAATCCCTCCATACGTGTTTTCTTGTTCTGATAACACAGGTCTACAAAAAAGTTTTCTGTGCTTTACTTGTGACATATGATATCCGAAGTATTTTTGCCCCCTCAACACGAATCTGTCGTCAGATTTGGTCTATCACTCTTCTAGACTAAAAATAAGTCTGATGCATTTTTTGGGATATGAATACTTTACTAAATTGCGTGTATCTTCCCCATAAAGTGATATTTAAACTTTAATGGCAGTATAGAAGAGAGTAATAGAGATTAATGAGAGTTTTCTGGTTCAGTAAATTTTTTATCCAAGCAAGAGCAAAATAACTTTTGTTGACTTTTGAACAAATATGGTCAATTTTTTCAGTCCAGTGTAAAGTTTTATTAACATAAATACCCAGAAACTTAGTGAACTCTTGAGATATTATTAAGAAGTGTTGCCCTAAAACAAATTCACGATTTATATGATTTTTCGTTGAGAACTTAATAATGACAGTTTTACCAATATTCATAATTAAAGAATTGGTTTTACACCAGTTTTGAAAGTGCTGAAATACATTTTTCACTTTATGTTGTTGTAAGTTCTCATTGGTAGGTGTTGAGACAACCATCGACATGTCATCTGCAAACCTTACAATTTTCTCAGCATCAATACATTTTAGCAGTTCATTTACATATATTAAACCAGTATGGGCCCAAGTATGGATCCTTGGGGAACCCCTACATCAAGACTACACTTTTCTGAGACAACACCATTTAATTTAACACATATTTTTCTCTTGCTCATATAAGACTTAAACCAATTTAGTACAGTATCGTGAAATCCTAAGGCGTGTAATTTGTCACATCAAAAATTTATATTGAGACTGTCAAATGCAGCCGATAGGTCAGAAAATAAACCAGCTGTTTCAAAGTTTTTGTCAAGTATTTCATGTATGTAGTTTAAGAGTGATATTGTAGCTGAATCAGCTGACTTATTTGGTCTAAAGCGATGTTGATCTTCACTTAGAAGAGGAAACTTGTTCAAGTATAACATCATTTTATTACACATTACTTTTTCTAAGAATTTGGAAAGTGCTTTTATTACTGTTATAGGTCTGTAGTTACCAATATGTACAAGATTATCTTTTTTTAAAAAAGGTGTAATAGTTCCTAATTTAAGGATTTCAGGAAAAATTTACAACAATTCAAACGACGATAACTTTTACAGAAGGAATTAGGCTTTATTTTTTTTTGTTTCATTTTGAGTTTTTAGATTTTCTGCGTCCTGTAATTTCATTTTCAAAATTCGTAAATACGTAATGCAATAAAGCTGGTAAAATTATTCCAACGAAAATGGGTAAATAAAAACTGCAGCCATTTAAATGGTGCATCCTAATATATTTTTTGTTAAAACTCACTCAATTGGGCTGTCGCTGATAATGCCTGACGTAATACTAAGATGACGTAAACTACTGGTCAATGATCGATACGGATTATACCCCCTATTAGTTCTCCCTGTCCCACCCATGCCTTGAAAATTTCTCGCCGATCGAGAAATATCGAGTCACCTCGACGGACGGCTCGACCGTTCACAATTCACAATACAAGCCACCAAAGTGGCATACGAGAGAAGTGTATCCATATACACTGCGCAACAATTGAAATAGATATTTAAAATTTCTCGACAATTTAAATTAAGGGTTTGTTAAAGAAATTGTAGTACATAGACCGGGAGCCCCATTAATTTGTTTTTATTAATAACAGACTAAAAAAATTTGAGTTGCTTAATTTCCCCTTCGAAATTTTTTGATACAGGTAGCTAAGAGAACTAGCAGGTGTTAGACATGTCAAACTGGTCAGTGATTTTTTTTTAATAATATCAGTTAGTGATTACTTTTATGTTTTTTGGGCAATAACACCACAATCGAAATAAAACGACGTATATTGAAGGAAAACCAAACCTTTCAAAGTCTATTCAGACTTCGTTGTCAATGGCTTTATATTTATTGATGTAAAATGCAAAATGAAAATTTGATTTATGACATTTAAATTGACATTAGAAAATTTGTTGTTTTTAGATTTACATGTAGCACAAAAAACTCTTAAGATAATGTATTATAGTTAAACAGCTTTCAAATTAGAAGAATATGAAAGAGTTGTTAGAATTTATAAGTGGCGTTGCTAGGTACGACTTTGTTATAAGATAGTGCATTCGCCAAAAATGTGATCAAACAAGTCTATTGTTTGAGTTATCCCATTAACGTCATAAGGGAAAACTAGGAAAAACCTTATGAACTGTCCCGATACTGGATTGTTCAAAAGGAGGTTACCAGTTATCATTTCTTCCTTAATTGTGGGTAACCAGATACGATTAAATTCTACAGAAGTAAAAGCGATACAATCGTCTTCATTCCAAAGAATTAAGGCAGACTCTTTTATTTTTCGTTTTGTGTAATGGTGTTCTTTGTGAAGTATAGTTGAATTGTCAAATTGTATTTTATGGCCTAGGTCCCAAGCATGTTCACAAATTTTCGATTTTTCAAATTTTCGTTTCTTTATGTAATTCTTGTGTTCATTTATTCGTACGTTTAATGGTCTCGATGTTTCTCCAATATAAAATTTATTTCATTCGCAAGGAATCTTGTATATGCAGTTTTTTGAGTTCTGGATTTTGTTGGTTGGTTTTGTTTGTTCTACCTGTATATCTAAAAACAACAAATTTTTTAATGTCAATTTAAAAGTCATAAATCAAATTTTCATTTTGCAATTTACATCAATAAATATAAAGCCATTAACAAAGGAGTCAAAATAGACTTTGAAACGTTTGGTTTTCCTTCAATATAGGTCGTTTTATTTCGATCGTGGTGTTATTGCCCAAAAAAATATAAAAGTAATCAAAAATATGCCACAACAACGTTTAGAAGTTAGTGTTATAGTTACATCTTTTAATAATTTAATAAAAAACCCGAAAACTCGAAATATTGCTTTTGTTGTTTAGAGAACAATGAGTGTGATAAGATTTTACAACTATCCTAGAAAAAAGGTATGTATTGATAAAAAATGAATAAACTAGTATTAAAATTGGTATAACAGTGCATAGGCGATAGAATTTTTATTAAAATTAATTACAAACATTATGAGAAATAATATAAAACATTAATTTATAAAATGCGATATTATTACCAAATGCATGATCATACTTTTCTTGTAGGACTAGGGATACATACACATATTTTTGTATGACATTTACTTTTTTGATCAGTCAGACACTAAAGGATCATGTGGTTTCATTGTCCTACATGTTTCGCGTGTAAAACTAGGAAAACACTCCATTTAACTTGTAGGCCAAAGATGCCATTCGATTGTTGTAATAATTACCAAGCAATAGTGAAAAAATTAGGCAGTTAATAGTGAATATTTTGCTCACTTTGAATTGACATATTGACCTAAAAAACTAAAAACCTAACTGATATTAACAAAATAATTTCATTCACCATTTTCACATGTCTAACACCTGGTAGCTCTCTTAGCTACCCGTTTCAAAAAATTTCGAAGAGGAAAAAGTGAAGTCACCCAAAAATTTGTAGCCTGTTATTAATCAAAAATTTTTTTAACGTGGGCTCCGGGTCTATAGTGTCATAATCAATTGATATTAGTCAACATATTTTTTTGTTTTTTTTTTTAGTTTTTGCTGTTTGTTTATCGTTCAGGAGAAAATGTAGGACTGTGATTTTTCTGACATGTATCTAATAATTCTCAAAATAAAATCAAAAATTAAAATAATCAAAATTATTAAAAGTATCTAATTGCATAAAAATTTTGAATATTTATTGACATTACCAACATGTCAATTTACGTATAAACACAAAGGTTTACACCCTAACACCAAACCCTTTTTCACACAACGCACGTCTCAGCAGCAAACCTGTCATCATCATGAAGTAAACCAAGTTTCGGATTTTTGAATAATTAATAATCTAATAGTATAATAGCTAATACTTGGCCGGGTTTCGATGCTGGGACCCTCGCATGGGTCCGAGCATATGTGGTATATAGTTATTATTGTTTAAATTTGGCATATAGAAATTCGACATATTGAAATTCGACATTCAAACATTCAGATAGCCATTCTCCCGCAGAAACTTATATGTTAATAACCATACAACGCATATGGTCGGAATGGTGACTCTCACGCGAGAGTCCCGGGATCGAAACCCGACCAAGGCTTTTTTTCAGATTAATTACAGCGGCTGTCACCCGATGGCGCCAAATCCCAACTACCTTAAATTAACGCCGCTGCTTCAAGATGGCGCCGCAACACCGTTTAAATTAACGCGGTCGCCGTAGGATGGCACTGCAAGATAGCGTCTGCGCGCGCAAAAATCTTCAGCTCAAGGTTTCTACGGTTATATTAAGAAATGATGTAGCCAAAATGCATAATTAAAAAGATAATATTCCTTAAAGCGGCTCCTAAACGTACCTTGAAGTTGTTGAAACTTGTTTGTAGAAACAATTTAATTGTACAAGTATGTCTCCTACACAGTTCGTTTTGTTGATATCTGATACAAATATCTATAAGTTTGCACACACTTATTTGAACGTGTAGGAATTTGATTTAAACATTTTAGTAAAAATTGTTCAAAATACAAAATAGGTAGATTAGACGTAAGGATTTTTTTTCTAATAAGATTGTGTGACATGTTTCTTCAACTATGTATGAAGGTGTAGTGCAACTACCAAATATCTCTTCGAGATGTTTTTAAAAAGATATATCATGCACAAATGTGCTGCCTAGACGTGCACACAAATCGTTTCTAGATATGTATAGGAAAAGAAAATGTGCCGCTATTGGTACACGAAGAGAGGGCAGTTTTCTGATATGAATTTACTAACAGAATTACGAGTTTCTGAAAAGTCACATTTGGAAAATTATTTACGTATGGATGATAACCAATTTAACATGATTTTTAAATATATCGACTCACAAATTAAAAAATAGGATACAATGAGAGAAGCAATTAGTACCAAGGAAAGGTTAACTGTAACATTACGTTTTCTGGCTACAGGAAGATCTTAACAGGATTTGCAATTCAGTGGTGCCATATCACCACAGTCCTTACGGATAATTATTCCTGAAATATGTTTATTACTATATTCTTTAGCTCATATGTTCGACAAAGAAGGAAACTCTATGTACAATTCAAGAAATTCGGTTATAAATTGTTTAGAAAAATGTCTTAAGTCACTCATCTTATTTTAATGGTATATGAAACTGACTACCCTTTAAACTAAATGTTTTTACTCGTCTCCTATCCTTAGACGCTGTTTGTTGTTTGTCCAAACGTATCGTACAAACAAAAATCAAACGCCACAGATTTCAGAATTTTAGTTTGAATACTTTGTTTGCGCAAACATTCTGTTGAACTACACGTCTTTCACGGTATGCACAAACGTATTTGCCCAAACTAAATTATAAAGATGTTGTAGCATGTAGTGATGCAATATGTTTGTGCAAACAAATGCATTTTTATAAAATCAATTCATACATATTGCAGTTAATTTTTCGTACTTAAACTTGATTGTACAAACATAACTTTCAAACATGATGGAATAATGTAGGGATAAATAATGTTGGCACATACCTACATATTTTATAAAACTTGTTGGATGTTATTTGTATGACAGTATAGGTGACGAACATTATTTGTATGTACAAACAAGTATGGCAAACTTTTTGGTACGTTTGGAACAGCCTTAACAAGCCATTGATTCTTAGATGGTCACGTGACTTGGAAAATCGCCCTGTGCGCTAAGGCTGTTTGTTTATTAGTGTTCCATGACAGAATCCGTAATTGTTTGGGTACATTAATGCCAATAAAAAGTGTCGGGAAGTATTGTAAGAACAAAGACTTCAATTTTGTATTTCACTACCCTTCTCAAGGGCTTTCGCTTCAATATAACCTCTCTAATTAAGGGTTAATTATCACCTAAATATTTAACCATTCTTCTATCCACTTCAATAGTTGCGTAGTGTATTCTCAGTTGAACCGCTCAGATAAGAGAAGTGTATAAATATATTCTAAATGGAGCCGCTCAGACCGCCAACAACACATTTTGTTTAGGGTCGAACCCCTCGACAACCCATACCTAAACTCTTCGACTGTCGTCTTTTTCGGGATGACGTCACGTAGACGACAGTCGGGCCGATACGTGTCGCCCATTGCCGTATGCCCATCTGCCGATGAACTGCAACACAGTGCACGTGCCATTGACTCACTCAATTCTTTCTTTATTCCTCATTGTGTGATTTCTCTCGGTGGCTCGTTCGGTCTTTCCTTCGAGTTCGGGCTACTTTCGGAGTTTTGACTGCCAAACGAGCGACCGTCCTCACGTGCTTTCGAAAACATCAAGAAGGAGTCTGCTTCGCGATGAATATCGTCCGATGTTCAGTTGTTGTGTATCAGATACGACTCAGTCGATTGTGTCCGGTTGGTGACTAACAAATTCCGCCAATTCTTGGGGTGATAGGGCAGTGGCGTGGGAATTATCACGTTATACAGGGTGGCCCAAACAAAACAGCTCAAAATTAACCAACGACTTCTTTTTGTATACTTTTTTATGTATATACAGTTATTGGCAAATGTGTGGAACCAAGTAAATACCTCTGGAATTATTTAGAGATATCAAAATGAAATTTGGAAGGTGGATAATGCAGTAGATTGCCCATTTGTTTCCAATTTTTTTTACAATTTTGAACTTCCTGTTTTACCGGAAGTAATGTCGATTTTAAAATTTGCAATGAAACACCCTGTATAGTATTTTAGTTTCTGATGAAACATTTTATTGCGAATACAAAAATATCGGGTTTGATATTGATCACTTCAATACCTACCGAGATATTAGCGGAATAGTAACTAAGGAAAGGAATAATTCGATGGTAGCTAAACTCAGTTCAGATTTCATTTACGCCCGATATAAACAAACCGCTCGATAAGGATTTGTATTTCTATTGGCCAATCGGTGGCATTATACCGTCACAGCCAACAGCACTGCTTGTTCCATAGTCGAATACACGTGCGTTTGTTTAAATCAGGTGCAAATTAAATCTGAATCAAGTTTAGTAGTCCATGAAATTCATTGCAGAAGTGACAGTAGTTGTCAAAATAAGTTATTAGTTTTATTTATTTGAAAGTAAAAAGATTGTATTGTTTTAATTAGATCGTAAGTGAAAGAGAAAGAATAGAAATATTAATGATGATTGGGTATGGGGTGAGGAAAAGGACGCATCAAGAAGTTTGTGCCCTTTTTAACATTGTTCATCCGAATACACAAATATCCCGTTCAGTAGTAACGAAAACTTTGCGAAGGTACGACACTAGTGGAACAGTTAGCAATTTGACGGTTAAAAAGTGCAAGTAATGAAGGTGTAGCTCAAAATGTTGCTATATCTTTGGAAGAAAATCCTCACTTATCCACTACCGACCTCGCCAATATGCATGGAATTAGCCGTCGTTCAGTAGGGAGGATATTAAGGCGAGAAAAATATCATCCATTCAAAATTCGCCTCGTTCAAGAACTCTCCGAAGACGATGGATATTTGTAAAAGTATCGAGTAAAAGTATCGATACCTTGGTGGTATCGTTTCATCCCTAATCACGGTGTTCCAACCAATTGACGTACCGTTTCTTGCATCGTCATTTCAATACTTGGTGAAGAGCAAAAATCGTTTAGTGATTCCTATTAATCATGCGCAGTAGAAACTGTCAATAAATTAAGGTCATACAACGCAGGTTGCAGAGTTCAGACCACAAACGTGTCAGAAAACCGGCCCAACTAACATTTTTTGTTACTTTAGCACGTTGAATGGTGCTAAACTCGCACAAAATCAATGCAGGCGATTTCGTGACAGTTTCATGGCAGTACAAAAACTGCAGGTAGAAACAAACCAATAGTAAACCGGAAATCTGTGCAAAAAAAATGGCGGAACCAATCAGTATTTAGCCTATACCTTGGCAACACTCTTCTTATACACACTCTCTACCAAACTATATCTGTCTTTATAAAACATTTGCACTCATACCGTTTCTAATCTGTATTTCAGTTATAAAATACTTTTTCAGTGACAGGTTCAACAGATCTTTATTCGAACCATTTCACTTCTAAAAATGGGTGCATATTTTATCAGCTTTTAGTCCCTTATTTGCTTATATACAGGATGTTTGTTATGAGATCTTACTAAACACTGACATTAGAAAAATTCTTATTAAAATAACGTCTCTGGTAAACGTTGCATTAAGAGAAATACGCTTGAGAATATTGTCTTTGATATTATACGTCCTTGTCTACTTGTCTTCCTTTGTGCGAGCGTTAGACCGTAAATTAATGAACAAAGGGGAAATATTTCTCACATTCAGTAAAGTTTTTTACGGTAATTTATTTACGTTGTATTATAATACAAGAATAATACATTAGATTCCAATTTTTTACATCATACAAAATGAATTCTCTGAATAATCCAGAGCTTACCTTTGAAGGGAATTACGAGCCCCTTTCAAGGTCACATTCTGAGTGCTCATTCAATCTATTACTATTTATAACTAGTGGGAACCAAAGACTATACGCTTCAGACAGGAGATTTTAGAAAAATGTTCTGTCCTCTCCACAAATATACTCACTGATAAAGAAATCTTAACACCGAGAAGGAGATGTTTAAATTTAATATAGTTTTGGTAATACAGGGTGCTATAGTAAGCAGTATCTATGCACTCCCCCAAAGCGTCTTGGTGTTGGTTCAATAAGGTGTTCTATTTCTTCTTGAGGAATACTATCAAAAGCTACCTGTATTTCATGTCTCTACCTATCATATCCCCCACACGTTCTAAAGGCGAAAGATCAGGGGATCTGGGCGGCCATGGCAACATATTCACATGGGTCTCTTCAAAAAAGTTTAAACTAACTAGAGCAATATAAGGCGGAGCAATATCTTGTTGAAATATGGGATCCATGAGCCGAGTGCTTCGAGTTCTTTGATACCCAACCCTCTCTCACTTTGGCCAGGAAATAGCTATGTTAAGCTATTCACCTTTGCGGTAACCTATTACCGTCAATGGACCTGCCTTATAAACCTAAAGAACAACGAAACTGCCGCAGGGGATGTAAAAAACGCGAGTCCAATTGTCATATTTTACAGGGATGCTACATCACCCACGGCACTCGAATAAAACGACAATAACAACATCGTTAATATAATGGAGGATGTCGCCAAAAAGATTGGTTGGGAAACTGAAGTCAAGCCGAGGATTAGAACAGACTCTGTGGTCCTAGAATTCTCGACCTTATTATCAACAAAGGCCTGCAAACCATCATTATTGAAGTAGGAGTTTTCTGGAAAAGTCCTTGTTCGCTCGCCAAAAGTTATACATTGAAAACGGAGTATTATGAAGAACAAAATTGTGGCAATCAAGAACTCCTCTGAAGTTAAAGTCTACCCGATTATTCTTTAAGCTATGAGTATTTGGTGTGGCAATAACGATTCTCTCTTTAAAACGTAGACTGACCCATAGCTCATTGCCTTGTCATAACTTCTTCAACAAAGTTGTATGGAGATGAATCTTCATCAATCTTTCCCTTTAATAATTTACATTGGGTGCTGTCAGTTTCATCTATTTTCTTTCATTTTAAATAAATTAACCTGTTAAAATTTTTTATTTATCAACTCTGTCACGTTTATTTTTAAATTGCTGTTCATTTGTCATCGACAATGTAAATTCCATAAAGCATTAAGATTAACAATATTCTCAAATATCGAAGGGACTGTTGTTCCTTGTCCAAAACAACAACATCCTAATGGACAGGTTTTGAATTGCCATTTTTTTCCTCTCAGCATGACGACACCCTACTCGTAAAGTCTGTATATACAATTAGAATCGGAATATACAAACTGGTGAATATTTAACATACGTCTCATTGTTTTGTGATAATGTCCGAAAAGCTCCCCGAATTCTATTCAAAGATTTTTAAAATTCGGAAGAGGAAGAAGAAGAGCTCAATCGTTACATAACTTCAACTGTTGATTTACCTACATATGAAATATTTTAAAACGTATTACACAACTATTTAAAAGTAGACAGGGCTTTCATTTTAAAACTAGACAACCAAAATAACTTTTAAAGTATATTTAAAAGAAATAGACAAAAAAAGCGTTAATTTTAATTTACGAGGGGACACATTTTACACGTTACCCCTAAGCGGGGTGAATATCACCCTACACCAATTTTGGTCTAATTGAAAATTATTTTCAAAAATTTATATTTTTACGGTTTCAAGGTCATTATTCTGTAAAAATTAATCTGAATTTTAAAAATGATGTGTCAAAAGATTGGCAAAAAAGACCTTTAAAAAGAGGTATGAGGGCTGCCTTTTATATTTCGGAATTGGACAAACCTAGTGTTGCAATTTGACAACCGACAGCTCTATCGTAAAGTTTAACATTTTTGAGGTTATACGTACTCAGAACGTTTTGACATACATACAGTAACTTAAAGGATTCATCTCGGCCAAAAAAATTAATTAAATCGTGAACATTTTCGTGCGATTATTTTTTACAACTTTCGGCGTGGATTAAGTCAGCAAGAGTGCATGGATGAACTTAATTTAATTTTTGGCGATGAAACTCCATCAAGGACCACTGTTTATCGATGGTATGGTAAATTCAATCGAGGTCGTAGTTCACTCCAAGACGAATTTCGTGAAGGTCGTCCAAAAACAGTTGTTGTTCCGGAAACCATTGATGCTGTGCGCGAACTGATATTGCAAGATCGTCATTTACATATTAGTGGAACTAGCATACATTCAATATTGCATAAACATTTGAATGTCAAAAAAATTTGTTCGCGTTGGATCCCACACAATTTGTCAATCGTTCAAAAAAAGGCTCGTGCCGATTGGTCGAAAGAAAAGCTCAAAAAATACGATCACGGTGCTTCAAAACACGTTTATGACATAGTGACAGGTGATGAATCGTGGATGTACGCGTATGTGCCCGAAAGTAAACAGCAGTCGACTGTATGGATGTTTCAAGATGAGCCGAATCTCACAAAAGTTGTTCGCGCACGAAGCACTTCCAAGCAAATGATAGCCTGTTTTTTTCGGAAAAACTGGACATGTCGCAACCGTACCACTAGAACTACGCAGAACAGTCAATTCTGAGTGGTACATAACCATTTGTTTGCCAGTTGTCTTCCAAGAAATAAGTAAAACCAACCGCCGAAGACGGATCACTCTTCACCACGACAATGCGAGCTCTCACACATCGGCTCAAACAACTGCATTTTTGACCACTCAAAACTTCGATTTGATAAGTCATCCGCCGTTTAGTCCTGACTTGTTACCAAATGACTTCTTTTTATTCCCGTACGTAAAAAACAAACTAAGAGGTCAACGTTTTTCGACACCTGAAGAAGCGATTGCTACGTTTAGAATGCATGTTTTGGAGATACCTCAATCAGAGTGGAAAAAGTGCTTCGACAATTGATTCAAACGCGTGCAAAAGTTTATAGATCTTCATGGGGAATATTATGAAAAACAATAAAGCGATTTTCGATGATTAATATTTGTTTTTGTTCTCTAATCCCGAAATATAAAAGGCAGCACTCGTAAACGTGCGTTGCTCAATCGTATATCTCTCCATTTTTAATAACCGGAATATTCCTACTTGTCATCTGTCAAATAACATATGATCTTCTAGTACAAAAAATATAAATGGCGGCAAATTTAAAAATTAATCTTAAATTGGAACACCCTTTATGATTATTAAAGAATACGTAGTTAGTGCCAACTAGATTTCAGCCTCTCTCAAAAGCTATAGATAAAATATATCAGCTAAACAGAGCAAATACACCAATCTTATCCCACAAAAGACTTCCTTAAGACAAGTCACAGAAATCTGTATTATCTGTCAAACAATTACCTTCATATATTCAACAATTTAACACATTTAAAGAAATCAATTATAAATTAATATATTATTTTTTTCAGTTTTTATCCAGAACCATCTATAACGATTAGTTAATCTTCCCACCCTTTTACAACTGGGCGGAATTGACGAATTTCCCACATAAAACCGAATGGTAAACAGCTTGTGGCTTTCTTTCATCATCTAAAGTATCTGTACCGTTTATTGTTTCCTATTCGGAATTCTAACAAGCCGATAGATTTCAGTTGGACTGCATGAACTCATTCCGTTTCGGAAGTTTTCGTTTACTCTCGAAACTCTCGTAAAGATTCGAACAATATGGCTACAGAATTGTTCACTTAGCCTCACTTGTGAGTCGTTGTGACTTGATAACTTGATCCTTGCTCGCAATGGGCGATGGTGACTGTCCTCCCGCCATCCACCGTACGGACGCTCTGTATCGATACGGTGTGTTTGACGTTAAAACATCACAACATATTAATACGTTATATAGTACGAGTGTTTTAGATTACGGTTTAAAGACAGAGAATACTTACTGAATGAATTTTTCGGCAATTACTAATTTTTTTCTGTGATAAAATTCACTCTGAACCGATATATTTACTTTTAAACTTATCTCGAATTCCAAATAAATGCTTCAAAACCAATATTTTTGTTAAATGAATCCCAAATTCACAAAAATATATTGCACTAGCTTATACCTCGCCACGAAATGAGATCCCACTACTAGCACTTGCCAAAACCTCTGCACTGCGTAATGTTACACCCTGTATATGCAAAATTTAATTATTAATTATAAACAAATCGGAAGACAAAATTAAAAAATTTCGTACAAAAATTATGCGTTCCTTTGCCCCACCACCTATAGTTTTTCGCGAAAACAAGTAGCACAGAACCATCTACAGGGTTCTATCTATCTCTATACCAAAATTCATCACAATCTATTTAGCAGTTTAGGAGCGTAAGCGTAACAAACAAACAAACCCACTTTCGAATTTATAATATTAGTTAGGGCTACTAGAATATTAAGTTAAGCTAGCCATCAACTTACCAGCCCATTAATAATTCGAAAATTCGATGCATTCTAGAAGTTTGTTTTCAGTTCGTTATGGTCTTCAGAGTAATTCCGAGATGCACAGCCTTCATTTTGTGTCGTAGATTCTGTCTGATATGGTAAACATAATCGCTTTAATAATTTCATCAGATCACCTCATGCAGGTATAAATTGCAGCAATTTGCCTTTGTTTCTTTAAAGCTTGTTTAACTAAACCCTACCTAAAAGCAAATTTAGAGTTACAAGTTCAGTTTTAATGAAAGTTAAAATATTGGAGAAATTTCAATACATTTGATTATAGCCCGTTCTTTCTATCTGTTGCCTTAGAAAATCCATTGTTTTGGTAAAATATACAGGGTGAGTTTTTTTTGATGATTAGTATGGGGATCTCGGAAACTAGCGGAGATAGAGCAATGGTTAAATTGGGAAAGATTTGCAGTTTTACTGGCCCAATTTAATGACACTTTCGGATTTTTGTAAAAAGTCATGGCTTACTAGATATTTTGAAAAAAAGAAATTCTGTCGTTTTAGTCAAATCCCTCTAGCTCTTTTGTTTTTGATTTTATAAAAAAGTGTAAATATCAAAGTTGAAGGGAATTGTATCCCGAATGTGATTGTCATGTCCTCGTTTTCGTGACAGCTCTCGTTTTCGAGATATGACACAAATTTATCTTTTTTTGAATGGAAACCATGGTTGGCTATGATCTCAAAAAATCGGACATTTTTAGAGGTTTTCAACGATATAATTTTCGATATAGTTATTCATAAAAATAACGGAGTTATGGATGCTTTTCTCTCTTATTTTCACTTTTAACGTAGTTAGCCATGAAATAGATTGATTTATTAATAACTATTCCAAAAAACATTAAACGATTTTTTTTATTAGGTATATCAGATATAACGAAAAAACTAAATAAGTAGGTACTTACTAAAAACTTAAGAAATTAATAAAATAATGGTTATGTTCGAAAAGTCCACCATTGTTATTTAGACAAAAATTACATCTTTTTAAGATTGGCATTATCGCTTTCCTCACAGACCGTCTACCAATTTCATCAATTGCTTGTAATACCACCTCCCTTAGGTCACCAACTGTCCCATACTTTTTTTTGTATAGTCTGTTTTTTAGCGCACCCCATAAATAGAAGTCTATAACTGCCAAATTGGGAGACCGGGGTGGCCATTCGCGTGGGCCATTTCTTCCTATCCAAGAGTTTGGATAGATATTACCTAGGTGTTGTCTTACTAATAACGAGTTATGAGCAGGTTCTCCATCATGTTGGAACCACCCAATTTCTAAACGAGTTCTCAAATTCAAATAATGCAACATGTCTTGAAAAGTGTATTGCAAGAAATGCAAGTAGCGCTTCCCAGTAGGTGATTCGTCATAGATAAAAGGCCCAAGAATAGTAGACCCTATGATACCACACCAAACATTAAAACCAAATTTTATCGTCGTCTTTGTTCTACATGAAAAGGGTTTTCTTTAGCCCAGATATGCTCATTGTGTCTATTGAACATACCGCAGTTAGTAAATCTAGTTTCATCTGACAATAACATCTTTAATGGAAACTGGATTGTCAAGGCACATGTGTCTAAACCATGGACAAAACAAAATACGTCCATGTTCGTCACCAGCATGCAAAGTTTGAGAAACTGAAAGTTTGTACAGGTGGAACTTGTGCGGTTTCACTGCCTTAACTACAGTTCGTTGAGATCTGCCAGCTTCTGCCGCAATCTCACGAGTTGATGTAGATGGATTTTGATTTACCATTGCCAAAACATTTATTTGTGCTACTTCGTTAATTTGATTACGTTCGTTTGGTGGTTTAGTAAAAGATCCATATCTGCGTAAACTATCGTAAAGCCTATTAAATGTACATAGAGCAGTTGACGACGGTTAAAATATGTATGAAAGTATTCCTCAGCTGCACGAACTGAATTTTTATGGCATATTATATAACATTCCAGTACATTCAGTTTTTCTTCGTTAGAATATTCCAATATCGACTGTCAGTTCAGCTCTACTAATGGAATTACTCTCAAATGAGGAAACGTTATAGTGAAAACAATCTTTTTCATGGCTACCTATGTTAAAAGTGAAAAATAACTCCGTTATTTTTATGAATAACTATATCGAGTATTATATCATTGAAAGCTCTAAAAATGTCCGATTTTTTAAGATCATAACCAACTATGGTTTCCATTCAAGGAAAGATAAGTTTGTGTCATATCTCGCAAACGAGGACATGAAAATCACATTCGGGATACAATTCCCTTCAATTTTGATATTTACACTTTTTTTATAAAATCAAAAACAAAGGAGCTAGAGAGATTTGACTAAATAGACAGAATTTCGTTTTTTCAAAATATATAGTAAGCCATGACTTTTTACAAAAATCCGAAAGTATCATTAAATTGGGCCAGTAAAACTGGAAATCTTTCCCAATTTAACCATTGCTCTATCTCCGGTAGTTTCCGAGATCCCCATACTGATCATAAAAAAAACTCACCCTGTATATAACAATATCTTATGCTTGTTTAATATAATAAACTAGTAACTAGTATATAAAGAAACTAATCGTATCCAGTTTATTGAAAAATAAATCATTCATATTTTGTGCTGCATAAATTTTCCGCTCTAATCGCCGTTCCATGGGCTTTATCTATTTGTTCCATCGATGAATTAGCACATCGATTGTTTTCTAAAACACCATCGCACCGGCCACGCCTTGGAAACGCCGTTCTGCGCCATTCCAAACGCTAACGAACTAATGAAGTAACAAGTGTAGGCGATGACTAAATATTAGAGCGGCTTATAATACCGCGACTCGGCTTATCGAATGATACGTGCCTTCGATATTCTGTTCTTCTTGCGGCTCGCATGCAGTAGGTAACTAGAGGTCGCGCCGAGTCGTTGTTCAGAACAAGAATCTCAGTGGATTTTAACAGTACTCCAAGGCTTGTAAAAGGTCACATATTCTCTTTAGTCATTTAACTCTTCTGATAGTGCGGTCATATTAGGCAAATGAAATATTTAAAATACTCCTTATTTTTCAATGGAATGTGTCTTTGGCCTGACAGTTATTTGGAGAAGAATTAACATTTCAGAATGTAGAATATGTGGGCTTCAAATCGGTCCAATAGATCGCAATATTCGGAGTACCTCAGGGATCGAACTTTGGCCCTTTATTGTTTTGAATGTTTATCAATGATTTGCCATCCAAATTAAACTGTCTACAATTACTTTTTATTGAGGACATAAAGCTCTTTTTCTCATTGTTCATACTGTTAGGTCCAAGACCTGGGTATACTGAGTGATTGTCCTGAGGGAGGGGCGCAAAATGAAAATTGTGATACCAAAGGTTATTACTTGAACCTATACTCATTCAGTTTAATAAGTTATTGCTTTTCTGTCTACTGTTTACGATCATCTAACTCTTTCAGTTTACGAGGGCTGCCTTTTATATTTCGGGATTAGAGAACAATAACAAATATTAATAATCGAAAATCGCTTTATTGTTTTTCAAAATATTCCTCATGAAGATCTATACACTTCTGCATGCGTTTGAACCAATTGTCGAAGCACTTTTTCCACTCTGATTGAGGTATCTCCAAAACATGTATTCTGAACGCAGCAACCGCTTCTTCAGGCGTCGAAAAACGTTGACCTCTCAGTTTGTTTTTTACGTACGGGAATGGGTGACAAGTCAGGACTATAGGGCGGATGACTCATCAAATCGATGTTTTGAGTGGTCAAAAATGCAGTTGTTTGAGCCGATGTGTGAGGGCTCGCATTGTCGTGGTGAAGAGTGATCCGTCTTCGGCGGTTGGTTTTCCGCATTTCTTGGAAGACAACTAGCAAACAAATGATTGTGTACCACTCAGAATTGACTGTTCTGCGTTGTTCTAGTGGTACGGTTGCGACATGTCCAGTTTTTCCGAAAAAAACGGCGATCATTTGCTTGGAAGTGCTTCGTGCGCGAACAACTTTTGTTGGGTTCGGCTCATCTTGAAACACCCATACAGTCGACTGCTGTTTACTTTCATACGCGTAAATCCACGATTCATCACCTGTCACTTTGTCATAAACGTGTTTTGAAGCACCGTGATCGTATTTTTTGAGCTTTTCATTCGACCAATCGACACGAGCTTTTTTTTGCATTATCAGTTCGCGTACAGCATCAATGGTTTCCGGGACAACAACTGTTTTTGGACGACCTTCACGAAATTCGTCTTGGAGTGAACTACGACCCCGATTGAATTCACCATACCATCGATAAACAGTGGTCCTTGATGGAGTTTCATCGCCAAAAATTAAATTAAGTTCATCCATGGACTCTTGCTGACACTTAATCCACGTCGAAAGTTGTAAAAAATAATCGCACGAAACTGTTCACGATTTAATTCCATCTTTTGGCCGAGATGAATCCTTTAAGTTACTGTAAACAACACATAGCGCTCGTATGTCAAAACGTTCTGAGTACGTAACCTCAAAAATGTCAAACTTTACGATAGAACTGTCAGTTGTCAGATTGCAACACTAAGGTTGTCCAATCCCGAAATATAAAAGGCAGCCCTCGTACATAATTTATAGTAACAGTATATCACTTATTTGAAGTTTTTTATATACAATTAACATCAATTCGCTAAGAAAGTTGTTAATTTGATATGATAATTAGTTTAAATGTCACTTTTAGAGCTATCGTAGTTTTCGTAAGCTACTTATTTATCTATTCTGTTCACCACATTGTTAGCGTAATATTTTTAGGTTCTATCGAAAAAAAAACGGATGCTTCTGTAAAAACCGGAACCAGAAATCAAACTCAACATGTTAAAAATAACGTCCGCACCCCACAAAAGGGGTTGATATGGATATTCGTCTATTTTCGTACTTCGAGGAATGGAATTTTCGTATAGATATAATAGAAACGTTGTCGTGATGGGTGTTCGGTGTGTGTAGTATTTTTATTTTCGGATTTCCGGTCTGGTCGGTTAAACTCGTCGTCTCGATTCCTCGATACACATCCGTTGAACTGAACCGAACGCTCATTCTGTCCTACCGATATCCGGTCGACCTTCGAGAAGTGCAACCCGGCAGAGCTTCAGGTAAACCGACAGAATTAAAATAGTCGGGCCGGTAATATGTAAGGGGATTAATTTAGTAGTACAGGGTGTTCCCAATGACTTGCAGTACAGCACAAGCAATGTTGAAGGCAAAGTTTCTTAAGGCGGGACCACACATTTAAATAATATATGAACCGATCCTATCGAAAATATATACTTAAATATATAAAAATACATAAAATAAGAAAATACATAAAAGAAAAAAAAATAAAACATAATTTTTACACCAAGTTTCTATAACAATGGTGACTTTTTGGTCAATTGCCTGTCTAATTCTATTATTATCTTTATTAATTATCCACTTTTTTAACTATTTTTTTATTGCACTTACACTTATAAACTGCGTTTGATACAGACTTTTAGATCTTTGCGGGAAAGTATGCTCTTGTTCGTAGTAATACTAGCCTAATAGAGTGTGATATTTCAAAGATTCAAATTTAAAGAATTGTTATGTAATTCGTTTTATTCTTGATTAGGATTTTTAAGATTTTCTTCTGGTGGCTTTGTAGACGTTTTAAACCGTTAGAGTAAGCTCCCCCCAGGCAATGATTCCTCAGTTGATCATGCTGTCGAAAACTGCGTAATACAACTTCATCAATGTATCCGTTTTTATAATCTTGGAGAGATTATAGAATACAAATCCTAAATATTTTGTTTTTCTAACAATGTATTCTACATGTTTATCCTTCTTCATTCTGTAATCAAAGATTATTCCCAAATATTTACATGATTTCACCCTATTCGGGATTTTTTCATTGACTGAAACTGACCGAACACTTATTTTGCAATTTCCGAATGCCATGTAAACAAGTTTATCCAAAATTAAAGATAGTTTATTTAAAGCTAGCCAGTTACTTATAGCTTTAAGATAGTTGTTCATCTTGATCTCTACTTCAGCCCAACTTTTTTCCTATAGATATAACCGCTGTGTCATCGGCAAATAATATTATTACGTCATCAGGCATATTAGTTAGTAAATCATTAACATATTAAATGAATAATATTGGTCCCAGTACTGTTCCTTGCGGAACACCTGTTCGAACTTCACAATATTCACTTACAACCTCATTCACATATTTAAACACTGCTTTCAGTCTTGAAACTAAGAAGTCATGAGCTTATAAGCTTTGCCCCTTATTCCATAACACTATAATTTTTCTAATAATATCTTAAGATTGACAGTATCAAAGACTTTCGGTAAGTCTAGAAATGTAGCTGCAATTTCTTACTAAATCCACATGTTAAAGTAAACATTTTACTTTATTTCATATTCCTGCTCAAATATGGTTTCGCTATGGGGATCTGTAGACGGCTAATAAGGATTTTTTTTATTGGAGAAAACAAAGTTTAATTTCTCTGGAAGTTGGGGGCCGACCAAAATCTAAGAATCTTTCTTACGTGTCCTACTTCTCTTTTTTTCCGTTCTTCCTATTGCGCTCTCTGCTCTCCCCTCCCATTAACTACTGTTCTATACAGACCATTTATGTGTATATTAGTTTGGTGTGTGAATTGATTCTTGACTACACTTGCAGTCACCTTAAACGAATAGAGTCTTTCAAACCTACCCTCCATGGATTATTCCCTTTCTGTACTTGTCTGTTTTCACTGTCGGTGTCTGAATTTCTCAAGTTATACGCTATTTTAAACTATTTGTTATTATTTAGAATACTCTAACCGAAAGTTAAATAAAATTCACAACGCCACTTCAAAATGGGGGTTAAACAAAAATCAGAGCTATAAAACCATCAGGCGTCAATCAATGTTATATAATTCTTCTTTCGTGAAGGCAAATATTCTGGTAGTACAGGAATGCTTGTTAGACAAAAATGTCGACGACATTGTTTTATTCTAAAATGCAGATAGTTGTATATAAATGTGTCATTGGCAAGGGGACGGACAGTATTACGTGAAATAGTCTTTGTCGACAGTAGATAAAGTGTTAATTATGTTGTGTGAATAATTTAATTTCATCATTTGACATACAAACGTAAATAATTAGGAAAATAAATTGAACTCATCGATCTAGGATTAAAGACAGTATCTTTTAGACAATTCAACATTTCCAACACTGAAAAGTTATCATAACACGCCTTAAAAATATTAATAAAATGTTTCGATTTTAGGACATAGTAGATTTTTGATCCTAGCTCAACTAGTGAGCTTTGGGAAGTAAAATGACTGCGACCCCAAGCTCAATTTTGTGACACTTTCAGTTTTTGTGCTGCAATTTCCAAGAGACAGAAATATGTAGTAGATAATATTATTCGTTAATTTTAAGACTTAAACTACTTGTAATTATCGTATTTACGTAATTGACGTTAACAACTTTATTGTTTGAAATCCAGCAAAAATTCATGAACTGAAAATGTTCACAAGTCACAGTCATTTAGCTTTTTATCTACGTTAGATAATACACTAATTAGTCAAAATAAAAGCGGATTCAGTAGCCAGCAGTTGACGGACGTGATTTCAATTGTTGAAGACCTTGGACTCTTGATTTACAACCAGGACTTAACTTGTGAATTCACGTGTAGAACATTTTACGTTCATACGTTTACGTTAATGTTATCTTATGAAGCGAAAAAACACGGTAACATGGGAAATCGCTGATGTCATATCTAGGAAGATAGCACTTGCACAATGTTAATGTTCTCAACAATGTACATTCGATCGAAAATTTTAATAATCATAAAATGGCCGTTTTAAATACCAAATTTGAGTCAAGATAATTTCTTTCAAACAATTTATTACATACGAGGGCTTCCTTTTATATTTCGGGATTGGACAACCCTAGTGTTGCAATCTAACAACTGACAGCTATATCGTAAAGTTTGACATTTTTGAGGTTATACGTACTCAGAACGTTTTGACATACGAGCGCTATGTGTTGTTTACAGTAACTTAAAGGATTCATCTCGGCCAAAAAATGGAATTAAATTGACCATTATCATGCGATTATTTTTTACAATTTTCGACGTGGATTAAGTCAGCAAGAGTGCATGGATGAACTTAATTTAATTTTTGGCGATGAAACTTCATCAAGGACCACTGTTTATCGATGGTATGGTAAATTCAATCGAGGTCGTAGTTCACTCCAAGACGAATTTCGTGAAGGTCGTCCAAAAACAGTTGTTGTTCCGGAAACCATTGATGCTGTGCGCGAACTGATATTGCAAGATCGTCATGTGACCTATCGTGAGATTGAGTTAACATTACACATTAGTGGGACCAGCATGTATTCCATATTGCATAAACATTTGAATGTCACAAAAATTTGTTCGTGTTGGATCCCACACAATTTGTCAATCGTTCAAAAAGAGGCTAGTGTCGATTGGTCGAAAGAAAATCTCAAAAAATACGATCGCGGTGCTTCAAAACACGTTTATGACATAGTGACAGGTGATGAATCGTGGATTTACGCGTCTGAGTCCGAAAGTAAACAGCAGTCGACTGTATGGGTGTTTCAAGATGATCCGAATCCAACAAAAGTTGTTCGCGCACGAAGCACTTCCAAGTAAATGATCGCCTGTTTTTTCGGAAAAACTGGACATGTCGCAACCGTACTACTAGAACAACGCAGAACAGACAATTCTGAGTGGTACACAACCATTTGTTTGCCAGTTGTCTTCCAAGAAATGAGGAAAACCAACCCCCGAACACCCGAACACAGATCACTCTTCACCACGACAATTCGAGCTCTCACACATCGGCTCAAACAACTGCATTTTTGACCACTCAAAACATCGATTTGATGAGTCATCCGCCGTATAGTTCTGACTTGTCACCAAATGACTTCGTAAAAAACAAACTGAGAGGTCGTTTTTCGACAGCGGTTGCTGCGTTCTGAATGCATGTTTTGGAGATACCTCAATCAGAATGGAAAAAGTGCTTCGACAATTGGTTCAAACGCATGCAAAAGTGTATAGATCTTCATGGGGAATATTTTGAAAAACAATAAAGCGATTTTCCATGACTAATATTTGCTTTTGTTCTCTAATCCCGAAATATAAAAGGCAGCCCTCCTATATCTTCTTTTTAGGCGAAGCTACTTTTTGGCCATTGGGGAAGTTGCTGATTTTTCGTTTTTTTTTAGAATATTATGCCCAAAAAGTAATTAATTTACGTTGCTCCAGACTCTTCGTGACGGTTCTGGTATGTTCCAGTGAACATACAACAGTTCTATTCGAGCATTCAAGAACGTCATAACAATATAAAAACATTAGATTTGATGCAGAATATTCTGTTGAGCACTTCAGGCTAAATTGGAAAAGTTTTTATTGACAATTTGTAATAATCATAAATAAATGTTTTAATTTGTTGAGTATATGAGGAAGAGAGAAAAAGAGAAAGAGAGAGAGAGAGAGATAGGGACAAGAAGGGAGGTTTGAAATGAGGAAGAGGAAGAAGGGAGAGAAATAGAGAGGGAGAGAGAGCTTCGTTGAGAGAAACATTTCTATTACTTTTTTTTTCACAACCACAGTCGTGGGAAGCTTTTCAATAACAATCCAGATTTCGCCCTTGTGCAACTTGTTTAAAAAAACTTTTAACAAATTGAAAAAACACAAATTATGTCTTGCCACTTAAAGAGATTCTGGATAGTCGATTTCCTGGTAGACGGTTTGAAAAACGAGATGCCATTGATTGGCCAGCATGGTGGCCAGATATGACACCATGGATTTTTTTCTATGGGGGCATTTAAAGACCCACTTGTTTGCTACTGCTTCAGAGTTACTGGATGATACCAGATATATCAAAGAATGTCTGACTTACTCAATAACAATCAGAGATCAGAAACATCTCCAGGACCACGTTTTAATTTACAAATTCGTTAAATATTGAAGGAATATCAAAAAGGACAAACCCTTAAATTCCCTTTTAAACAAGCTTTAAATCGAGGTGTCACTCTAACGGTAGTGTTCCATTTTAAAAAAATGCGGGTGCAATTTAATTAACGCCTAAAATGGACAGCTTATTACGATTTTCTAAATAATTAGTATATAGAGAAATATTCCAGATGTCTCGTTTTTGTTGGGTCGCCCTGTATGTGCCCCTCATATAAAAATTATATAGAAAATATTGTTATAGTTGCCAAAATGGGTATATAAAAGATAAATTAATTAATTATAATTAATTAAATTTTGTATAATTTTCAGTTACTAATTAGAATTTGGTTAAGGGTAGGCTAAAGATTATTTTAGCCTGCCCTTAAATTTTCTAGTTCCAGTTAGAGTAACTGGAAAAAATTATGATTGTAGAAACAAGAATTACTTACTTTGTTTTATATCACTAATTTATTTATTTAATAAGCATAAAAAACCGTGACTAGTTTCGACAATACTATGTTATTTTCTTCTGAAATTCATGAATGACGCCTAAGGATTACATAAATACGACATTTTTTGTGTACAAAAATATAGAAATAGAAACAACTATGTGAATTGAACTTACTTATTTTGGAACCACAAGTGAGAGTTAGCGAAACTTTTGTCGAAACATAATATTAAAGTTAGTTTTAGATCACAATCCAAATTGTCAAACCATATTTTTAACGTCGAAGATAAAATAACTGTTAAGTTCTCGAAATGTGGAGTATATAAACTAAAATGTTCGGAGTGCAATAGCTTTTACCTTGATATGACCTTGGTCAATATTCGATATCTTGAACACTTACGTTCCTTTAGATTAAATAAAACTGACTCAACATTTGCTAACCATTTTCTCACTACACGGCATACATTTCCAAAATTACAAGAAACAGAGATCAAAAGAGCTATTTCAAATTTTTAACTAACTAATAAACAAAAATGATATATTTAAATTTTCTTAATCAGTTTACCACCTTGTTTCAATATTCTTGTACACAAAAAATGCCATATTTATGTAATCCTTCCGAGAATTCAACACATACCTACTATAGACAAGGTCTATTTCAAAATGTTTTGTCGTCATTCATGAATTTGTTTCCGTTTGAACATGACATAGTACTAATCACGGTTTTAATGTTCATTTACTAAATAGATAAGTAAATTAGTGATATAAAACAAGTAATTCATTTTTCTACAATCATAATGATAGTAAAGGGTGTTTTTTAGAGGTATAGAACTTTAAGTTGGCAACACTCTTTTAACGTTTTAACCAGCGGCCATATTGTCAGCTGTCAAGTGATTTATGTTTAGTTTAGTTTGGAATTTCATCATGAATAGACTGACGCCTGAACAACGCTTCCAACATGTGCAAATTTATTTTGAAAATCATGATTCTGTTCGTCCATTTTACAATCAACATAATCGTCCATCAAAACAATTAATTCGATTAACTATGCAACGTTTACTCTAAATGAGAATACGCATCCACAGAGATGTCGTACAGAAGAATCCATTGTTGCTGTACTCGTACAAGAATTGAAGCCACACGATCACCTAGCAAGGCGTGTATTCGGTGAATGGACCCAAACCAAGATTGCCGTTGATCCCGATTTTCATAAGCGAATTTTGTTTAGCGATGAAACTCAATTTTGGTTGAATGGATAGGTCAATAAACAAAACTGCCATATTTGGAGTGATGATAATCCTCAAGTTCATGTTGAGACACCGTTACATCCAGAAAAACTGACTGTTTGGTGTGCTTTATGGGCTGCTGGAATAATTGGTCCTTACTTCTTTAAAAACGATGCTGGCCAGAACGTTACAGTCAGTGGTGATCGCTATAGAGCCATGATTCCTAACTTTTTCGTTCATCAATTGAACAATCATGATATACACGAGCTGTGGTTTCAACAAGACGGACCAACATGTCACACAGCTCATGCCACAATTGCTTTATTGAAAGAAACGTTTGGTAACCGCATAGTTTCACATTTCGGACACGTGAATTGGCCTACAATATCGTGCGATTTAACGCCTCTAAACTATTTTCTGTGGGGATACGTGAAGTCGCTAGTCTACGCCGATAAGCCCCAAACGACTGACCACTTTGGAGGACAACATTCGCCGCGTTATTGCCGATATACGGCCACAAATGTTGGAAAAAGTATCGAAAATTGGACCTCCAGATTAGACTACGTCCGAGCCAGCCGTGGCGGTTATATGCCAGAAGTCATATTCAAATTATAATGCCAGAAGATTATCTTTCGTATAAAGTAAATTTCATGTCAATATAAAAATTTATTCCATTTCAAAGTTCTATACCTCTACAAAAAACACCCATTTTGTCACAAAGTAATGGCTTCCACCATCAACTATGAAATTTAATTAATTAGTAATATTTATAAACTTTACCTATATCGACAGAATTGCAGATCTTTACAATTTGTTAAAAAAATATGTTGAAATAAATTGTGGATAAGTGATACGTGAGCGACATTTTGATTCTTAGTCTTGGACATGTTATGAAGGCGATTATACACAAAAATTGTGTGGGACTAATTCTCCGAAGTCAAAAATTTCGTTTTGTCTACTACTGCTGCCACTCTTATTGTAGCATTTAATAATAAAAATCGCAAAACTGTTCGTGGAAAACCTTTTAATCTTTGCTTTGTATAAGTCACCACACTTGGAAAACCCCTTGTATTATTACACCTATAATTATAACTACAATAATATATTCACGGTAAACAGTATCGCGCTATTAACATGCGTATTTTTATGTATAAAAAACCACATGACCTTCACACATGATCGACATATACGCTATTTTTCACTTTTATCTGCTGAAGGTACTTGAGCTGCGCGACCGCACGTACAATCTCATAGTAAATAGAGTTGTTTACAGCGACTTTAAATGTCTCGCCACCTGAAACAATACAACAAACGCAGTAAAATGAAAATATTTACACCGTCGTGAAGAATATACAATACGTTTATTATTAACCACCATGCCAAGAATCGCTAATCCCAATGACGAATCTTTTTTTTCGAAATTGTACCTTTAAGGTTCCGGATATCAGTGCAAAATCCGGAATACGAATCCGTATATGATGAAGTTAGAGGAATTTTCGCCATATGGCGTGCAAACTTTGGAATCGTTTAACAGCTGATAAGAATGACGAATCCTGTTTATCCGACTATTTTTATCTGGTATCGACGTCAAACAAGGTTTCCTATAATCGTTGGAAACGTACCAATTAAAACAATAAAGCAACACGTTGAATAATTATAGTGAAAATGTATTTTTTACAGATAAAAACTTTGAAGTATGATGTAATGAAGCCGAACCAATGCCAAGCCGTATAATGCGTTTCATTTGTAATTATTACTGTAATTTAACAGTAATGATAAAAACGATGTTTTATGTTGAAGATTTAGACATTATCCATTCCAATCCAATATCCTTTCATATGATTCTGATTCTGATTTAGTGTTGGAATCCTAATTAAATGAAAGATTTACTTTTATATATTCAGATGAACACAAAGCATTAAAAACAAAAACATCGAGTAACCGCCTACAAAAAAAGCATTACCACTTTATCTGCAACATATCGATTGTAATTCCTTATAGTTCAGGATTTCATGTTCACGCGATATATAATGTTCAACATATAGAACTTTGGGAAAATCTAGCATGAAGAGAGTTCGAATCTAGAGCAGCTCCATGTCACTGCTGATCAAACCTGTGTTGCTGGCATAGGTGTCTAAAATGAACTTGCCGGACTGTGTAGGAAATGCTAGGATTGGGCTGGAGCATAGTGCTGCCTTCAGTCGTCTGAATGATGTTTCGCAATCCTCATTCCAACGGAAGGTCTCTTTCTCAGTGGTCTGCCGATGTATAGGCGCGGCAATGGTGCCAAATCCCTCAACAAATCGCCTGTAGTATGAACAGAGAAGTTCATGCTTGTCTCTTGGGATTGGCCAATCACGAATGGCTTCTATCTTGTCCTCGTTGGAACGGATTCCTGACTCGGAAAAGGCGTGGCTCAAAACCTCTACTTCTTTTTGGAACATGGAATACTTCTTCGGGTTGAGTCTTAGGTTGGCATTATTAATTCTCGACAATACTTCGTCCAGGTGCTTCAGATGGTCGTCGAATGTCTGACCCATGACCAGAATGTCGTCGAGGTATACTACGCATGTTCTCCATGTCAACCTGCTCAATACATACTCCATTAGCCTCTCAAATGTTGCGGGAGCATAACATAACCCAAAAGGCATGACCATGAACTGAAACAACCGTTTACAGATGTCTTCTGTCTTCTCTCTGTCGTTTTCGTGTAGACCAACCTGCAAATATCCACTCTTCAGGTCTAGTGTGGAGAACCAACGGAAGCCGGCTAGTGTGGTCAGAGTGTCCTCAATTCGGGGTAGTGGATAGCTAGCTGTCTTTCTTCGTGAATTCGTTCAGCTTTCTGTAATCCACGCAAAATCGGGGGATTCCATCCTTCTTTTTAACTAGCACAACGGGAGCGGACCTTGGGCGGATGAATGGCTCAATAACTCCATTTTGTAACATGGACTCAATGTTTCCCGTATTTCCTAGAAAGAATGGTTCGAGAGGACATTGTTTTGGGGGATTTACTAATAACTTGATAACATGTGTCATAACTATTCAGTAATCCATTAGTTAATTTTAAATTTTTCTGTTAGACAAATGTAAGTACTTACATAATCAATTAACTCCAAAGTGATTAATTTCAACACAAAAATTGCACCAAATTGCACTATTTAATTCAGTTCTCACTTTTCACTACAAATAAACTTTTCACAGACCCTGCACAATTACAAACTAGCCTTTAGAATGTAAACAAAAATAGATAAACTACGAACTCATTTGTCAAATTCGCTGGGAAGCAACATGATATATTGCGATGTTGCAATATCTATCTAGTCAGTTTGCGGTGTGGTTATGATTAATTTTTAATTATGAAAAAAAAGCTGTTGGGCAATTTTGAAGTGAAGCCATGTGATTTAGTAGCTATATTTGACGTTTTAGAAGCAATGCAATGTTATAAAAGTTTTTGATTTATTTTCACCTGAACTGTTATTGTTCAAAACATTTGCACTCATACCGTTCAGACCCTGTATATATTGTCTTATTACCCTATCTAGGAATTTAGTCAAATCCATCTTAATCCCTGTATTGCTGATAAATATGCTTGAATCAATTCAAGTCGGTGCCAAGCAACAATCAAGCTTGATGAAGTATTACATAAGTAACCAATGTGGGATTTTGGATTTACTTGGCACCGACTTCATAAATATACTAAATTGATAGGAAATTAATTTGTACAGAATGAGCACCTTTTAATGTTTACATTTTTTACTTCCTGGGTAGGTACCTAACAACATTGAATATGTTATTTCTTTATTAGAGTTGCATTTTGTTATAATTATTTTTAGCTTTTTAGTCATAGGTGGAAGTCGGTTATATTTTTTTTTATTTTTTTTGTTTTTCAACTAAACTTACTTAATTGTATAGTGTATAATGTTTTTTTGTTGTTTTTATCCTTGTTCTTATTCTCTTTTCTCTTCTTTTTGTATCTCTTATTAGTATGTATTAATTTGTTAAGAATTTAAGTATTTCGTATTAATTTAATTTAAATTTTGTTTTTTTTTTCAAGTATGAAAACCACCGTTGTGTAGTATCTTTTCTCTGTAATTAGGTTACTTACTACCTGGTTGAGAATAAAGCATACTACTATTATTATTATCACCAGTTACAGAAACCCAATCTTCCGGGGCGGTTTTCGATAGGCAGCCCTGTATAGTACAGGGTGTCCCAAAAGTCCCGGAACGGCATTTTATCTCGGCGGGAACACATTTTAGAGAAAAATGTTTCAAACATAACTTATAGGATTCGTCCCTGGCTATCGAATTGTGACCTTGAATTTGACCTTGACCTTGACCTTCAAGGTTATTTCAAGGTCAAGTCGATTTTTTCAAATGGAACAACATATTTCTGACCTCGGAAATGGAAAGATCGGAAAATTTTACGTTCAAATATGTCCTTGACCATTTTTAAAACTTGACCTCTGGTGGTCAGTAAAGGTCAAGTCCAGGTCAAGAACAACTTCGTTGCGTAGCCATACTAAGCATCGCATTGCCGTGGAAAAATCCTAAACCTTAGTTCTTGAAAAAAATTTTTTAACCCATATTTGACGATCTACGCAACGAAGTTGTTCTTGACCTTGACTTGACCTTTACTGACCACCAGAGGTCAATGGTCAAGGACATATTTGAACGTAAAATTTTCCGATCTTTCCATTTCCGAGGTCAGAAATATGTTGTCCCATTTGAAAAAATCGACTTGACCTTGAAATGACCTTGAAGGTCATGGTCAAATTCAAGGTCACAATTGGATAGCCAGGGACGAATCCTATAAGTTCTGTTTGAAACATTTTTCTCTAAAATGCGTTCCCGCCGAGATAAAATGTTGTTCCGGGACTTTTGGGACACCCTGTACTATACAGGGCTGCCTATCGAAAACCGCCCCGGAAGATTGGGTTTCTGTAACTGGTGATAATAATAATAGTAGTATGCTTTATTCTTAACCAGGTAGTAAGTAACCCAATTACAGAGAAAAGATACTACACAACGGTGGTTTTCATACTTGAAAAAAAAAAAAACAAAATTTAAATTAAATTAATATGAAAATACTTAAATTCTTAACAAATTAATGCATACTAATAAGAGATACAAAAAGAAGAGGAAAGAGAATAAGAACAAGGACTTTTGGGACACCCTGTATAGTTTTACTAAAATCTTTCTAAACAATCAAATTGAATTCAAGCTTTATTCGACTCTTGCACATTCTCCATAAACCCAAGACCCAAGTATGCACAACAAACAATTTCTTTCCAAGGACAAAGCTAAGCCAAGAGACAATACAAAAATCTTTACATATTTATCATAACTGTTTCAAACAGCCAAACAGGTTGACGTTTGAAAACCACTTTGCAAATCCTATCCCGAACGTGCTGTGTTCGGTTCAACGTGTCGATCGGTTTCTATCGCGTTTTACCTTGCGATTTGTAGGAAGTACTACATATCGGTACTCAACGTCGATGATTGTGAATAGTACCGAAGTTGCGGTCACGCTTTCCCCGCTGTCAATCTATAATTATTAACAATACAATGCACCGGCATTACGACTCTGCCTTTCACCGAACCTACGCCGTTTGATTCATTCTGTGTGTGCTGATTTCGTTTAGGTGGAAATGAATTGTGTCTTTAGACCTAGTTAGCTGATCTGAGATGCGGTATCGCTTCAAGCCAGATATTTTAATACTGCCTGTCTGTTTAGAGTTTTTGCAGACGTTGATATCGAAATAAATAAAATTTTAAGGGCTTATTTAGACTTAATAAAGCTTCTCAATGGAAACCCTCAAATTAAACATCACAATTAACTGGATGGCAAGTGCAATGCGTATTTTCGACACCCTTACCTCGATCAGTCCATGGATCATTTATTTAAATTGGTATCTATCTTGTGCCCTCGGATCCATATCAGTACGACATCTTTGTTATATAGACCGTCTATTATTTTGGAGTCATCCATTCGATCTCCTTCCCAATCAGGATTGAGCTTTTCTACTTTCTTTCTCTTTACTTATCCCGATGTTAGGTTAGGCTTCAGTGGTCATAATTATAAACGGGTCTAGGTTCCAAGTGAGAACCACCTCTAAATTTAAAAGATATTCGACGTTTCGACTCCTGTTTTGGAGCCATTATCAAGAGACAAAATAAAAATAACGAAAATCAGGTTATAAACCGAAATTGCGGTCTCAATCTGCCTAGACGGCACTGATTTAGAAGAATAGGTTTTAGATTAAACTCAGATTCTCAATCTTAAGGGTAAAAAACGGTTTATCTCGATTTGAGGCAAGTCCTATAGAAAAAAATTAAATAGCAAAGTTGCAGGTAATAACAGTATCTACAACTTTTGTGTTTACATTTTTTTTCACATAACCTCAAAACGTATGTAACAAATTAAAAAAAAAGTTTTTGATTTTTTATTTTTAACTTTTACACAAACCAACCCCACCGGCTTTTTTTAAAAAACAGGTATTTTGACTTGAAAATTAGAGTGCTTTTTCAACATTAAGTCAAAATAAGGTGAAAAAATACAAGTTCCTTTGTGATAAAAGCAATTTTTTTGAAAAGATAAAAATAAAAAAACACAAACTTGGTTTTTGAATTTGATATATAAATTTTGAGGTTATGTGAAAAGTTGTAGATATTTTTATTACCTACAACTTTGCTATTTAACTTTTTCCTATAAGACTTGCAGTTTTGCCTGAAATCTGGAGATAAACTGTTTCTTTTTTTTGGGACAAAAAGTTTTGATTTTTTTGGGTGCTACTAAAATTTTGATTTTTTTTTGGAACCCCAAATTTTTTTTTGGTCCTCAAAATTTTTTTTCTAATTACCACAAAAATTTTGAATATATTTTTATGGGGCCACAAAAATGTAAAAATTTTATTTTTGTGATCAGAAAAATTTTGATTTTTTTTTGGAAGCACAAAAATATATTTTTTTAGGACCACAAAAATTTTAAATACATTTTTTTGGGACCAAAAAAATTGTTTTTTTTTTAATCACAAAATTTTTAATTTTATTTCGACCAACAAAACATTTAATTATTTTTACTACAAAAAATTCTTTTTTTTTTGTTTACAAAAATGTAAAATTTTTGTTTTTGCCATCAGAAAAATTTTGATTTTTTTTTTATCACAAAATTTTTTAATTTTATTTTGCACCACAAAACATTTATTTTTTTACTTCAAAAAATTAGTTTTTTTTTTGGTTTACAAAAATGTTGGATTTTTTTTGGGACCACAAAAATCTTTAACTTTCTCTTGGATTACAAGTATCTTGAATTGTTGTTGTTTAGGACCACAAAACGTTTGATTTTTTTTAACCACAATAATTTTGAATTTTTCTTGGGGCCACAAAACTTCTGAATTTTTTTGGGGGGGACAATTTTTTTCAAAAATCATGACATTTAACATTGACTTAAGAGGAGTATATTTACTATGTTTTAAACTATTTCTCATAGTTTATTTTGTATTTTGCAACATTTGTACGGTATTTAGATTTAAGTTACACAAGAAAAACTGCACAAAATTCAATGTAGGATGAAATGAGATTAAACTTTACAACTAATATCTAAATAATCCCTAATGATTTATTCAACGAACATTTTTTGTCACATTAAAATATAAAAAAAAACATCTATACATACGAATTGAGAATGTTCTACTTTTTGAAGTCAGTTTAAAAAATAATTTAACAATAATTGAAAATTGGATTTTGTTCTGACATTTAAAACGAATTTTAAATTATCTTTTGGTGACATTTAAGACGTATGTAAAATTGATTTTAGTTTGATAGACAGTTCAATACTTATATATTTTAGACATATTCCCTGAAATTTGTAAATGTCATTTTTCAGTTCGCACCTATTATGCCCGATAAAAAATACACAAATCAGCCGTAAAATACGAACACATTCCTATTTCCTATGCCGGTGTTTTTATCAAACAACTAAAACTTCCTCACATTCAACTAGTATTTTCAACAGTAACAACTGTTGATTTCAAACAGAGCGCACTAAATTTAGGGTAACAATCCATCAGTGAGTCATTCTTTTGTCACACAGGGGTTATCATTCAATGATACAATGACTTCGCCATTGCAGGTTTTATGACCCTCTTTTATTTTACAACTGCGGACGTGACCCTTCATCCACTTTAATAATGCCCAAATATTAGAGCCCCCAAAAACCCTGAACTAATATTTCATAGCTCGTGGTTGGGAATATATGAATCAGTTCACACAAAATAATGTCAATGAAAATTCCCAGATTTTTTTTTAATTTCTGACCACTTAAAAAGGGTAGAAAGGGTTTTTGCGGAATTGTTATTACGTGACAACCTTGTTTCTGTACCTGCACTTTTTTTGGCAGGTAATATTTAAAATTTCCAGTTTCAACATGTTACAGTCGGTAGGTTAAAATATTTATTTATTGAACAATATTGTGCAAAATTTTGTTTTGGTGCTTTAAATGAAAACAGTACAGAAAGTACATTTGTCTACTTGTTTGGTTGTAGAGAGTTATCTCTGGAAGTAGTTAATTGATCTTAATAATTCTTAAACTACTAGAAAGCTACATTATTCGTGAGTAACATAGGCTATGTTTTATTTCAATAAAATGTTTCCTACGCGATGGACGGGAGGGGGCAGTAGGTTGCCTACAGTTTTTTCTTAAATATCTATATATACATATATATTAGAAATATGAGGTTTTTGAAAAATTTACTATTTTTCGGGAAACAAACTTAATACAGCCGAGAGAATTAAGAGGTTGGTTTTTTCTTTAAGTGAAGTAAGAAAATATATACAAGGTGAGTTTTTTTTGATGATCAGTATGGGGATCTTGGAAACTAGCGGAGATAAAGCAATGGTTAAATTGGGAAAGATTTGCAGTTTTACTGGCCCAATTTAATGACACTGTAAAAAGTCATGGCTTACTAGATATTTTGAAAAAAAGAAATTCTGTCGATTTAGTCAAATTCCTCTAGCTCCTTTGTTTTTGATTTTATAAGAAAAGTGTAAATATCAAAATTGAACGGAATTGTATCTCGAATATGATTGTCATGTCCTCGTTTGCGTGACAACTCTTGTTTTCGAGATATGACACAAACTTATGTTTTTTTGAATGGAAACTTTAGTTGGTTATGACCTCAAAAAATCGGACAATTTTAGAGATTTTCAACGATATGATACTCCATATAGTTATTCATAAAAATAACGGAGTTATGAATGCTTTTCTCTCTTATTTTCACTTTTAACGTAGTCATCCATGAAATAGATTGATTTATTAATAACTATTCCAAAAAACATTGAACGATTTTTTTATTAGGTATATCAAATATAACGAAAAAACTAAATTAGTAGGCACTTACCAAAAACTTAAGAAATTAAAGTACATAATAATGGTTACAATTTATGTTCGAAAAGTCCACCATTGTTATTTAGACAGAAATTGCATTTTTTTAAGATTGACATTACCGCTTTCCTCACAGACCGCCTATCAATTTCTTCAATTGCTTGTAATACCGCCTCTCTTAGGTCAACAACTGTCTCATACTTTCTTGAGTATACTATGTTTTTTGGCGCACCCCGTAAATAGAAGTCTATAACTGTCAAATCGGGAGACCGGGGTGGCCATTCGCGTGGGCCATTTCTTCATATCCAAGAATTTGGATAGATATTATTTAAGTGTTATCTTACTAATAACGAGTTATGAGCAGGTGCTCCATCATGTTGGAACCACTCAATTTCTAAACGAGTTCTCAAATTCAACTTATGCAACATGTCTTGAAAAGTGTATTACAAGAAATGCAAGTAGCGCTCCCCAGTAAGTAATTCGTCATAGATAAAAGGCCCCAGAATGGTAGACCCTATGATACCACACCAAACATTAAAACCAAATTTTATCTGGGGTCGTCTTTGTTCTACATGGAAAGGGTTTACTTTAGCCCAGATATGCTCATTGTGTCTATTGAACATACCGCAGTTAGTAAATCTAGTTTCATCTGACCATAACACCTTTAATGGAAACTGTGGATTGTCAAGGCACATGCACAAAACAAAATACGTCGATGTTCGTCACAAGCATGCAAACTTTGAGAAACTGAAAGTTTGTACGGGTGGAACTTGTGCGTTTTCAGTACCTCAACTGCAGTTCGTTGAGATGTGCCAGCTTCTGCCGCAATCTCACGAGCTGACGTAGATGGATTTTGATTTACCATTGCCAAAATATTTATTTGTTCTGCTTCGTTAATTTGATTACGTTCCTTTGGTGGTTTAGTAAAAGATCCATATCTGCGTAAACTATCGTAAAGCCTCTTAAATGTACATAGAGCAGGTTGACGACGATTAAAATATCTATGAAAGTATTCCTCAGCTGCACGAACTGAATTTTTATGGCATATGATATAACATTCCACCATATTCAGTTTTTCTTCGTTAGAATATTACATTTTATCACGAAAACTTGTCAATATCGACTGTCAGTTCAGCACTACTAATGGAATTACTCTCAAATGAGGAAACGTCAAAGTGAAAACAATCTTTTTCGTGGCTACCTATGTTAAATGTGAAAATAAGAGAAAAGCATCCATAACTCCATTATTTTATGAATAACTATATCGAGTATTGTATCGTTGAAAAGCTCTAAAAATGTCAATTTTTTTGAGATCATAGCCAACTATGGTTTCCATTCAAAAAAAGATAAGATTGTGTCATATCTCGAAAACGAGAGCTCTCACGTAAACGAGGACCTGACAATAATATTCGGGATAAAATTCCCTTCAATTTTGATATTTACAGTTTTTTTTATAAAATCTAAAACAAAGGAACTAGAGGGATTTGACTAAAAAGACAGAATTTCGTTTTTTTTAAATATCTAGTAAGCCATGACTTTACAAAAATCAGAAAATGTCATTAAATTGGGCCAGTAAAACTGCAAATCTTTCCCAATTTAACCATTGCTCTATCTCCGCTAGTTTCCGAGATCCCTATACTGATCATCAAAAAAAAACTCACCCTGTATACTACCCCCACTCAAATACACCCAAACTATTTACACCCTGCATAATATTGATAGAAATATCCATATTGTTGCTTCGGTATTACCGATACTATGAATCCAAGCTGCTTTTCCCACTCAATTATTCACCAAAGAACAAACTTAAAAAATCGATTATCAATGTGTCTCACTCAATAAACAACATCTCGAATCTCGAAGTATGCGTCATCAACATCACCATCGTTTTCCAATGTCATTTATAGGCCTAAAAGATTGGAAAGTTATTGTTCGAGTTATGCAATTGGCCCCCGCGCTGTCACTACTCAAATAATATTTAATCGATATTTGAATGGTGATTTCAAACAACGACGATAAGGAATATCTCGTATTTACTAAATAACAATGATGTCATTTTCACGTCGGGCTTTTTAATTTACGTTGATAATTTTGTTGGTGACCCAGTTCTAGTTATGCTGCAAGGAAAAAAATCAAGGACAGTTTTCATGTTGTGTCTTTTATAACTGTGGATAAACGAACACACATACAGCGTTTCTTAATGCACAAAGGTGTTGTTTGGTAACATATCGTTTCTTTTTGTTTCGGTCATAGCGATTAGCCGTTAGCGACGGCAGTTTATTATGTAATTGCTAGTCGTTTATGTTGTTTAGATACAGTATGTCCGTAAATAATGTGTGTTTATAACTGATTTGCTGCAAATATGATTTGTGGACTAAAAAAACATCAATGTCAATGCAGGAAATGTTCAAAATGCTCGCCGCGAACGTCTTGGCAACATGTTAATCTGGTATAGAAATGCCTTCTAAAGTTACGTAACATCTTAGGCGTGACTGATCCAATCGTAAGCGTGATTCGTCTTTTTAATTCGTCTAAGTTGAGTGGTTTAGTTTTGTATACAGTAGTTTTGACATATCCCCATAAAAAGTAGTTCAATGGCTTCAAATCAGGAGATCGTGTTGGCCATTCTATCGATCCGCGCCTCCCAATCAACGGATTTGGAAAAATTTGGTTCAGTTACTGGCGGACATTGATTTCGCAATGGGGCGGTGCTCCATCTTGCTGAAACCGTATTGTATTGGCAGGAACTTGTGGATTTACTGGATCAGGATATAAGTTTGTCAAAGTTGGCACGACATTATTTTGGAGCAGTTATAAATATTTATCTCCATTCAAGTTGCCGTCAATAAAAAAGGGAGCAACGATATTATTTCCAACTATTTCTGCCCAAACATTAACTTTTTCAGGATATTGCGTATGTTTCTCTGTTATCCAGTGAAGATTTTTAATAGACCCATAGCGGCAATTTTGACGATTAACATGACCATGAAGTGTAAATCATCAGAAAACAAAACATCTTCTAATTGGTTCCACACTGTATGAGTTCAACTCAAGGATTTCTGGACAATCCTTATAACCGTGTTGTACCTTCACGTTTTTCTCAGTTCCTCTATATCTATCTAGTATCGGTCTCCCTTGACTGGTTTGGTTTACAGCAATGCAGATCTTCTATTGGTTCCAATTTTTTCTTTAATTTCTCTATGGAAGTTAAAGGAACTGGTGAAGTTTTTCCACCTCTTTGCTTTGTTCTCCAGTCCGCCAGTCTTTACCTTTAGGTATTCTCCTCAAATACCCGTCAACGAAACTTCTTTAAATTCACATAAAATAAATTTAACCAATTTTGAATAACGATTTTATTAAATAGTTTTGGATCATTGATAGTTTACATAAGAACAGTGCAACAACCTAAATGATATTCTACTTACAACTTATTTTTTTTATTAACATTTCACAATTTTGTGTAAACTAAACCACTGTCAGTGCAATTTTTAAAAGCCTCACTGGTGCTCGATGTCGTAGGTATGCTGTCATCAGAAGTAGCATATAACAGCTCCGCTAACGTGTTAAGAACTCTAATTTTAAAAATATTCTTTTTCTTCCCCTCAAGCGCCTTCATCTCTGGAAGTATGCTTTTTAAAAAGAGCAGATCCGAATCCTCGGATTCGTCTTGTTTGCTGCTGGTACGTCTTTTCTTCCTGGACTCAACGTTGATGTGTTCGAAGGAATCTTTAGTAGTGTCGCCTGTGGATTCTTCGAACACCGTAGCTGGATCGACTTGGGAGGCGGTATCGCTTTGGTAGTCTTCGGTATCTTCAAACTTGAAGGTCATGTATTGGTCTGGTTGAACTTCGATTTCTTGCGAGGTGGATGGTGGTTTGAGTGGTTTCTTGGCAGTTTTCATGTGAGGAACTAAGAACTGCATATGTTTCGATAAGTAATATTCCTTTCTGTTGGAGTTACCTTCCATTTTGTGTTTGTAGCTTCGAGAAAAACTGCCCCGGAGAATTCGCCATTTTTCCTGGCATGCTTCCGCTGAAAACAAAATGGCATTATTATCAAAATTAGTAACATGTACAAGTTTGCCGACTTAAAAAATGTAATTACAGGGTTGGATAATTTTTTTGATTGGTAGTGGGCTGATTGGTACTGCAAAAATCTGTATTTGTATTCATATATATCCAGGATATATAAAAATATACAAATATGAAATATATTCTAATGAAAAATATGATTAATTAGTTAAAATTTAATCTTGAAACCCAATATTCCAAAATTTCGGGAGGAGGTTTGAAACCCCGGACCCCCTGGACCATACAATGTATATGGCAGCACACTCCATCTTTAGGGGAAAATTCACTAAACCCCAGTTATCCTAGATATCAAAAGGGTTCAGCTCTGTGGGAGCCCTTGCCAGGATTTCAGGCCCGTGGTTGGAGTCGTGGCGGCAGTTTCCCATGAATTTCCTGACCGTCCAGGCTGTGCCTAAAAGAACGGCTTTTTGCATTTGTTGGTAAAGATTTTCGTCAAGACCAAGGTATTTTAAATTGTTTAATAGATATTTTGGGACTAGTCTTGTCGTTGACATAACAATTGGTACAGTTCGTGTGTTGTTCATGTCCCACTGAGTCTTTATTTGAAATTCCAAATGCCTATATTTTGTTATTTTCTCAGCCTGCTTTATATTTATATTATTGTTGTTAGGAATTGCTATGTCAATTAAAGTTGTTTTCCGAGCGACTTTATCTACCAAAACTATATCTGGTCTATTGTGAGCAACAGTCCGATCAGTCAGTATAGTGCGGTCCCAGTACAGCTTGTAATTGTTATTTTCTAAAACAGCTTCTGGTTTCTATTTATAGTATGATAATATAACCGATTATCATAGTTCCAGTTTCAGTGCTAGTTCCTGGTGCAGTATTTCTGCCATAGCATACTGTCGTTCATTGTATTCAGTTGCAGCGAACGCTTAACAACCTCATGTCATATGCTGGATAGGTTCAGATGTTTGACAACCATACCTTCATCTGTCGTTCTTAGTAGAAGGGTCTTTAAGGATGAACTTTAGATAGTTCTTAGTTCGAATTACTTGATATTGGATTGCCAATATAAAGCCTTCCGTTTCAGGAAACATTTGCCCAGAGATCAATCAGTAGTTCGACGCTGCACTGTCGACATAATCTTGGTTGACGTCATTTATATGTATTCCATGAAGGGGCTTCTCTTTCCATTTCAGCAGTTTCTGATCAATGGTCTGGTGGTGTAATTGGACATGTTGTGTCAGTCGCAGTGGTGTTGAGTCATCAACCTGGCACAGTTCTTTTCACTTTGACATTTTCTCATTTGAGAGTAATTCCATTAGTAGTGCTGAACTGACAGTTGATATTGACAGGTTTTCGTGATAAAATGGAATATCCTAACGAAGAAAAACTGAATATGGTGCAATGTTATATTATATGCCATAAAAATTCAGTTCGTGCAGCTGAGGAATACTTTCATAGATATTTTAATCGTCCCGCTAGTTTCCGAGATCCCCATACTGATCATCAAAAAAAACTCACTCTTTATAATCGACAGAGGTTCATTGTGTGCCCCAAATTAACAAGAGTCAGTGATGTCAACTCATACGATTTTTAATTTTTTACTCCAACAATGGCCCACCCTGTATTTCTGAATACTGCGAGCATGACCCCGTACAATCGCGTAACCGATAAATTACTACGAACTTCTACAATGTCTCTGTCTACTTACGTGATTCTCCGAAGATCTCCCCGATCGCCTTCCAGCTCTTCTCCGCCTCCACCCTGTTGGGGTAACTCTCCAACGAGGAGTTCCATAAATTTTGATAATTCTCAACGGTTTTTACGAACTGAATGTTGAACTCGATGTCGTTACGCATGGCAGCCTCGTCCTCGTCGACTTTCGTGCCTGCTGAATCGCCCGATAGCGTTCGCCGTGCCACACTGTTGGGGCTGCGTGCGTCTAGCAAATGCCGAATGCAGGCTTGCTGCACGATCGGCACTGATCGTGGCCGAATGTCGGGAGACGCTTCGACAATTTCATGCTACACCGGCAACGAGATACTGCAGTCCAGTCCATGAAGGCCAAAAACGGTAATATTGGGTAATTTGTGCATAGAAATTTGAATTTAACTTCTACTTAACCTCTACTTCAAAGTTTACCCTGTGCGGGGGTTGCTTTTTTCCTGGGGGTGGGGGACGCTACCTCTTTTCGGAGGTGAAAAATATTATATGAAAAAAAGTTCGAGAATGATTAAATTAACTAATTTTAAGCAACTTTTTCAACCATAAGGTTTTTCTTAAATATGCTCTATAAGAAAAAAATCATTTGGATCAAAATGTAGTTTATAAAAAACAACAAAAATGTTGGGTTTGCGGTTTGTGTAGAACCAATAAAAATGGAGTTATAGCTTGTAGAAAATTTGGTTTTATTTGTGAATTAGTTTTTTTGTTTTTTGACAATAAAATTACATATTACCCCCTAAATACCACCCAAGTTGAAATTAATTGTTACCACTTCACAAATCACCAATTTGTAGGTTTTTTATAAGCTAAAAGCTCATGTAAATTGAATATGTATTTAAGCCTTATTTTTGATAGGGCTTGAGCTGAAAGGGTGGCCTAATAGTACTATTTACGAACATGTACAAACTTTAAACGGTCATATCTAACTTAATTTTTATCCTACAAACAAAAAACATGAATTAAAAAAAAACAGGAACTACAATTTTGTACTCAACAAAAAAGACAATTTCTTGCAAAATTACAAAAGTTGATTGTTTCAGTCTTCACTTGATGTAAATTCATTTTTAAGATTATTTAAGAACACTAACCACTTGGTTACATTTTCACTATTATTTATTTTTATTTTACATATGTTTCGCCAAGTCTTCTGCGTACTGGTCATTCCTATATAACTTATTAGTCTATTGCGAAGACGGTGCTTTTGGTTGTCACATTCTCCCAGCCTAATAGAAAATTCAGTGACAACACATGTGAAACTTTAAACTGCTATTTGGTGCGTTAATACACAGAGTGTTTAGTTATAGCAAACAAAGTCACAAAGTAAAGTGATAGAAGGAGTTGCAATTATATGATGATTGAAATATTGGACGGACTAGAATGATAGTGGTCCATAGGCAGCAGTATATACAGGATGGTTGGAATATAGAGTGGACTGGACGTTTGGTGGTATAAAATGTTGGAAAAAATGTGAAATTAAAATTATATAGGGTGATTAAAAAACTGTTATATGTTGTGGACATAAGCAAATCATATACAGGATGGTTGAAATATATGCTGGAGTTGAATTATATTTATACAGTGTGGGGTAGCCCACAAGGAGTTATATACTATGGTTGAAATATAGGACGGATTTGACTCCGTAAATATGGGATGGATTCTTCTCCGTCCTATAGTTTACAGAAGGCAGCTAACAAATTTATGTTTTTTTCCGTGGGCAGTGGTATGTACAGGATGGTTGGTATATAGGGCGGAGTGGAATTATCTATAGTTATACAGAGTTTTCAAGAAAAGTTGAATAAAGGTTACATGGCGTAGTCCATAAGGCATAAATATATTTTGGGCTTATTAAGTCAACGCGTACTAGTACATTTTGTTCGTAAAGATTTACCTGTCAATTTAAATGAGAAAGTATCATTGTGTAATGTTGAGGCTTTCGATGTTACCTGGTTCTGTCTATTAAGGTTATACATACAAAATAAAAAATAAAGAATGAAAACTACCTGAGTTCAAAAAAACTAAAAAGTTGAAAATAAAACATTTAAAAAAAATATATAACCGACTTCTACCTATAACTAAAAAGCTAAAAATAATTATAACAAAATACAACGCTAGCAAATAAATAACACATTCAATGTTGTTAGGTACCTACCCAGGAAGTAAAAAATGTAAACATTTAAAGGTGCTCATTCTGTACAAATTAATTACCTACCAATCTAGTATATTTTTGAAGTCGGTGCCAAGCAACAATCAAGGTTGATGAATTAGTAGATAACTACTCAATAGAGGATTTTAGATTTGCTTGGCACCGGCTTCAAAATTTCATAAAACACATAAAAGATTTAAGTCTACCCTAAAAAATGCATTGTCAAGTCATGTCACCTTGAAATTTTCAATTTTCATCTACCCTCACAAGCTAGACGTTCGTTAATTTGGGTCTATAGAGATCATAAACACATTTTTTTCTTTTTTTTATAAGCTACATTTTTGCTTACACTATTTTTTCGGTAAAATGCCTAGTTTGTGTGTAATTCTCAAAAAATCATTTGAAAACGTGGGTTTTTGGTAAACAAATTGAAACTTTCGCAGGTATTGATTTTACCAAAAAACTTTAAACAGAAAAAGTTGCTTATAATTAGGAGGGGTCGCGTCCACTCCCAGAGCAAAAGCAACTCCAGACACAGGGTCAACTTAGAAGTAGTACGTCAGCAAAACCTGCTGTTAAATTTCCGTGCAAATCGGTGCTGTTTGGCAAAAATATACAGTTTCACCGTTTTTTTGCCTGTACGGACTGGACTATACAGGTCGTATTATTAAATATACAAACGTATTATAAAGGCGTTCGTAGGAATGCTGGTTTCATCGTACGATAACTTGTTGAACACGACTTAAGCCGCGATTTGTTTGCATGTGTTTACAACGTATTGATAAAAGATATTCGGAATATTAGTATGTGTTTATATCTTTAACGTTTATATGGTTAGCCTTTATTGTAATATCGCTCGGTGTAGATTTAGAACCTGTTGGGTGTCCGAATTTTTCGGAAGCATTAACCCAAATACTTACAAAATTATTACTTTTTAATTATTTATTTATTTTGTAAATCTTAAATGTGTTTTTATTTTTTCTGAGTTCTTTGGGAAATTACACCACAAAAGTCCAAACGTGTCAAGATCTAAATCAGAAGACCCCATTTTCACACAAAATGAACAATAAATTAAAAAATTTAATAAATTAAAAGGATCGTAATGACAAATATTGTAATCAAATTAATGTTTGACAATAAAACTGATGTAACTAAGGGAATTTACTGCAAATTTGATATATACAGGGTAGCCCAAAAATGTTTAAAGATCATGTGAAATAACAAAGCTTCTTTCAAACTGGAAGAATTTGGAAAACCTAGGAAAAACCTTATGAACTATCCCGATACAGGGTTGTTCAAAAGGATATTACCATTATTAATTTTATCCTTGATTATTGGCAACCAGGAACGGGTGAATTCTATAGAAGTACTAACTATACAATCGTTCTCATTTAATGCAATTAAAGCAAACTCTTTCAGCTTTCGTTTTGTGTTGTGTTCTTCTTTGTGTAATATGGTTGAATTTTGAAATTTTATATTATGACCAAGATTCCAGGCATGTTCACAAATTTTTGACTTTTCGGATTGTTTTTTTATATAATTTTTTAATTCATTTATTCGAACATTTATAGGCCTATTTATAGGTTTGTCCAATATAAAATTTATTACATTCGCAAGGAATCTTATAAATGTAGTTTTGTATTACGTTATTTGGTTTAGTTTTTGATAAAATTGATTTCAGTGTATCTCTTGTTTTCAAAGTTGTTTTAATATTAAATATGTTCCCCACTCTTTTCAGTCTTTCTGAAAAACCCTGTATGTATGGTATGGTTGTGTTTAAACAACATTTTTTTATTTTAGAATAATTTTGGAATTGACTTCAATGGTTAACAAAAAATTGTTTTGTTTTTACGGTAATTCAACATCTTAGAAACAATGTGATACCTACTCTTTTGCTAGAAAAACAGTTTTATTTAATTATTTTGCAAAAAATAGTTATCTCTTGGGGTTCACATAAACACGGAATCCTAAGGTAATACACACTTAAAAATTGATAGGTAAATTCTTAAAAAGAATAAATTTGTAACACGTATTTTTTTAAACTGAATTATTGTATGTGGGAATGGGGATCACGAGTGTTTTTAGGAATTTTAATATTTCTAAAACTAACGAAATGTCGAATTATTTTGTGAAAATTCATCTATCCAATAGGGACCAAAATCGGTAGTTTTTTAAATTAATAGTGACGTGATTCGTCATCAGAGGGAAATTCTATTATCGGTTTGGGGGAGGACAAATGAAGGTTTCTATTTTTCCATAATATAGAGAGAAAATAGTTAAAAATGTCAAAAAAACGTCAATATTGTGAAGAATTTCATGAAAACGCAAATTATCAAATAGCATCACATATAAAGTAAAAAAGTCAAAGTTGTTAAAAATGTTAGAAATGTTTAAAAATGTAAAAGGTAAAAAATTTCAAAGGATATAGTCAAATGTGCCAAAAATATCATAAATGTTGGAATTGTAAAAAGTGTCAAAATATTTAAAATGTCAAAAATCTTTAAACGTAGTATAAAAAAACTTCAAAAATACCAAAAACGTATTAGATTTCAAAAATATCGAGAACGTCGAAAATGTCAAAAACGCCAAAAACTTCAAACACGTCACAAACATACAAAAATTAATTAAAGTGTCAAAATTGTTCTATCAAAAATCGAAAATGTCAAAAACGTCAAAATGTCAAAAACTTCAAAAAACAGTTATTTTAAAGTACTCTATATAAGTATGTGCGAACAACAACAGGTTGCAAGCATTAGTGATGAATTATAAAATAATTCAGAATTCAGTGGAACTAAGTAAAAACTCCAATTAACTGAATACAAAAAATACGTTCTCATTTTAAAAGATATTTTAGAAAATAGACTGAGACCGACATATAGGACGTATTAAATATATATACCATATAAAAATCAATTGCTGTTGTCTCGGTAAAATTCAAAACGGCTTAACCGACTGAATACCCTTTAGTGCAGGAGTGATATAAAAAGAAAAAAATACAGTACTTAAAACCCGATAAAAAATGCAACTTTGTTGTAATAAAGACTGGAATAATTTATGGAGAATAATAAGTACAAAATCACTTGATATAACTTGCATTTTCGTTATATCGCGGTGACATTTCTAAAAAAATATTTAAGAATAAAGCATAAACATGTCAAAAATGTCAAAAATGCCAAAAATGTCAAAAATGACAAAAATGTCAAAAATGTCAAAAATGTCAAAAATTTCAAAAATGTCAAAAATGACAAAAATGCCAAAAATGTCAAAAATGCCAAAAATGTCAAAAATGTCAAAAATGTCAAAAATATCAAAAATATCAAAAATGTCATAAATGTCAAAAATGCCAAAAATGTCGAAAATGCCAAAAATGTCGAAAATGCCAAAAATGTCAAAAATGTCGAAAATGTCAAAAAAGTTTTAAAGCATTTTTGATTTTAAAAAAATGTTGTTTTGTAAAAATCAAAGTTATCTAAGATTCACCCATCTCTGTTTGGAGATGTTTCAACTCCGAGTCTAGAGTCGTTGTCAACCGTTTATTTCAAGGTTTTTACTAAAAAAATTCGTTTAGATGTTGATTTTGTTTTGTCAAAAATTTGACAGTGACAATTTGTCGTTTGGCGATCGCTTGATACGGACGGTGCCATTTTCTGCTCTGTTAGCAAAAGATTTCTCCAGTCTTAATGAAGGTAGATTGATTGTGTCCCGATTTCCGTGGTGTTTATCATCATACAACTGACTCTGTTAACACTCTCTTCGAGGTGTCATTCCTTTGTACGCAAGACAATATACATTATATATTATATATAATATATATTGTTTCTGGTCAGGGAACCTTCATCAGTTGCGCTTCCCACAATTGAATGTCCTCTCGAACACTTCTTTATGTATTTGATACATTTCGGTAACTTTGAAGACGCGAGATGTAAGACCGACATCTAGGATTTTCGAGAGAATCAGCACACAGAGGTTCCGAATCTGGAGCCGTTCCGTGTAATTGCTGTTCTCCCTTAACCCCTATGTCACGATAAACTTTTCAGGTTACTTCACCTGTCAGAGATGTTGAATACTCTCTTCGAGGTGTCATTCCTTTGTACGCGTACAATTCTGTCCTAGGAGTTAAGGGAGAACAGCAATTACACGGAACGGCTCCAGATTCGGAACCTCTGTGTGCTGATTCTCTCGAAAATCCTAGATGTCGGTCTTACATCTCGCGTCTTCAAATTTGACTTTGTTAAGTTTTTCAAACACTTATCTGTTGCAGAAAAAAAATTGAAGTTAAGATCCCCTCATTATTTTTCATAATATAGGGACATTTTTTTCCCTTATAATATGAATCTGAGTAATTAACGAAAGTGATAAATTCATTACAACGCACTTCTAAATATAGCTTATTATTTAAAATGTTTTATTTAGTCTCTAGTAAGTCGATTACACAACAGGAAATGATATCAGCGATAAATAGTGACCAAAAGGCTTCACTGAAAGTGCAATCCCCTCAAGGCGCTCCTGTTCAACTAGTAGCCAACTTCATCCCTACTCGAGAACGATTAACACCGCGGCCATCGGCCATCGAGTATATCGTATCGAACGCAGCAGAGGGCAAAAAGCAAGGACGGACGCAAATACACGAAACACGGGCTCCAACAAAACGGATATTTGTCTACATCGCAATGTGCACTTCGTATACCCTGCGTTCGGAGATTAGTCCGGTCATTTTAGACATTTGAAATAACAAAAATTGTGACAGAGCTAAATTTTCGTGGGAAACTTGGGTTCATCAAGAAAACTTTAAAAGTCTCCAGCGATCCTATGTGTGCTACCAAAGTTATTCGGGGTTAAAGGTCAAAATTTGTGGTTTTTTGGATTTTGCTCGAAAACGGTACGTTTTATCGAAAAATTACTTCAGGTCAAAGTTGTAGATCTGAAAATTCTCTACAAAAATGATCCATACCATTTTTTCTCTAAGAGTAACCAGTTCCGAGATATCGCGATTGTAAAAGTAAGGACCAGGCACCCTTTTTATGGAAAAATGGACCTCCGTCAAATTGTTTGAAATTGTGGTAAATTATAGGGGTTAATGTTCCTACAAAAAGAGTCCATGGGCTCAAATAGATTCTATGACTAATTTTCGAGATACAGAGTGTTAAATATCGAAAATGCCGCATTTTTGATATGAGATTTCCAATGACAGATGTGCTTTATTTCCGGTCATTGGAGAAATTGTGATTTATACATTACTGGACATAAATATTTCACAAAACAATTGCCATAAGTTTTGGTGGATTACAGGGTATTTCAAAAATAAGTAACATAAGATTTTTTTTATTATAACGTCGAAAACATAAGACGATGTTATTGCACAATTAATATCTCGTTAAAGTAATAATTTCTTGGATATGCTTCATATAATATACAGAGTGAGCCATAAATATAGCTAGAAACGACATATATTGTTTTTTCCTATTAATGAGTCACCCTGTACGAACTATTAGTACTGCAATTTTAATAAGACAATTAACAGATATATGATTCGCCTCTTGATACTTAACAGGATGTTAAACTCATTACAAAAACTATACATACTGAGAACAAGTAGTTTTTCATACTACCCTGTAGTTTTAAATTCTCTTCGTCAACTTTGTATGTTATAACATTGTTACGTTAACAAATGTTCAGTGTTCAACTGAGCAGAATATTATTACAATTGTATGACTAGTTTTTGAGATATAGGGTGTTAAACATCGGAAATGTCTCCTTTTTCGTATCAGATTTCTCATAACAGAGGTGTATTATTTCCGTATATTGAAGGAAAGGTAATTTTCGCATTATTTGATAAAAATATTGGGATAAAACAGTTACCTTTAATTATATTTTTTTACAGTGTGTTTCCAATATATGTAACGTGTTTTTTTTTCAGGAAACAATTTTTTTTATTACAACGGTGAATATATAAGATGTAATCACACAATTAATAAGAAATGAATTTTTGGACATGTTCATATATTATACAGTGTAAGTCGTAAATATAGCTATAGTAGGTATATACCTATTTTTGCCATTAATGAGTAACCCTGTATAAACTACAATACGTTAACTTGTACAATTTAGTGTGATGAATCGTAGATTTGTATAATTTAATATAAAAATTCTAGGACGCATGGTTTATACAGGGATACTTATTAATGGAAAAAATAATAAATGCTCACTTTAGCAATTTTACAACTCACACTGTATAATGTATGAACACATCCAAAAATTAATTTATTGAACATTATATTAACTGAGCAATTAGATCTTCTTATGTATTCAACGTTATAATAGAAATGAGTTTTCTAAAAAAACATGTTACGTATATAGGAAACACTCTGCAATCTAAATAATTAACAGTAATTTGTGTGCAATATTTATGTCAAACAATGCGCAAACTACGTTTTCTGAAATAAACGAAAATAAAACACATCTATTATGAGAAATCTGATCCGATGAAGTTGACATTTCCAAACTTTAACACTCTATATCTCGAAAACTAGTCATACAATTTTAATAATATTCTGTATTGTAAAACACTGAACATTTATTAAAGTAAAAATGTAATAAAATACAAAGTAGACGGAGAGAATTTAAAATTACGGGGTAGTATAAAAAAATACATTTTTTCAATATGTATAGTTCTTGCAATCAGTTTAACATACCGTTGAGTATAAAGAGACAGATAATATTTCTGTTTAAGGTTTTATTAAAATTGCACGAATGGTTCGTACAGGGTGACTCATTAATAGGAAAAAATAATATATGTCTTCTTTAGCTATATTTATGGCTCACACTGTATATTATATTTTTTTCGACGTTGTAATAAAAAAAAGATTTTTTCCAAAATCACATGTTACGTATTTCTTAAATGCTCTGTAATCCACCAAAACTTTTGGCAATTGTTTTGTGAAATATTTATGTCCAATAATGTACAAATCACAATTTCTCAAATAACCGGAAATAAAGCATCATTGGAAATCTGATATCAAAAATACGGCATTTTCGATATTTAACACTCTGTATCTCGAAAACTAGTAATAGAATCTATTTGAGCCCATGGACTCTTTTTGTCAGAACATTAACCCTTACAACATACCACAATTTCAAACAATTTGACGGAGGTCCATTTTTCCAGAAGAAAGGTGCCTGGTCCTTTATATATGATATGCAAACATTTCCATGCCACCTGTGAGATAGTGTACCTGACGTGGTTTCGCCAGTAGACCTACTCCACGAACTGTTATGATGTAAATTTCAGGGACAATCTTATTCTAAATGCATAATAAATATTGATATTGATATTGGTCATTGATTTGAACTGTAATCCTGATTTTTTTCGATATTTTGATCACATTCAGACTCTTCAAAGTCTACTTCAACAATCACGTCTTCTTCGATTTCTTCTTCCTCTTCCTGAATGTTCAAAAATTGTTCAAATGAAGATGAATCATCTATCTCTTCATCAAAATCACATAAATATTCCTCTGATGTATTCAGTTCAACAATTGGTACATGCTAGAGAACAAGGTAAGCCTACTTTCTTACTGCCACATTTGCCACTGCAACCTTTTTTACAATTGCAGAAAATGATGTTCAGAAGATGTTCTGGAGCTGGTGGCAGTAAAGTTTGAATAGGTTCCAAAGTATTATTTATCAATTACCAACCCCAGTCTACTGGGTTCAAATCATCACCTAGCCACTTCAATGCAGTAAATATCCTCCACCAATCATATAAGTAGCATAAATAGGGTAGTTTTACTTCTGTTAGTACATACGTGACATATATTTACATATCATGTATAACTTTACTCTTACAATCGCGATATCTCGGAACTGGTGACTCTTAGAGAAATAATTTGGTCAAGTGCGAGTTGGACTCGCATACTTAGGGTTCCGTACCACCTTCAAAATTCGAATATTCCAGTTTCAGACAAGCAGGGAATGATTGCATTTTCTTATACTTACCCTTATATCTTTTAAAGGAAGCGTTTTAAATTTATAAAAAATATACACTTTGATTTTCCACACATAGACTTTTTATTTTATCTGCTTTAGGATTCGCTTGATTTTTATCACAATACATATGTATTTAATTTTCTAATATGGCCCCCATAAAGTAATATTAGAGTTTTATTTTACTAATAAACTTTCAGAAATGCCTTTTATAATCTACTGTCTGAGTTTTGAGGCTCTGTAGATTGGAAGAAAAACGGCAAAATAGGTCAAAGTTTAAATTATAAATTATTAAATTTGTTATTCATATTATTTAAAAATTGAAATAGTATAGTTTCTAAAGTGGGAATTAAGTCGATGTTTAATATTTTTAATATCTTTTATACAAATGATTTAAAAATATGATATATTTGAAATTCACATAATGAGCCTTTTATCTGATACATTACATGATGCGTTTGAAAATTGAATCTTTATTTTCCATTTATTTGTATAATTTGTCCCTAAAATTACTATGGGGGTTTTCTAGTAATTTATTTTCCGTTTTTTTTTCATATTTTTCCTATAAACAAAAAATGAGGTCTTACAGTTTGGGGAATAACGGGGAGAATGGGTAATTTTTTTTAAATATTTTTTTAATATATTTTAAAATATTCATTTTTAAAAAAATTAAAAAAATATATTTCTACCTATTCGTCATAATGAGCCCTGGGATTTGATATATTACATGACCCGTTAGAAACAATTATAATTTTTTATTTTCCATTTAATTCTATAATTTGCCCCCAAAATGAATATTAGGGGTTTCTTCTTATTTTTCCAGTAAAGTTCAGGTGTGGGGCTATACTTCCAGTTTTTAAAAATTTTTCAGCTTATAGTTTCGGAGATAAGGGGGGGGGGAACAGATAAATTTTTATTATATTTTTGTTAATATCTTTTAATTAATCTATTTTATAAATATGGAAAAAATATATGTGTTTTCTTCATCATGAGCCCTTTTATTTGATATATAATATGCTGAGTTAGAAACAATTTTAATTTTATATTTTCCATTTAATTCTATAATTTGCCCCCCAAAAAAAATTATAGGGGTTTTTCCTTATTTTTCGAGTAAAGTTCAGGTGAGGGGCTATACCTCCATTGTTTTTTCAAAATTTTCCAGCTTATGGTTTCAGAGATAGGGGGGATGGGTAACTTTTTTTATATTTTTGTTAATATCTTTTAATTAAATTATTTTAAAAATATGAAAAAAATATATTTATTTTCGTTATAATGAGCCTTTTCATTTGATATGTAACATGATGGGTTAGAAACAATTTTAATTTTAATTTTCCATTTAATTCTATACTTTGCCCCCTTCCAAATAAATATTAGGGGTTTCTCCTTAATTTTCCAGTAAAGTTCACGTGAGGGGCTATACCTCCATTTTTTTTCAAAATTTTCCAGCTTATGGTTTCGGAGATAAGGGGGGGAATGGGTAAATTTTTTAATATTTTTGTTAATATCTTTTAATTACTTTATTTTAAAAATATGAAAAAAATATATTTGTTTTCGTCGTAATGAGCCCTTTCATTTGATATATAACATGATGGGGTAGAAACAATTTTAATTTTATATTTTCCATTTAATTCTGTAATGGGCCCCCCAAAATTAAAAGTAGAGGTTTCTCCTTATTTTTCCAGTAAACTTCAGGTCACCTATACCTCTAATTTTTTTTAAAACTTTACGTTTTATAGTTTCGGCGATAGGGGGAGGGGAATGGGTAAATTTTGGTATATTTTCGTTAATATCATTTTAAATAATTTTTTTTTAAATATGTAAAAAAATATATTTGTGTTCCTCAGAATGAGACCTTTCATTTGATATATTACATGATGCGTTTGAAATTTTTTTATTTTTAAATTTTTATTTAATTCTACAATTTGCCCCCCAAAATTAACATTAATGGTTCCTCTTTAATTTTCCTGTAAAGTTCGGGCAACGCTCTATATTTCCTATTTCTTTCAAAATCTTAGGCTGAGTAGTTTCGGAGATCGGGGGGGAACGGTCGATTTTTTTAGTTTTTCCCCCCAGAATTATCCCTAAAATCAAATTTTTTTCTTTTACGATATGTACTCCTGATCGGGTCACCAAACTATACATTGATACCAAATTTAACCTAACCTCTTCCGTCCAGTAGTGAAAATGGCTGTGATGTGACAGAGGCAGAAATCCTGAGTGATATTATAAGGATATCCGTATATTGTATATACGGAACCCTAAAAATTGCAAGGACCAATTTTGTAGAGAATTTTTGTTATTTAACCACTAATTTTATGTCTAACTTGACCGGACTAATAATATTATTATCTCGATCTAGAAGGCGATAGTTGGCTCGTTGGGAATCGGATGATATTCTTTCAGCGTTTGGTGTTGTTCGTGTCTACCGTATTAAAGATAACGAAGGAGATATACTCGTATTTTGTGATCGATCTGGAGATAATCGCATGTTGAGGCATATCTTTTATAGTTCTGACACTTGTTTGAAAACTAAACTCAAGGCATTTTTGAGGAGATTTGTTTGATGAGGTGAAGTGTTCCGAACAATAAAACGAGCTGCACGAGTACTGTTAATTATACAAGGTGTTTAAAAATATACAGGGTGTTTACGGAAAATAAATCATTGGATGTTTCAGAAAATTTGGTTACCTAAGTAATTGCTCCAGATCTATCCATGTAAAATATTTTCAATGGTGCGATGTTGCCGCTAATACCAGAAAGTAACATTTTTGATATTTTAAATGGGACACCCTGTATATGAAAGCATTGTTGGATTCGTAATTACTTTCTGATTATTTTGTCTTAATACTTCCCGATACCTATCCCAAACGGTTTTCTAGTTATTAATTGTTTTCTATATTTTTTGTTCAAAACATGGTTCCAATTAAATGTTTGTTACAGCGGTATTTGAATTCATAGAAATTTAAAGTTTTGAAAGGAGCTTACGAGGGCTGTCTTTTATATTTCGGGATTAGAGAACAAAAACAAATATTAATCATCGAAAATCGCTTTATTGTTTTTCAAAATATTCCCCATGAAGATCTATTCACTTTTGCATGGGTTTGAACCAATTATCGAAGCACTTTTTCCACTCTGATTGAGGTATCTCCAAAACGTGCATTCTGAACGCAGCAACCGCTTCTTCAGGTGTCGAAAAACGTTGACGTTGACCTCTCAGTTTGTTTTTTACGTACGGGAATAAAAAGAAGTCATTTGGTGACAAGTCAGGACTATACGGCGGATGACTAATCAAATCGATGTTTTGAGTGGTCAAAAATTCAGTTGTTTGAGCCGATGTGTGAGAGCTTGCATTGTCTTGGTGAACAGTGATCCGTCTTCGGCGGTTGGTTTTCCTCATTTCTTGGAAGACAACTGGCAAACAAATGGTTGCGTAGCACTCAGAATTGACTGTTCTGCGTTGTTCTAGTGGTACGGTTCCGACATGTACAGTTTTTCGGAAAAAACAGACGATCATTTGCTTGGAAGTGCTTCGTGCGCGAACAACTTTTGTTGGATTCGGCTCATCTTGAAACACCCATACAGTCGACTGCTGTTTACTTTCGGGCTCATACGCGTAAATCCACGGTTCATCGCCTGTCAATATGTCATAAACGTGTTTTGAAGCACCGCGATCGTATTTTTTGAGCTTTCCTTTGGAAAAATCGCCACGAGCCTTTTTTTGAACGATTGACAAATTATGTGGGATCCGACGCGAACAAATTTTTTTGACATTCAAATGTTTATGCAATATTGAATGTATGCTGGTCCCACTAACGTGTAAGGTTGACTCATTGTCACGATAGGTCACATGACGATCTTGCAATATCAGTTCGCGCACAGCATCAATGGTTTCCGGAACAACAACTGTTTTTGGACTACGTTCATGAAATTCGTCTTGAAGTGAACTACGACCTCGATTGAATTCACCATACCATCGATAAACAGTGGTCCTTGATGGAGTTTCATCGCCAAAAATTAAATTAAGTTCATCCATGCACTCTTGCTGACTTAATCCACGTCGAAAGTTGTAAAAAATAATCGTTCGAAAATGTTCACGATTTAATTCCATTTTTTGGCCGAGATGAATCCTTTAAGTTACTGTAAACAACACATAGCGCTCGTATGTCAAAAAGTTCTGAGTACGTATAACCTTAAAAATGTCAAACTTTACGATAGAGCTGTCAGTTGTCAGATTGCAACACTAGGGTTGTCCAATCCCGAAATATAAAAGGCAGCCCTCGTAGTAATCGGTATCGAAATGTCTTCTAACGTTACTCAACATCTCAGGCGTGACTGATATAATCGCAAGCGTGATTCGTCTTTTTAGATCATCTAAGTTGAGTTTAGTTTTGTTTACAGTTCTTTCGACATATCCCCACAAAAAGTAGTACAATGGCGTCAAATCAGGTGATCGTCCTGGCCATTCTATCGATTCACCCCTCCCAATCCACCGATTTAGAAAAATTGTGGTTCAGGACATTGATTTCCTAATGGGGCAGTGGCTCCATCTTGCTACAAAATATATTTTCTTAAAATTATTTAAAATAAAATTCCGCTACGTCCTCTGGTGGTTGGCATGATTACCTTCGTAGAACCGCTTTAATTTTGTTAATGTTTTGTATAAACACTTGGTAAATGTGAAAATGAATTTATTTGAAAACGCATCATTAAAAATAGATCCCATCTAGAATACCGTTTTTTGTGAACAAAGTTTTCTAATTTAAATTATATGACTAATGATTGAAGGGCTCATTCATTGAAACAATTAAAATCGAAAGGTCTCCGGGTGAATCTTCAGATTTGGCAGCTCTGCCACAAATACTAAATCAGTCGGAGCCAATCAGCATTTAGTACATAACTTGGCACCACTATACTTTACGCACTCTGGTGAAAATATACCTACTGCGATTTTACATTTTTAAGTTAAAAATTCACACATTTTCACGTCATATTTATGCTGACATTTTCATGAGACAATCAAGAGCATTCCAGAGATGTAAAATTTAATCCAAAGTTTTCATCGTTAGATGTGATGGAGTATTCATATTGTCAACTTTTAATGTTTTAGCTTGTACGATTTCAAAGGGAAAAAAATAAATTCTAAGACTAATTCAGTCTTGCCATACTTATCCTTCAAAAAAATTGGCATGATATGTTCTTGATAAAATAAATGAAACTTGCATTTTTTCCATTTAAGTTTTCCCGTTAATTTTTTTCTTTAAACCTATTTAGTTTGATTTTTGTGGGTTTATTGGATCAGAATATAATTTTTTCAAAGTTGGCACGACATTATTTTGGAGCAATTCTAAAACAATTTATGCCAAAAAATTAACTTTTTCAGGATATTTCGTATGTTTCGTCTGTCATGCAGTGAGGATTCTTATTAGACCAATAGCGGCAATTTGGACGATTAACATGACCGTGAAGTGTAAATGAGCTCTCATCAGAAAACAAAAAAATCTTCTAATTGGATCACATTGTTATCTAACCTTATCATCATTTGTTCACAGAAATACGTTCTCCTATCGAAATCGTATTCCATGGGCTCCTCAATCGGCATCATTTTATAGGGATGGATTTTACTTTCATTTAATACTCGAAAAATTGAATGTGTGGTTATTGTTGAACAATGGACCAGAATTATGTGCGTTTTCTTGAAACTCAAGCATAATATCCAATTTCGTATTATCACTTTTTTATCTATCTTAGATGACAAAGCTCGTGAAACTGCTTTTCTATCTTGCTAATTGTTCCTTGGGACACAGACTGCAAATTTGGAAAATTTTCGTGAAATAAGCGAGAAACTTCTATTTGTGTCCGTGTGTTACCTCCATGACCAATCCAATCCAATTTTTAGAATGATTATTTTGTGCATTTCTGTTAAATGAACCATTTTTCTGATGTTATTACGTACAGTTAACGAAATTCAAATGACAATAGTACTGACACTGATCACCACTGTCATGCAGACAGACAAGATGCTAGGGCTATGCGTTTTGGCGGAAATAAACAAAACTCTTTTTCCTTTCAATTCAGTTCAAGGGAACGCAGGAATAGTTTTTACCTATTATCTTAATATGCAGAGCTAACGGGAATTACGTATTAAGTTTAATGTTGCAAATTTGTGAAATAAAATAAATTTCTTTTTTTAATTTTAATTTTTGTAATAAATCTGAAAACACTTATTATCTCCGGAACAGTTGAGGATAGGGATAAAACATTGTACATGAATTATGTCTAGAATTTTCTGGAGAATCCAAAAAATAAATGATATACAGGGGTTTGCGTTTAAAATATGAAAGTTGGTATTGGCCACTGTCAGGTGACCACTGTCAGGTGACACACCCTATATATTTTTTTGTTGAAAAATTCGATTTAAAAATACAAATCGACATGTCTAAGCGTTTTTCCTTACAAGCCCTCCTTTCCACACTATAGAATTAACTGATACCTCTTATTCAGTTACCAGCGTTAATTAGCCCGACTCATAAATCTTTATTCTTTTACCAATCAGTCCGGACAACTGAATTGTAATGATCGACTGTATTTGTATGGTTGGGTACTTTATCAAAACCCTGTATTTATTTACAACCACTGAAACAGATTATAATAACATTAATAAAGTATTCAGTAACTCCTAAATCACGTCCTTGGCTTCATTAAACCCAATTAACTAGATTTTAAAACACTCGTTGACTAACCGAATTCGTTCGTAAACAAAATTATCCCCGGACCTCTTCAAAACGGTGAACAATCTCCATATGTGCAGCGCTTTTGTCGACTCAATCGTCGATAATTGAATGTAAAACAAACGAATACTAACCCCTGTTCGTTTCAATTGTCCCTCCCCTGTATTTAGATTACTGAAAAGCCATGATTCATTCATGCGATTGTCGTATGGAGGCATCGAAATCGTGCAACATCGTCTATTCTATGACTAATCACCCTTGTGATATTTGTAATTCAATGGCAACGTACACTCTACAACGGAATATTGATAAACGATTTGCGAGTCCGAATAACAATAATAATAGCGTCAGGCCAAATATTAATGGCCGTAGATAACTGTATCCTTATTAGTCATTATTAAACTTTGACTATCTGATCGGGTTGAGCAGTGATTCTCGTCGATGAACTCATTAATGAATATCGGTGACATAATTTTTTAGAATTCTTTTTTTGTCTTTTCATCAGGATTTTCTCTCGTCAGATTTTTTCCTGCAACAGATAATTATTTGAAAATTGTATATAGAGAACAAACTACACTTTGTTCTCCATATATATACAGGGTGTAAACGGTTTGAGTGCAAAGATTTTGAAGAACAATACTTCAGGCAAAAACAAATCAAAAAGCTTTATAACGTTTTCTAAAATAAACTATAGTTTTGCCAAAAAGAACACATAAAGTTAGATTGTATGTAAATCTAAATATGTATATACTCAATAGCTTATACATCTTTAATAGCCACATTAAAAATGAAAATTGATTATTTAAACTCGAAATATGCTTTTATAATTTAGTGTAAGTTTCTCCGAATAGATATGGCAACGTGGCATACAGACCAACTTATTTACTACATTTTTTACTTTAACGACGACTGAGAGTTACTATTGTTTTTTGCGATTTCGATTCTTGTAAATAAGAATAGATAAACGGTAAAGTGATTTGAATGATATCTATTTGATGTAGACTTCGTGGTTTGCTTTCCATTTAATATATTTTTTAAATAAATAAAATCGGTTGTGATTAGTGTGTAAGTTCGAAAATTAAGAAAAGTGCGACAGTATTTATTTGTGATAAATAATGGCCGATTATACAATTAGGGAAAGACATGACATGTTCTTAATTTATGGGGAAAGCAGATGTAATTGCAGAATAGCAAGAATGTTATACAGGGAAAGGTTTCCAAACAGACGCCTGCCCAATGCTAGGACATTCGTAGCTGTTTTGCAGAGGCTTCTAGAAACAGGTAGTGTAATACCACAAATAAACAATCGCGAACCACAGCGACATAATCGTATTTTAGCTGCTGAGGATCAAATACTAGACCTTATCGACATCAACCCATATCGTAGCACACGGAGTATTGGAAGTGAGCTGCAAATTTCTCACACTGTTGTTCATAGAACATTACGGGAACAATTGCTCTATCCATATCACATGCAGCGGGTTCACTTTCAATTGATGATTTTCAACCAAGACTCAATTTCTGTCGTTGGTTCCTCAGAAAACATCGACAATCCTAATTTTGTGAACAATATTTTAACAACAGATGAAGCAAGTTTTAATAGGAATCTAATAAATTTTCATAATACGCATTCGTGATCTGAGTTAAATCCGCACGAAAGACGCCAGTCAGTATTTCTCAATTCTCAGTTAACGAGCTGGAATAGTTGGTGAATACTTGGTTGGGCCATTTATACTGCCTGCACGTTTGACAGGTGAGAATTACCTTTATTTTTTGAACAACACGCTACCAGATTTGCATGAAGTGAACCTATCGTTACAATATGTGGTACTTACATGACGGAGCACCTGCCCACGCAAATCATCTAGTTGTCGACTTCTTAAATAGAACATTTCCCCGTCGTTGGATTGGTCGAAACGGACATATACGTTGGCCAGCAAGATCTCCTGATCTCAATCCTTTAGATTTCTACTTATGGGGACATATGAAAAGTAAGTGTTTACACGGCTCCAATTATTGACGAGAATGACCTTAGTTTTTGACGACCAAATATTGAATTCATCTGCGACATTTTAAACATTTGCTGTGAATAATCCGTTGTTTCAACTTGAAGCTCTGGGTACTCACAACAGATTCTTGATGAGTATTTGGCTTTCTAATTGCATTTTTTAAAAACCTGCAACAGATACAGTATTTGAGTCATTCCTTTATTATTCGCGCTAAGAGTGAATCTGCTTCGAACGCGAGCGACGTTGCCGGATTGACACTTACATTAAGGCTACTGACCATAGTGGTATAAGAGTTTTTTGTTTAATTTGGTGTATACTACCTCCATATATATGCACTCAAACTTTGTTAAATTGGCCGGATAACTGGCTGTCCGTACAGAAATTCTTCCTCACAGATATTCTGAAAGAAAGAGATGTTTACATAATTTATATTTAAAAAAGAACCGACTTCAGCTGACTTAAAATAAAAACAGTTTAGAAACCGGGTGCAATCAAACACTATTTTCAGACATATCTTTTTTTTAACTGATTTAAGGTACAATTCAATTGAAAAATTTAGCGTATTCTTATCTCTCTCTCTTTTTTTTTCTCCCCCTCTAGTTTTTATTTTTTGTCTATATTTTTCAAACATAGTTTACTTTCTTATTTGGTTTAAAATTTGGACCACTTTCTATAAATGTAACTAATTCACTCTATATTGCATCCACACTCCATATGCTTCCGTAGTACTGGTCAGTCCTATATAGACTTATTGGTCTAGTCATTTTCTGAATCACCGTGTACACGTCTATCAATTTTCAACTTAATACTTCTTTAACATTACAACGGTCCGCATATCTTTACATACGTACACATCAACCTAATAAAAGTATAAGTACAAATCCTCTCCACACTATTGTCTCTTTTTATTTTTCTATTGTTTAAATTATTCCTATATACCAATGATTTTACTTCGTGCCATATGTCTAGTATTCCATTTATGCAACTGCTCATGGTTTACCCTGTATAAAAAAATTCACCTTTTTGAACCATATTTTATCACTATAAATTTTTTCTACCATTTATTTCATTCACCCGGTATATGCAACTGTTTCTAAAAATTTTTTAATCCATGTCTATAATTATATCCCGTCCTACGTCCTATAATTTAAATATCCTAACAGCTTATGCTTATATAACAAATTGTTGATACACCCCCAATAACAATAATTTTACCCCACCCTTACTTCAAACACCTTGTCTAAGCAACTACTTATGTTCCAAACTATATAACTTTTTCGAACCGCCCTGTATAACTGTAATTATACTCCACGTTACATTTCAACCATCCTGTATACTCAACAATTTTTAAAGCCTTTTGTATAACTGTAATTATTCTCCGTTCTATAACGCAAATATCCACTCTGTATGACCATAGTTTTGCTCCACTCTTATTTCAACCACATTGTATACGCAACTACATATGTAATACCCAAAACAATATTTTTAGAACCATCCGGTATAACTTATTCAATTCCAACTTATATTTCAACCATCCTATGTATACAACTGCTTATGTACCACCTAATATTACATTCACGCACGCACAGACCTTCAACCGTATTCCACACAGAAGAGATCGCCGGAATAACAAATTTTCGTTTTAATAAGCTAATGGAATATTTTCTGCAATTTCACGCGACTGTAACTTAACTTCGTCTCTTAAATAAACTGACTTCAAAAGCATCAAAATGAAAATCATTGCAAACAGCCTCTAGGATTTAAACTAGAATATTTATGATAAAAATTTGACATTTACCATGATGTTTACAGTTTTTGTGCATATATTTTTCCGATTTTCAGAAAAATGGTATGTTTTACGTTATAGAAAAATGTGTTATCACTGTTACTCGAACACGATTCTAAATTATCGTTGTAAATTTATTTATTTACTAATGTTATCTAGTAGGCGAATATATTCATTTGTTTTGAAATATTTTCTCAGTTAAGGTCGTATACTTTCTACAGCCCTTTTAAAAATTCCTTACATAAATCAAGAATTATAGTGAATTAAGTTAGTTGTATTGAATTTAAGTAATTGCTTAGTGATCTTTATTGGATGTTTTCTCTATTAAAAAAGAAAAGAAATATGCCACCAGTAAGACATTGCAGGGAGGCTAAAGCGGCACAAATTGAAAGTTTAGATGCGGAAGGATATAGACAGAAAGAAAGCGCCCAGCACAAGGTCAATCTACAGGCTCGAATGTTTTAATAAGATATCAAGAGATTTTGTACGAAGACGCGGCCAATGACTCAAAAGGTGTACATCAGCAATTGACGATAGTTTTGTGGTACTTAATTCTACTCGAAATCGCATATTGAGATCCACATATCTCAAAAATGAGTTACTAAATGCAAGACAGGTTAATGTTTAAAACCAAGATAACCCGCCAAAGTTTCCCGTCTTTTCCAAAATCACAAAACTCTATGATTGCAACACATACTCAGTGGAATATTGAGTACTGAAAAAAGGGTATGTTCACTGATGCGCCTAGAATACAATTATGGAATCCAGATGGACAAAACCATGTCTATAGAAGAGTTGGGAAACGATAGAGCAGCTGCAACCTCACACAGACTATTACTTTTGGAGGTGGTATAATGGTTTGAGGAGGTATTCATTGGAAGGGACAAACCGATATCGTGGAAGTTATTGGGCGAATGACTAGTGACTGGAATATAGAAAATATCGTTCAAATAAATAAATAAATAAAGCTTTATTGCCCAACAGTAAAAAATTATAAACAGGACAATGTTAAAGAATCCTAAAAAAAAACAGAAGCAAAATGTACTAAAAAATAACAAAAAAAACAAAAACAAAAATAAACAAATACTCGGTAACTGCGATATCAAAAATAAAGTTAAAAAATTATAACCTAAATAAAGCGTTGGCCCTACTCAAAATAACAGACAAACAGTCTACATGTATATCACATTCCCTACAAATGAGGTTGAAGTTTTGTGTCATACAAAAAACGGGAGAGTTTAGGCCTAAGTTAGTTTTGTAACGACTATGCCTAAAAACCACTGGATCTCTGAGAAAAACAAAAGGTACATTGAAATTTAGCTGTGATAACAAGTTCACTGCGTCTATTTTGTTATGCAGAAGCTTGTATAGAAAAGTGAGCGAACATATTATTCGCCTGAGCTCCAAAATTTCCACATTAAATCTATTAAACATAAGTTGCTCATTAACTCCTCTATCGGGATAAACTCCATCAATTTTAAAACATAGATACTTAAGAAACTTTTGCTGTACACTTTCTAATGCTAACTTCTGATAATTATAAAATGGTTTCCAGACGATCGCGGCATATTCTAGCCTGGAGCGTACGAAAGAATAATAAAGTACTTTCAGAGCATCTATACTATGAAACGATTTACAGTTTCTGACAATAAAGCCATACAATTTACTAGCTTTCTTCAATTTTAAGGTAAATATTTTCGTAAAAATTCAACCTAGTATCAAACCACACACCAAGATCCTTAATTAAAGTTGCGCGTGGAAGGCACTCATCTCTTATCATATAATTAAAATCTAGACAAGCTTTCTTCTTGGTAAAAGACATTATTTTGCACTTAGACACATTCAAATGTAGATTATTCAAGATTATGTTTTGTCATATGTGGGCCACGACAGGTTCAAACTTGTGCCTTATAACGCTCGACCACACGCAGCTTGCATAGTGACTAATAATCATGATCAAATCCAGATTAGGTTGGCCACCATAAGGCCCAGACTTAAATCCCATTGAGCATTTGTGGAATGAGCTAAAACGTCGATAAAATCCTGTTCCAAATGCACTAGAAGAGCTTCGATTTGCAACACCAATGGAATGCAATTCTCAAGAATATATTTGAACCCTAGTAGCATGCAGAGAATGATATAAGCAGTAATTCGAGCTCGACGTTGGAATACTCCTTATTAACTATGCCCTTGTATTCCACTCAAAAGATTTTACTTACCTTAGTAGCATTTAAAATGAAACTAATTATCCTTCATTTTCATAACATTTAGCATTAATTTTTTTACGAGTTTCTGTCAATAATAATTTAATATTCCTTATTTAAAATGTGCAAAATAAACTTCTCTTACTTGTTTGTTGCGTATTAATTGTTAAAATTTATTTTTTCTTAACAGCAACGGAGAAAGGATATACACAATCGCGGACCCAGCTCCAGCCGGTGGACGTGGTGGCTTTCGTGGCGGGTTTGGTGGTGGCAGAAGTGGTCGTGGAGGTCCTAGAGGACGAGAAAGAGGTCGTAGTAGAGGTCGTGGTCGTGGAAAGGAAGACCTGAAGAGATGGAATCCTGTGGCCAAATTGGAAAGGTTGGTGAAGGATGAAAAGATCAGATCTTTGGAAGAAATCTATCTGTTTTCTGTGCCCATCAAGCAATCTGAAATTATTGATTACTTTATTGGAAATAATTTAAATGATGAAGTACTGAAAATTATGCCAGTACAAAAGCTAACACGTGCTGGTCAACGTACACGTTTTAAGGTTTTCGTCGCATTTGGTGATAGCAAAGGTCATATTGGTTTAGGTGTTAAATTCATTCTTGCTAAACTTTTTATTGTTCCAGTTAGACGAGGATATTGGGGTAATAAGATTGGTCAATCCCATACTGTACCATGTAAAGTTACTGGCAAATGTAGGTCTGTAACTGTGCGTCTTATTTTGCTACATCAGTAAAAGACTAATGAATTGTAATATAGATGTAGGTGTAGGTGTGTACTATTGGTGTTTTTTATCATTGCAGATCCTAAAAAGAGGATCGATCCGCAGCTAATGCTAAATGATGCACCTGGAGCTTGGGGAGTTTGCAGTGAGTTATTTCTGAAATGGTTTCAAAAGTTTATCGAGTATAGTGGAGCCACAGTTGAACGATCTGTTCTGTTACTGTTGGATGGGCACAGTACCCACACTCAAAATATTGATCTCATAAATGAAGCTCGATTCCATGGAGTTATCATATTATGTTTCCCCACACATACGACTCACCGCCTCCAAGTCGCTGATGTTGCTTACATAAGACCATTGAGCACATATCATGATTACCAAATAACAGCTTGGCTTCGCAGCAATCCATGAATGGATGTCCCAGTTAGGCAAATTGCTGACATTTTTGGAAAAGCTTTCATACAGGCGTTTTCTATGTCAACGGCTGTAAATGGTTTTAAAAAATGCGGACTTTGGCCATATGATTCATCAGTTTTCTCAGAAAGTGACTTTGCTGCTTCGTTGATGACGAATATTCCGCAGATCGCGAGAGAGCCGACTACTAAAGTAACAACTGCAACTACAACGACTGCAACTCCAACATCCAATACCGAGGAAAAACCGCAATTATAACTTCATCGCCCTATAAAAATGAATTGGAAGAGACTATTAAAAAAAGAAGTTGGCAGAAGAAGAAAAAAAAAGCCATAAGAGAACTAACGAAAACCAAAAAAAAATCTGCGGCTAATAAAAAAAGTGGCCAAAAAGAGAAAAGGATCTAAATATGTCCCATCAATAGAGAGCAGTGATAGTGAAGTTGAAAATACGCCATGTTTGTATTGTAATGGCTGTTATTTGGAGTCAAATGAAGGCCAGGCTGCCTGTTCTGCATGCGGCAAATGGGCTCACTGTAGCTGTGCTGGTATAGATGCAACGTCTACTTGCGAATTTTGTCAGCAAAAATAAATTTTATTTTTTTTAAACCCCATCTTGCCCCTCAGGGTAACCCATCTTACCCGACGGAGGAGCATGATGGGGAGATCTGACCTTTTCTACTTTTGTCATATTTCTATTTAATTATATAACATATGTTCCTAATTAGAATTAGTTATGGAAGACTGATTACCAAAGATGATTACTGAAATCAAAAAGATAATATATACACGAAAATGATAGTTTTATTGAGATTCAAACATTAAGTACCCCGTTTTACCCCCCTGTCCCCTATAAAACAGCAAAACTAGTCTTCTGTCACGGAGTATACTGGCTAAATAACCAAAAAGTGTTAAGGCCTATGGAGGCAAAGAAGAATAAGAAGTACATAACTTTGAGAAGACCCTGTATATGAAAAACTCTTACCGAAACTAAACGGCATTAAAATCACGTAAAGCGCGCCGATTTTAATCATCTGTCGTACCATATTTCAACAAAACCGGCCAGTAAAACAAAGAGGATATCATTTCAACGACCGCCAACAACCATTTAAGGAGTTGTTTGTCTAACATAATATTCGTTATGGTCTCTCGGTGGATTTCGAGTGTGAAAAATCCTCCGATGCCTCCTGTTAAGGTCTTGCCATGCACACCACCGCAACTGGTTCGCTGTCTGCTGCTCTTGGCGTACGTTAGAAAATAAAAACGAGAAGACGAACAGCAAGAGGCAAAGGCCAGCAGCCATTGGCCGTTGGACGAGGTGGCCATCGAGTGCGCCAAGTTGCATTTTCACCTGTTTGGTTGTGTGTGTGTGTGTGTGTATGTATATATGTCTCGATGTGTGTGTGTGTCTCATCGTATGCATTTTCTGTTCTTTCGGGTTGAGTCTCTTCAGTTCACATGTGTGCAGGTGTTTGATCAACTGTATCACCTGTCTCTAGGGCAGTTGCCTGCTCGTTGTCGGCTTTTGTTTTTTTTTTCTGCTTCATAAAAACGGCCTCTCCTTGAGTTGACTAGATCGCGCGCCAGAAATCTGTAAACCAGGTATTTTTCGTATTCGAGTAGTAGCGCTGAATATAAATTTTAGAATCGAGATGTTCAATTGTTTGAAAACCGGATCTTCGAACATTTAGAATTGGTATATTTTGAAACAATCTATAAAATTATCTAACACTTTATATTGTTTTTGGAAATAAGAACATGGATCCATCAGTTGTTTGTCAAATTGCCTCAGGATATCTCATATAAAATTTTTGAAAATTGCACCCACTATTGAAGGCAAAATTCATTAATAGTACTAATAATACTTTCACGTACAATAGCTAATAATGTTAATAATACCTCATAATAATTGATTTCGTTGCCTGCAGCCAAACGAAGAAATCTCTACATGGCATATGTGGACTACAAAAAAGCCTTTGATTCAGTTCCACATGATTGGCTCTGAAACTCTATAAAGTGAATAATTATATTATTAACTTTTTAAAGTATGCTATGTCCACCTGGCAAACCAAAATCTCACTGAATGAAACCAACTGTTCGATACAAACTGACTCCATTCCAATCAGAAGGGGTATATTTCAGGAAGACTCTCTTAGCCCGCTGCGATTCTGCCTTGCCATGAACCCACTCTCAAACAAACTGAACTTGACTTAATTTTGGGTTCAGTCTCAAACACAACAACGTACAAGCATTAAAGATAAACTATTTGTTATACATGGACGACTTAAAGTTGATGGCAGCTACGAAACAACAGCTACATGATATGCTTGAAATAGTAAAAGGGTTCTCTAGTGACATCCATATGAAATTTGGCCTAGACAAATGCCGAATTATTAATATAGTAGAGGCAAAATACAGCAGGGGTACTACGAAATGGGAGATGACACCTCAATTGAATCTATGGGGGAAGGTCATACTTATAAATACCTTGGAATAAAACAGGCTCACCGTATTGATCACTTGACCATGAAGAAAAACCTAACAGCAGAGTTTTATAGAAGGGTAAGACGACTGTTGAAAACCAAACTAAACAGTAAAAATCTGAACCTATGCGTGTTCCGTGCTCAGATACTCTTTCGGTATAGTTAATAAGTGCAAAACTGACATCAAACAATTACAACGAGAAGTTCGAGTTTTACTAACAAAAGCTCAAAATCACCATCCAAAGAGCTCTGTCGAACGTACAACTTTGCCACGGTATGAAGGAGGAAGAGCAAACTATTATATCAACAAATTTCTATTTTGCGTAGTCATTTCCAGAAACTCGCAGAATTTTCATATCTAGACAGAGTCATGTGCCTGGTTAATGACTCAACACCACTGCGAATGACACAACAACACGTTCAATTACACCACCAGACCACTGATCAGAAACTGCTGAAATGGAAAGAGAATCCCCTTCATGGAAGATATATAAATGACGTCAACCAAAATTATGTCGACAGTGCAGCGTCGAACTACTGGTTGATCCCTGGTCATATGTTTCCTCAAACGGAAGGCTTTATATTGGCAATGCAAGATCAAGTAATTTCAACTAAGAACTATCTAAAGTACATCGTTAAAGACCCTTCTATTAACAACGACAGATGCAGGTACGGTTGCCAAACATCTTATTCTATCCAGCATATCACAGGTGGTTGTCAAGCGTTCGCTGCAACTAAATGCAAAAGACTCGATGTTGTGGCTAAAATACTGCACCAGGAACTAGCACTGAAACTTGAACTATCACTCTCGGTGAGATTACCATTCTATAAATACAAACCAGAATCTCTTTTAGACAATAACAACTACAAGCTGTACTGGGACCGCGCGATACTGACTTATCGGACTATTGCTCACAATAAACTAGATATAATTTTGGTAAATAAAGTCTCTCGGAAAACAATTTTAATTGACATAGCAATTCCTAACAACAGTAATATAAATATCAAGCACGCGGAGAAAATAACCAAATATTGGGATTTAGAATTTCAAATAAAGACTTAGTGGGATATGAACAACATACAAACTGTACCAATTGTTATGTCAATGACAGGAGTAGTCCCAATACATCTATTAAAACATTTAAAATATCTCAGTCTGGACGAACATCTTTACCAATAATTGCAAAAAGCCGTCCTGTTAGGAACAGCCTGGAAGCACACGCACAGTAGGACCACTTGCCAAAAACCTGGGTATTTAAATCATTGAGATTTCAAGACTGATCCCAGGAAGGTAGAAACTTGTCATAGTAAAAGTATTTTTCCCAAATATCCTCTTAAATATCAATCGAAACGTAAGATTTATAAGTGTGGCAAACGAGAGAAAGAGAGAGAGAATATTTCTGATTTGATTTCATCTGACAAATTGTTTCTACCTGTCGAAAGTTGTCAACTAAATAACTAAAAAAGTTATCGGTAGAAGTTCTACATTTATTATATATTTTGTTACACTATGGACGTTCCTCGGGGGTCCGTTCCAGAACATTATGGAACATTCTTTATGACCTGGTTCTTTGGCTTCCCCTGACAGAAGGATGTGGTAGCCTGGCCTTTCCTGACGATTTTTCTATCTGGAAATAAGCAGTTAATGTATCGATAAAAAATATTTGAAGCTAGCCCCTCAGAAGAGAGGGGAAATAGTGTTCCCGTGGAGTGGAGTTCCAATTAAGCAAAATAAGCGTATATAATGTTTAAGCATACGTGTAGATGATTGGAACCAACATATTAGGGAGACGGTACCATAGGTATGGTAGAGGCAATTACCAGAATCCTGTTTTGAAAAATGGAGATGGCAGTACTGTGTAGCTCAGTAAGATCAGTGTTGTTGTGTGGCGCACCGGTATGGCACAAGTTGATGGAAAGAGGAACATATTTGAGAAAGTTTCGGGTACCATTTGGACAGATGCTGCACGGGTTGCGTTCATTTCATTTACCGAATCGTGTCAGCGGAGAGGTTGGGCGCCATCACGGGACTCTAGGCTATAGAGAGCGAGTTGGACGAGAGAATGATGATCTATGAGAGAGTCGACAGATGGATGAAAGCGAGATAAGTAAGGAAGAGCGCTTGAAGTTCCGTCAGTATGTGGGAGAGTAACCTGAAGACCAACCGAGCCACGTACAGTAGAACAAGGAGATTAGAAAATGGTCACAGATGTTGTCTGGACATAAAGGCAACCTTTACGTAGGTTTTGGCTGGTTGAGGATGACTTGTATGTATACCGTGGGCAGGTGGTTACCCCTGAACACACGTTCTTTGGGTGTGAAAGTTGGCAGGGATATAGAGGTAAAAAGGGGAGAGAATTAAGATGTGCTATAGTGACAGATAACTTTATAGAATGTATAATTGAGAGTGAAAGAGGATGGACGTTGATTATGGATTATGTAGCCTGTGTGATCAGAGAGAAGGACCGTGATGAAAGGGAAATGTGTGGTAGTAGGGACGAAGTTAGGATAGGAACTGCAAAGTGGCAAAGGCCAAGATACGCGAGGATATATCAGAAAGGATGGGTCTGGATACCTTGTGGTGTACATATGGGTGGTTTTAGTAATTAAGAGTTTCCAAGCTACTGGGTTAATAGAGTAAGCAAAATTCAGTTTATCAAGAAAGAAATATGATATCTGGGGAAAAAATGTAAGTAATATTTCAACCACTTTGTAGTAACCATCCTACATCAAACTCCAGCAGCTACAAATGTAAGCTGCTTTTTACAATTATTGGTCTCAGTAATGAGAGTCCTAGTTTATTAGAAAAATGGTCCAGAATTTTATTTTGTTTTCGGTTACACTATAATGAGAAATTAGCCATACGCTGAAAATTCGTCACACACCATTCTATGAAGAGGATTTAATCATTGTTAACGGTAAATTTTGAGATTGCGAATTAAGTTAATCACTCAGAATTATGATCTAACTGGATACTTTAATGTATCACTCATTTCATTAAAACATTTTCGAACCCAAGCAGATCTTTAAAAGTCGAGAAGTCAATTCCCAAGGTTACTTCGAGTCGTAATAGCATACGAACTTAACTGGCTGTAAATTCTGATTTACGATTCTAACTGTTTATTTTAACGTATTATCTTGAAGCGGTAGGCACTTCCTTCTTCTTCAAAAACTTCTCTTATTTCACTTTAATCAATAGACGTGCATGCATACAGTGAAACGTTTTGTGCTGTAATAGGAAGTAATTGCGAAGGCAAATAGATAATTAATCGGACGGAGTGAGATTCCCTAGAGGCGCTACTGGTTGCCGGTTGTTGGCGTTCTTGTTTGTCGACTTGCTGCAAGTTGCAAGTTGGTAGCAGCGAAACATCTCACCCGATTACATTCGAGTTGATATGGATTCGGGCGAATGCAAAGCGAAGGACTTCTGTGCAGAATCATTAAATCAAATGAACCGCCAAGGTTTTTTTACTTAAACCAGACAACTAAAATTAGCGAATTGTGTTAATATTTTCAGAAAATATTCCTTAAAAATAGATTTTAATTAAAGAGCCCCGTATGTCAATATCGGCCCTCATGGTAAAATCAAGCAAGCATTGACAAAAAGCATTATGTTTTAAGATAATCATATTCATTTCATTGGACAAAATTGTCAAGGCCTCACCTAAAAACCTTTTAATCGCATAAACTAAAGCAAACTTGGAAGAATAATATCAATGGATGATCCCCATATTGCTACTAATAAACTTATATGCATGAGAAAGAATTGTATTGAATTATCTACATATAAATAACATCAAAATCAAAACTAAATTACAAATCTACACCAAGAAACAACTAGATTACTACTGAAATTATAAATTCTTGCATAATAAAAGAGTCACTTTACTACATATATACGAAAGAACCAAATAGTGAAATAATAAAAGCCACATACAAAAATTATGTTAAATTATTAGACAAAATAATAAACGAAGCAAAGTTAATGTATGATTGTGAACAAATTATAACAAATAGCAATGATGCCAAAAAATTATGGAAATATGTCCACCAAAAGCTTGGTGAAAGTAGTAAAAACATAACAACGTTACCTACATATATGAAAATAAACGCAAAATTAAAGATCCAGATGAAATAGCAAATACCATGAATTCATATTTTTGTAATATTGGATCTAGATCTAGGGTTAGAAAAGACATCAAACTGCCACAAAATGAGGGCATTAAATTACCCACAACGATCACCAATACTATTTTTTAGCACCCACAAGCTATTATGAAGTAACCAAATATTGAAATTAAAAATGGTGGAGTTGATAATATAGATTCAAAAACTCTAATACTGCTATCTAGACATATAGCACTGCCTCTTGCTCACGTCATAAATTTAAGTATACAGAAAGCAATTTGGCCTGAAGCACTCAAGCTAGCTGATGTTACACCAATCTATAAGGCTAATAATAGCGACGATATCGCAAATTATAGACCACTATCCTTGATATCAAACCTAGCAAAAAATTTTGAAAAATTATCTACCACAGACTACCCGATTTCATTAAAAAGAATGGCTTCATGAAAAATACTGGTACAAAAGATGCTCTAAATTTTATTACTAATACAATTTATGAAAAACTTGATAAAAGTGAACCTATTGCTGTTACATTCCTTGACCTAGCCAAAGCTTTTGATACTGTTAACCATTCAATATTATTCGATAAATTATACAGATGTATGGAATTAGAGGAAGTGCGTTCAAACTCATTTCAAACTACTTGACAAGTAGATATCAGCGAGTAAAAATAAATGGCACTGTAAGTGGTTTCAGTGAAATTAAAACAGGTGTTCCACAAGGTACCATCTTGGGTCCCCTACTATTTATTTTATATATAAATGACCTACTAGTTGATATACCAGAGGGAATTATATTATCTTTTGCTGATGATTCAGCTGTGATATCAACAGGCAAAACATGGAATGCAGTCGAAACGCAAATGAATTACTATCTTAATTTGATAAATAACTCGCTTGCCTTAAATAAATTATCTCTAAATGTTGATAAAACGGTTTTCATGACATTCCGAAACTACTGCAATAGTGTTCCTCGCCATATAGATAGTAAGATAAATACCAAAAAAAAAATAAGAAGGGTAGAAAATTGTAAATACTTAGGAATTTGTTTTGACTATAGAATGAGAATGGGACACGCATGTTGAATATTTAATAAATAAAACCAAATAATTTATATTTCGGAAAAATTATGTTGAGAGACTCGCTGATAATGTTATACTGTGCACTTTTTCATAGTATTATCTGTTATGATAACATAGCTTGGAGATAGGATTTATTCAACTATACAAGTTTGATTACAATGTTTACAAAATAAACTCCTAAAAATTATATATAAAAAACAAACTTTTATTAAAAAACACTAAATCTGAAACAAATCTTTGCTTTTGAGTCTCTGAAATACTATTATGACACGTTTAAAAATAAATTTATAAAATCCAACAGTTCTACAAGAAACAGAAGTATTATTATTCCAAAAAGATATAAAACTATAAACAGTAAAAATAGTTATGTTAAAGCTATTAATGTTTTCAACAGCCTACCAAATGATTTGAAAACTCGAAAAAGCCGTAACACTACCAAAAAGAAAATAAAACCATGGATCTTGGCTAATATTTAAAATTTCAAATAGCAGGATAGTAAATTATATAAGGGAGAAATCGATATAAAAGTTATAATTCTTTAAACTATATATTAGTATCACATAATTATTTCAACAACAACAAATTTGTAGGATATTAGTAATAAGATTTTATAGGAACTTATCATTAAGTTAAGATTATCAGATCTGCGAACAGGTAACTCGGTTTACCTCTTCAGGGTTTATTATATTAGACCTCATGTGTAAGTAATTTCGAAAAGATTGTTGAGGAGGTCTTGAATTATTTTGTCTGTTCATTGGGTTTTCTGTCCTCCAATTTTTTTCCTGTAACAGATTGTATTTAAAAATTGTATATGTAGAACAAAGTTAGTAAGGCAATTTCGAAAATTGCCCGGATCACTGATGTAAATTCTTCCTCAAGTTATTCTGAAATGTCTAAAAATGATCAACCAGTTTCCTGTATATAAGTAATGTATTGTATATTGTGTAATACCTGTGTATGGAGACGTTTCAACTCCGAGTCTGGAGTCGTTGTCACGTTTAGTGTTGTTTTCGAGGTTTTTTCTAAAAACATTTTCGCTTTGATCTTGAATTTGTTGCTAATTTTTTGACGATTTACAGGTCATCTCTTTCTCTCAGATAACTGTGAGGAAATCTCTGTACAGACAGCCAGAAGGGAATTTTAAATTTAACACGTTGTTAATATACAATTTTTAAATGCTTATCTGTTACAGGAAAAAAATTGGCCCACAGTGTGTAAATTGTAAACATTATAAATAAATAAATAAAAATGAAACAATGATATAATATTCACTGATATTCTATTTAAATTTAACACGTTGTTTAGCGCGACCATGTTAAAAAAAATCCCTGGAGGCCACAGTGTAAACTTAGTAAACATTTATGAAACATGCTGTTTTTATATAATTTATGTATTATTTTTTTTAATAAAAAACTTGTATTCAAAGACTAAAAAACAGTCATGATTGGAAATATGCCCAAGCTAAATCTTCACAACCTCGCTACAAACGTAGGTGCTTGTGAAACAATCTCTTGTTTGAAATGTAATTACTCATAAATCAGAATTAATTCAATAAATATGAGTTTTTAGTAAAAGCAATTTGTAAAAAATATTGTGTTATGTATTTCAAATATAATGCATATTTTTTTCAAAAATTACTTATTTTATTATCTCAAAAAAAATTCTCAGGCCAAAACCAAATTTTGGGCCAACGGCCATGCTTTACAAATCACCCCTATACATTCAAACACACACGTTGCGTCTGTTTGAATTCAGCCAGCCTAAAGTAAAAGTAGTCCTTTGTATCCGTTTGGATACAGGTGACCCAACTGATCAAGGTTACTTGTATCCAGAATGGATACAAATGGCGCTTAACGTGTTCAATATTGCTTTGGTAAAACATAGATGATATAGTAAGGACTAAAGAAAATGGCAATTTGGTAAAGTTTAGTGTATGTTTTTTCATGTAAACTTTTTTATCAATTTAATATTGTAGTCGTTTTTGCATTTTTGAATTTTCTTAATGGAGGCCCACACTTACACACATGAAAATAGATGAGCAAGAAAATGAAATGTATAACTTGAAACTTCATTTGTTTCAACCAGACCGACCGAACGACCGACACGACCGATACTACACACTGCCTCGATCTTGAAATACCCATCCAATTCAATTCTCTGTGTAAGAAGCAGGGACCAGGCAATACATTGAGAGTCCCTTCTTTCATCGAAAATCAATAATAAATAGGAAATAAACCAATATAACATCCAAGCAATATAGAATATCTGCACAAAATCTGCTTTTCGTTCTAATGGCAACTTGGCCTTAAATTTTCATATTATCAACGAATATAGGACTCATAGAATGACACACATAAAGCAAATATGTCCTTTGTTTACATCGTTTTCTAGGATACACATTAAACAAAACATGTCCTTTGTTTACATCGTCTTGATTATCGTAATAAACAAAGTACGTTTGCCTCTCAATGGAGGGCTGATGTATTACATACATCCGGAACTTTTATATCCTTCCAAAGAACACAATTGCAGGAAAGACAGTGGGCCCAGAGTCTAAAGCGCTCTGCTGCGAATCCCAAGTTCTCGGGTTTGAAACCGAGAACAATTATACTTTTTTTAGATATTATGTCATTATTAATTAGTTTTATTTACTATTTTCAATTCGCATAAAAATGAATAAAACTCATTTTAATATTACAGTTCGTGCGTACGACAGAGACAGGAGAAATTATGAATATAATCCTATATATCCCAGGTGTATCGGAAAAAATTAAGCGGTTAGGAAATAAATACAGCGTTAAAACTGTTTTTAAAACAAATAATACCTTGCGCTCTATCCTCACACATACCAAACCGTTTAACGCAACCAGAGTTCTAAAAATTGTGTGTACAGTGTTTTGTATGACTGTGGCCATTCTTATACCGGTGAAACTTCAAGACCTTTAGAAGTAAGGAAAAAAGAACATCAATATAACATTTCCAGAAGACATGTGGACAAATCAAATTTGCCAATCATGTATTAACTAGCACCGGCAGCCATAGGATAGACTGGAATAAAACAAAGATTTTGTTGAAAGAAGAAAATTTAAAAAAGAGAAAACTTAAAGAAGCCAGCTGTATGATGATAAACAACACTGAAATCGGAGCACCTTCAGCCGACCTTCATTTGGACTGGAGGAATTTATTGCTAACAGAACAAAAAAAGGTAACCTCAGCGTCAAGTGATCGCCAAACGACAAATTGTCAGTGTCAAATTTTGACAAACAAAAAAATTCAAGATCAAAGCGAAAATTTTGTAGAAAAAACCTCGAAAACAACACTAAACGATTGACAACGACTCCAGACTCGGAGTTGAAACGTCTCCAAACACAGATAAGTATTACACAATATACAATACATTACTTATATACAGGAATACTGGTTAATCATTTTGTAGACATCTCTTTCTCTCAGAATAACTGTGAGGAAGAATCTCTGTACGGACAGCCAGTAATCCGGGCAATTTTACGAAATTGCCTTACTACACTTTGTTCTACATATACAATTTTTAAATACTTATCTGTTGCAGGAAAAAAAAATAGAGGAGAGAAAACCCAATGAACGAACAAAATAAACATACTGTCGCCACCCCGGACTAGTGGTGTCTCCGTCGCGCTCGAAAACCACGTGGGTTTTTATAAAAAACGACTGCTTTTTCTGACGAAATTGTGAATAGCTGATTAATATGATCAAACAGCATTGTCCGACATTTTGAAGTTTAAAAAAATGTATTACAAAATGGCAGTAGCTTTTATTCACAAAAAACTCGAAAACCGTCCGAATTCTCTCCAGCTTATTCAAAGAAAACATCCAATGAAGAAATCAAAAATGTTAATTTGCTTATGAGGTATTTTTTCATATAACCCCGGTACGTACAGTCTTCACATTCGTTCAATCATTTGACCAAGTTACCTAAGAACCAAACAGCCTTGTCGACTTTCACTTCTCAAGTTTGAAATTAATTTCGTTCTGCTAATTCTTCGAGAATACTTTTAAATGTATTTGAAATGTATTTCTAACGCTAGCAACTTAGATTATCCATCACAAGTATATTCTCGTAAGATGACATAATTAAAGTGACCTTTTTGGTTAGTTAGGATCTGTAAATAAGAGTATATCTGAATACAAATCGCAAATTTTCAAAAATAATTCGATTTTGGTGAAAAATTCTGTATTTTGAAGCGAAAGCTTCTTAACGGGGGCCCACACATACACCTTACATATACGCAAATAGATTAATATGGTAGTGAAATGCAAAAATGTCAATTGTCTCGACAAGAAAGACACTATTTTAACCTTTATATGGAAGAAATGGGGACCAGGTTATATATTAAGAGTTTCTTCGTTTATAGACAATCAATAATCTGTACTGTATAAACAAATATAACATTCAATTAATATAAAAAATGGACAAATCCAAAATAAACAATCTTTATACCAATTGAAGGAGGAATTTTCAAAGTTTCGGTGAGCAAAGATGGTTCTAGAAGCGGCAGGTAGAGTTTGCGCTGTAATAGGTAACCATGGAGGCAGGTGTTAGGTCTGGAAAGCAAAGGCGTCTCAGCCCTTGACAAACTGCTATTAAATTTGAAGACGCGAGATGTAAGACCGACATCTAGGATTTTCAAGAGAATCAGTACACAGAGGTTCCGAATCTGGAGCCGTTCCGTGTAATTGCTGTTCTCCTTTAACTCCTAGGATAGAATGTCACGATAAAAATTTTCAGGTTACTTCACCTGTCAGAGATATTGAATACTCTCTTCGAGGTGTCATTTCTTTCTGAACCTCTGTGTACTGATTCTCTTGAAAATCCTAGATGTCGGTCTTACATCTCGCGTCTTCAAATTTAACGAAATGCATCAAATGCATAAAGAATTGTTCGAGAGGACATTCAATTGTGGGAAGCGCAACTGATGAAGGTCCCCGACCAGAAACAATATATATTATATTTATATATAATATATATTGTCTTGCGTACAAAGGAATGACACCTCGAAGAGACTATTCCATATCTGTGACAGGTGAAGTAACCTGAAAATTTTTATCGTGACATTCTATCCTAGGAGTTAAGGGAGAACAGCAATTACACGGAACGGCTCCAGATTCGGAACCTCTGTGTACTGATTCTCTTGAAAATCCTAGATGTCGGTCTTACATCTCGCGTCTTCAAATTTAACGAAATGCATCAAATGCATAAAGAAGTGTTCGAGAGGACATTCAATTGTGGGAACCGCAACTGATGAAGGTTCCCGACCAGAAACAATATCTATTATATTTATATATAATATATATTATTTTGCGTACAAAGGAATGACACCTCGAAAAGAGTAAACTGCCATTAAGTCACTAAATCATGTTCCTCTGGCCACTGCGTCTTCCCGATATGATCCTACTACAGCGATAACAGCAAGACCGCATAGACGGAGTCAAATGGTCTAATATAGCTGACAATATTTTAATTTTCCTGGAAAGACACAAAGAATAAGAAACAGTGACAAGTGAAGCTTTGGCTTACATCGTTCAATCTAAATTGGCGCCTCTCTTTTTTTCCTCTTCTTGCTGCCTGGAAACACGTTGAGGTTAATTCTATGATAAGATTTAGTTATACAGTGTGGAACAGCCAAATGGAATAAACTCGATAACGAATAAAGGAGAACGTGTTGGGAAAAACGCTTGGACACGTCTTATTTTAAATGCAAGTCCCTGTATATTGTTTATTTTTTGGATTCGCGAGAAAATTCTAGACATAATTCATGTACAATGTCCTACACCTATCGTCAACTGTTTCGGAAATATTAAGTGTTTTCAAATTTATTACACAAATTATATTAGTAGTCATTGGTAACACTGGAGTGAAATTTGGTACGTTCATAACTTTGCGACAAAAATTTGTTGGGAAAAAGAAAAAATGTTTGTATGTCTTATACTTTATTTTCGGAACTAAAGTGGGTCACTTGAAATTACCAAATGGGTGAGTCGTTGACCCACGGGTCATAGGTTGCCGACCCCTGCTCTAAGTTATTATACGAAATTGGATATTATGCTTAAGTTTCAAGAAAACCCACATAATTCTGATTGAAAAGCAGCACTGATCCAAGTTAGCCAGACATCAATTTTTCGAATATTAAAGGAAAGTAAAATGCATGCCTATAAAATGGTGCCGACTCAGGAGCTCATGGAAGACGATTTCGATAGGAGAACGTATTTCTGTGAACAAATGATGGTAAGGCTAGATAAAAATGTGATCCAATTAGAAGATTTGTGACGAGAGCACATTTATACTTCACGGTCACGTTAATCGTCAAAATTGCCACTACTGGTATAATGAGAATCCTCACTGGATGATAGAGAAACATACGCAATATCCTGAAAAAGTTAATGTTTGGGTAGATATTATTGGAAATCATATCGTAGGTCCCTTTTTCATTGATGGCAACTTGAATGGAGATAAATATTTGGAACTGCTCCAAAATAATATCGTGCCAACTTTGACAAACTTCTATCCTGATCCAGTAAACCCATAAGTTCCTGCCAATACAATATGGTTTCAGCAAGATGGAGCACCGCCCCATTACGAAATCAATGTCTGGAAGTACCTGAACCAAATTTTTTCAAATCGGTCTCCTGATTTGACGCCATTGGACGACTTTTTATAGGGATATGTCAAAAGTACTGTATACAAAACTACACCCCTCAACTTAGATGATCTAAAACGCTTGCGATTAGAACAGTCACGCCTGAGATGTTGAGTAATCTTAGAATACATTTCTATACCAGATTAGCATGTTGCCAAAACGTTCGCGGCAAGCATTTTGAACATTGATATTAATGGTTTTTGATTTTTTTAGTATTATTAAGAAATAATCAGTATTATTAGGTTTTTAGTGTAATGTAGCGAATTAAAATTAATTAATTTTTGTAATAATTCTGAAAATGCTTAATATTTCTGAAACAATGAAGATAGGTTTAGGACATTGTACAAGAATTATGTCTAGAATTTTCTGGAGAATCCAAAAAATAAATAATATGCAGGGACTTGCATTTAAAATAAGGCCACTGTCACATGACACGGCCTATATAATTTTTTTTATTGAAAAAATGAGCATTTAAAAATACAAATCCACGTGTCCAAGCGTTTTTTCCAAAACACCCTCCTTTATTTATTATCGAATTTATTCCAATGATATGCTACAAGCTTCAGACGAATTTGTTAAAGAGCAAGTTTTCCAAGAAATAAAAACGTAACTCAGACATTTATGTACAGGGTGGGCAAATAAGAACGGCCGAATCTTTATCTCAGGAACGGCTCGTGGTACAGCTTTGGGAAAAAATATTCTAGACTAAAGTGGCAACGAGAAAAACCTGGAAATTATTGGTAACCATTGGCCACTGTCACATCACACAGCCTATATAATTTTTGTTGTTGGAAAAATGCGCATTTAAAAATACAAATCAACGTGTCCAAGCGTTTTTGCCAACACGCCCTCCTTTATTTGTTATCGAATTTATTCCAATGTTACGCTAGAAGCTTCGGATTAATTTGTTAAAAGCAAGTTTTCCAAGAAATATAAAGGTAACTCAGACATTTATGTACAGGGTGGGCAAATAAGAACGGCCGCAATCTATATCTCAGGAACGGCTCGTACTGCAGCTTTGGGGAAAAAATATTCTAGACTAAAGTGGCAACGAGAAAAACCTGGAAATTATTGGTAACTATTGACCACTGTCACAAGACACACCCTATATTTTTTTTTGTTGGAAAAATGCTCATTTACAAATACAAATCGACGTGTCCAAGCGTTTTTTCCAAAACACCCTCTTTTATTTATTATCGAATTTATTCCAATGATATGCTACAAGCTTCAGACGAATTTGTTAAAGAGCAAGTTTTCCAAGAAATAAAAACGTAACTCAGACATTTATGTACAGGGTGCGCAAATAAGAAGGGCCGCAATCTATATCTCAGGAACGGCCCGTAGTACAACTTTGGGGGAAAATATTCTATACTAAAATGGTAATGAGAAAAACCTGGAAATTATTGGAAACCATTGGCCACTGTCACATGAAACACCCTATATATTTTTTTGTTGGAAAAATGCGCATTTAAAAATACAAATCGACGTGTCCAAGCGTTTTTTCCAAGACACCCCGCTTTATTTCTTATCGAATTTATTCCAATGTTATGCTAGAAGCTTCAGATGAATTTGTTAAAGAGCAAGTTTTCCAAGAAATAAAACCGTAACTCAGACATTTATGTACAGGGTGGGCAAATAAGAACGGCCGCAATCTATATCTCAGGAACGGCTCGTGGTACAGCTTTGGTGAAAAATATTCTAGACTAAAATGGCAACGAGAAAAACCTGGGAATTATTGGAAACCATTGGCTACTGTCACATGACACACCCTATATATTTTTTTGTTGGAAAAATGCGCATTTAAAAATACAAATGGACATGTCTAAGCGTTTTTTCCAACACACCCTCCTTTATTCGTTATCGAATTATTTCATTTGGTTGTTCCACACTGTATAGTTGTTGTTATTAGTATACAGGGTGGACGTATGTGCAACCAACATCAGTGGCAGTAATCACTAATTTAGCATAAATCAAATAACGAACGAAACATTCCTCTGGAGTATTTTCATTTAAAAACCTCACAATTATATAATCACAATCACCGAACGAGGATTTCGTTAGCGGTCGAGTTGGTGTCTGTTCACGCTGGCATAGTAGGCGTCGTTTCTACTTTAATAAAGAGAGAGTTAAAGACATTCGTCGGTTACGTAAGTGGATGTGGATTAAATAACTGGATTCTAGTTGAATAAATTTAACTAAACTCGTTTCTCTATGAACGATTAAGTGCATTGTAAGCATCGAATATCAAAAGTCTTGCATTTGCGGTAGGTGCATATCTAGTCGCTTCCATATTAAACACCGTTAGCTTATTACAACACGCTCTCGGTGTAATCTAACGATCGAGAACGAGACAGACTATTGGATGTTTAAATCAGCGCATTTATTGCAAATAACATTAAAGATAAAGTGTGCGTTTGAAAACCTGTTTCGGTGTTAGGTTACCTGTTTCAGTTCAAAGTGTAAGACACTCTACACACACATATACACCTACTAATCTGACGTGACCTCGGATTGAACCAAGAATCTGTTCGTTGGACTATACAATGTGGAACAGCTAAATGGAATAAATTCAATAACCAATAAAGGAGGGCGTGTTGGGAAAAACGCTTGGACGCATCGAATTGTATTTTTAACCGACTTCCAAAAAGGAGGAGGTTATCAATTAGTCGCGTATTTTTTTTTCGCTTTTTTTGTATGTATGTTACCTGATTTCTTCTCCTGTGGTGCACCGTTTTGAATGAATATGGTCTTGTTTAATAGAGTCTATATCAGGCTTAGTGAAGCTTCAAATTTTGGAAAAGAATTCTATTGGTAAAGTGATAAAATGTGTGAATGAACACATGCGTGCATGGAAATTGACCAATTGCCCTAATATTTTAGTCGATTTTTCGATAACTCCTTATGGATGTGTATAGTTTTTTAACGTTTAATCTATAAAGGAAGATCCCTAGGTGATCTCATATACTTTTCTGCGACGTGCAACTTGCAGTTTTGCAGAAAATCGCCGAAAATTCCAAAATTCTTATCAAAAATTTCAACGATATGACATATCGGACATTCCATCATAAATATTTTAATTCCAACGTAATAGTGCGGTGATTTTAGGCACTGGAGGTTTTAATTGCGAATTTGAAAATTTTCTATGTACATCTCAAGCATATAGGTAGTAAAGCATAGTATTTTCGGCTCCTTAAATCAATGAGTACCAAGCTCCTTTTGTTTGTATACCAGGCAAGTACTATTTAAATGCAAATTTTTCCATTTTGCGAAGACGGTGCTTTTGGTTGTCACATTCTCCCGACCTAATAGAAAATTCAGTTACAACACATGTCAAACTCTAAACTGCTATTTGGTGCGTTTATACATAGGGTGTTTAATTATAGCAAACAAAATCACAAAGTAAAGTGATAGAAGGAGTTGCATTTATATGAGGATTAAAATATAGGATGGAGTAGAATGATAGTGATCCATAGGCAGCCGTATATAGAGGATGGTTGGAATATAGGGTGGACTGGACGTTTGGTGGTATAAAACTGTTGGAAAAAATGTGAAATTAAATTATATAGGGTAATTAAAAAACTGTTATATGGCGTGAATGTAAACAAATCATATACAGGATGGTTGAAATATATGCTAGAGTTGAATTATATTTATACAGTGTGATTAAAAAATTATTTTTTTTTGTAGCCCATAAGAAGTTGCATAAATTGTGGAGAGGAATTAATGTTACACAGGGCGATAATATAAAATGTTAAAAATGAAATAATTCATGGGGTAGCCCACAAGGAGTTATATACTATGGTTCAAATATAGGACGGATTTGATTCCGTAAATATGGGATGGATTCTAATCCGTCCTATAGTTTACAGAAGGCAGCTAACAAATTTATGCTTGTCCGTGGCCAGTCGTATGTACATGATGGTTGGTATATAGGACGGAGTGGATTTATCTATAGTTATACAAAGTGGTCAAAAAAAGTTGAAAAAAGGTTACATGGCGTGGTCCATAAGGCATAAATATATTTTGGACTTATTAAGTCAACGCGTACTAGTACATTTTGTTCGTAAACATTTACCTGTCAATTTAAATAAAATGTATCATTGTGTTATGTTGAGGCTTTCGATGCTACTTGGTTCTGTCTATTAAGGTTATACATAAAATAAAGAACAAAAACTATCTGAGTTCAAAAAAACTAAAAAGTTGAAAATAAAATTTTTTAAAAAATATATAACCGACTTCCACTTATAACTAAAAAGCTAAAAATAATTATAACAAAATACAACTCTAGCAAATAAATAACACATTCAATGTTGTTAGGTATCTACCCAGGAAGTAAAAAATGTAAACATTAATAGGTGCTCATTCTGTACAAATTAATTACCTACCAATCTAGTATATTTTTGAAGTCGGTGCCAAGCAACAATCAAGTTTGATGAAGTAGTAGATAAGTACGCAATGAAGGATTTTAGATTTGCTTGGCACCGACATCAAAATATACTAAATTGGTAGGTAATTAATTTGTATAGAATGAGCACCTTTTAATGTTTACATTTTTTACTTCCTGGGTAGGTACCTAACAATATTGAATGTGTTATTTATTTGCTAGAGTTGTATTTTGTTATAATTATTTTTAGCTTTTTAGTTATAGGTGGAAGTCCTTGCTTAAAGGTATCATTAGAGCCAATTAACAAAGTTGAGCATATAGTAGCAGACTTTGTAGATTTTTAATTTCTCTACAACATTGCCTACATTAACAAATTCGGTGTCAGGTATAGATTTTGTGTGAAAGGTAAAAAACTAAATTGTTACATATTTTTTAGATACTTTTGTTAAAAAAACAGAAACACATCTTTAAAACATGTTGAATTTTAAATGTTGGTTTTGTTCTATTATTAATTTTGTCACCGAAAGCTCTTTTTCTCTGTAACTGACCTAAGCTATATGCAAAATTCTATGATTTTTATGAGCGATAATCTTTCGTTTAATATTTTTTAATCAGTTGTAATGTTTTCACCACGTTGATAGATTATTTAATTATAATAATATTACGTCTATTTAAATCATTGCATCAAACAATGACTAATAAACATATCACAGGAATAATTGATGATTCATATTCACATACCTTATCTATAGTAACTGAAAATTGCGGTTTACAATTAGGAAATCACGTATCATAAATTCAGGGAAAACTGGAAAAAATACGTAAGGTGTCAGCCAATTATACTGTGAATCATATAGTATCAAACTTTGCCAAGTTGTAATATTAAGTGCATTATTTGATCAACAATTAATTAAATAAACGTTTTTAATTTTGAACGATTGTGCTATGTGATTCTAAACCATTCACTTAATTGTACCCCAAAAATTATTAAAATCGGTCATTTAGGAGAAGTTCAGTGACTTACACAGGTACAAAAAAAGATTTCTTCTTCCCCTTCATTCATTTTGGTTAGGTTTATTAAATTTACAGTAGTACCATGCCTACACTGAAAATCAATATAAAGAAATAATTTGACCAGTGGTCGGTACTTAGCATGAGAAAAATCTTGAATTACCGTTAAAGATACTCGAATTTTGGTAAGATAAAATATTAAAAAATATATATAACCGACTTCTACCTATAACTAAAAAGCTAAAAATAATTATAACAAAATACAACTCTAGCAAATAAATAACACATTCAATGTTGTTAGGTACCAGGAAGTAAAATATGTAAACATTAAAAGGTGCTGATTCTGTACAAATTAATTACCTACCAATCTAGTATATTTTGAAGCCGGTGCCAAGCAAATCTAAAATCCTTCATTGCGTACTTATCTACTAATTCATCAAACTTGATTGTTGCTTGGCACCGACTTCAAAAATATACTAGATTGGTAGGTAATTAATTTGTACAGAATGAGTTCCTTTTAATGTTTCCATTTTTTACTTCCTTGGTAGGTACCTAACAACATTGAATGTGTTATTTATTTGCTAGAGTTGTATTTTGTTATAATTATTTTTAGCTTTTTAGTTATAGGTAGAAGTCGGTTATTTTTTTTTAATGTTTTATTTTCAACTTTTTAGTATTTCTGAACTCAGGTAGTTTTCATTCCTTATTTTTTATTTTGTATGTATAACCTTAATAGACAGAACCAGGTAACATCGAAAGCCTCAACATTACATAATGATACTTTCTCATTTAAATTGACAGGTAAATCTTTACGAACAAAATGTACTAGTACGCGTTGACTTAATAAGCCCAAAATATATTTATGCCTTATGGACTATGCCATGTAACCTTTTTTCAACTTTTTTTTGACAACCCTGTATAACTATATATAATTCCACTCCAACCTATGTACCAACCATCCTGTACATACGACTGCCCACGGACAAACATAAATTTGTTAGCTGCCTTCTGTAAACTATAGGACGGAGTAGAATCCATCCCAAATTTACGTCATTTAAGTCAAATCCATCCTATATTTCAACCATAGTAATAACTCCTTGTGGGCTAGCCCATAAGTTAGTTCATTTTTTACATATACATTATCGTCCTGTGTAACGTTAATTCCTCTCCACACTTTATGCAATTATGCTTTGCTTATGTCCACATCATATAACAGTATTTTTAATCACCCTATATAATTTTAATTTCACATTTTTTGCAACATTTTTATTCCACCAAACGTCCAGTCCACCCTATATTCCAACCATCCTGTATATACGGCTGCTTACGGACCACTATCATACTAGTCCGTCCTATATTTCAATATTCATATAAATGCAACTCCTTCTATCACTTTACTTTGGACTTTGTTTGATATAACTAAACACCCTGTCTATAAACGTACCAAATAGCAGTTTAAAGTTTGAAATGTGTTGTCACTGAATTTTCTATTAGGCCGGCAGAACGTGTAAACGAAAAGCACCGTCTTCCCAAAATGGAAAAATTTGCATTTAAATAGGAATTTGCTTGGTATACAAACAAAACGAGCTTGGTACTCATTGATTTAAGGAGCCGAAAATACTATGCCTTACTACCTATATGCTTGAGATGTACATAGAAAATTTTCAAGTTCGCAATTAAAACTTCCAGTGCCTAAATTCCCGCACTATATCGTTGGAATTTAAAATTTATGAGGAAATGTCCGTTTTCGATGAAATTTTTGATAAGAATTTTGGAATTTTCGGCGATTTTCTGCAAAACTGCTAGTTGAACGTCGCAGAAAAGTATATGAGATCACCTAAGGATCTTCCTTAATAGATTAAACGTTAAAAATCTATACACATCCATAAGGAGTTGTCGAAAAATCGACTAAAATATTAGGGCAATTGGTCAATTTCCATGCACGCATGTGTTCATTCACAAATTTTATCACTTTATCAATAGAATTCTTTTCCAAAATTTGAAGTTTCACCAATCCGGATATATACTCTATTAAACAAGACCATATTCATTCAAAACGGTGCACCACAGGAGAAGAAATCAGGTAACACACATACAGAAAAAAACGAAAAAAAAATACGCGACGAATTGATAACCTCCTCCTTTTTGTCGGTTAAAAAGGAGGACAACGGTGTAGTGTAAGTTTTTATGAATGGACGTCTAGCTCTAATAAGAGAGATATGAATTTAAATATTCATTCAGTCAAAGAAAATTGGAATTTGGGATTTATTCGAATTAATAAATCTCTGACAGCCGAAGCTTGTGTTCATACACTAAAAAAGCGGCTTTTGGAGTTCCACATCTCATTAGATACCGATATAATAAAGAGTTGATTTTGATATGTTTTACGGTCTTTTTGTTACTACTTTCTATTACCAATACAATCCTGGGACTATCCCGGGATCCTGAGATTAACTGTAGATAATCCTGAAATCCCGGGAGTAGAAAAATCGACCGGGACCGAATCCTCTAATACTGCCCCACACAAGTATGGAGTGGAATAAACACCCTTGTATGAATCAGGATTCAGAGTTTGGATTCTGGTATGTAGACTGTTTCTCCTCGTGCTTATGGAGAATCTTCCGAATATTATCCCTGATCTTCCTGATATATGGTAAATATGATTCTGGTTTACTAGGTAACAATTCTTTCTTAGGAAGGGAATTTTTTTCTCATCCTTGAAAAAGCCACTTATAAGTCTGGGCGAAACGTCGGAAAACTTTATATGCTAGTTCAGATGTATATACAGGGTGTAAACGGTTTGAGTGCAAAGATTTTGAGGATCAACACTTCAGGTCAAAACAAATCAAAAAGCTTTATAACATTTTCAGAAATAAACTATAGTTTTGCCAAAAAAAAATGAAAAAGCTAGAAGTTCTGTAGCCTTTATTACAGTGTCAAAATGATTGTAAAGCTAAATATGTAAATACTCAATAGCGTATACACCTTTAATAACTGTATTAACAAAGAAAATTATTATTTAAACTCTAAATATTCTGTTATAATTTGCCCTACGTTTCTCCGATCAGATGTGGCAACATAGCATATACTCAGTACTACAGCTGGCCGCTGCCATGAATGCTTTTTTGCTGCCCGGTTCTTTTAAGAAAGTGAAAGTGATTTTTGCGTGACATTCGACATAGCGTAAGTTATTTGATTTTCATTTTAAAATATATATTGGAAAAATAAATAAAATCTGTTGTGAATTGTGTGTTCGAGTTTATTATTTGGTGACAAACAGTGACAATCATACAATAAGGTAAAGACCTGACATGCTATTAATTTGTGGGGAAAGCAAATGTAATAACAAGAATTTTGAATTTTGAATATTTACTAAAAATAATCCGTTTGCTCGCCAGAGCTCTATCATAATGACATCCTGCAGGTCAAAGGTTTTTATTTGTCTAAGATAAGTAATATTAATTTCTTAGTATTAATTATTTCTCGAAGAATTTAACACATAAAAGAACTACATATAAGAAATGTTTTGTTTAATATAGTTTGTATCGCATTATTTTTGTATCATAATGTAAACAACTTTGTATCCTCCCTTCTTCAACTTGATGCATAAAATAAATCGCCAAATATAAATATTCATTTCAATACATAGATATTAAAAGGGTACATTTTTGAAAATAATATTTCATAAAATTTTATGTACCTAAATAAATCTACCGGCACTCGAAACTATGAAATTATTTAATACAAAAAATAACAGGTGTTAATTTTTTTGTGATGACTCATTCCGTTATTATTCACGCTACAAGCAAATCTCATTTTTAGCGCGACGTTGCCACATTGACAATAATTTACTTAACATGTATTTCAAATTTTCTTGCTTATTAAGGCCTTTAGACCATAGTGTTGTAAGAGTTTTTTGTTTTGTTTGGTGGGTACTATCTACACCTAAAATATATGCAGTCAAACTATTTACACCCTGTATATAAATAGGAAAAGACAAAACGGTTAGGTACCATTTTCTCCTCTGTCTCTCAACCGATTTTCTTCATTTTTGTTTTGTTTAGTAGCTACTGACGACCTTCAGTGCAGAATGCTAATATTAATTTATAATATTTGTTCATTCATTAAATAAAATATAATAAAAATTCATTATTTACGTCCATAATGTCAACGCCAAACAACTGAATGTGCCGCCGCCGCCAAACTCAAAACATTGAGTAATTATATAAAGAAGGATCAATGCTGTTATATACTTAGAGCATGTACTTCTGGAAGTGACATGCAAGCGTTGTTATTGTTTAGTGGTAAAGTAATCGTTGTATACTATAATTATACAGGGCGATTCCAGATGTGTTAGAAATAATTTTTTTCGTGGATGGCACATAAGCAGTTGCATATATAGCGTGTTTAAAATATAGAGTAGATTGCAATTATAACTAATAAAATAATTTTATAGGGAAGCCCATTAGCGGTTGAATTTACAGGGTTCTTGGAATAGAAGGCGCAGAAGAATTACTGTTACAGGGATGCATTTACAGGGTGGCGGAAATGGAAATGCAACATTTCGTAACCCATAAGCAGTTGTATATATAGACAAGATGAAATATAGGGTGAGAGGAATTATAGATATACAGGATGATGATAAAAAATGTTAGAAAAGGAAATGATTTATAGAGTAACCCACGAAGAGTTCCATATATATGATGATTGAAATATAGGTCGGAGTAGAATTATAGTTACAGAAGATAGTTCAAAATTGCATAAACAAAAAGAGTAAATACGGTGGCTCATAAGCAGTGGCATATACAGAATGGTTTACCGGTTGGTTCAAAAATGTTAAAAAATATTGTGCGTGGTCCATGAGCAGTTGCATATACAGGGTGGTGGAAATATATAATGAGATGGAATTATTTTAATGGGGGTTTTAATAAATGTGACAGAATTGAGTGCAATTATAGCTATACAGGGAGGTTAGAAAAAGTAATTATGTAGGGTAGCCCATTAGCGCTTGAACCATTGTCATATTAAATTAAGAATTACGAATTTGAACACAAATAAAGTCCTATGAATTATATCTAAAAAAAACTTGAATTTCGTTACTTATTTGTAGAAGCGAGATATAAGACCGACATCTAGGATTTTCGAGGAAACTATCACACAGAGGTTCCGAATCTGGATCCGTTCCGGGTAATTGCTGTTCTCCCTAAAGACCTAGGATAGAATGTCACGATAAAATGTTCAGGTTACTTAACCTGCCAGAGATATTGAAACAATTGGTTGAATTTCGACCACTGGGCGACAGCTAGTATAAGTAAATTCATTCGAAAAAATGATGCGGTCCAAATACGGAAAAAGCAAAATCAGCTATTTCTCAAATACTTTATTTATCAGAGATAAAATTTTTCATTTAATACTAACTTGGTGTTCGCATTTTGTTCATAAGTAGTACAATTATTATAAACCTTCGTTTCATTCATTTCTTAACACAACACCTTTTATTTTGTTGTAACTCATTGTTATCCTGAGCACTCAGCTATCGAGGTCGAGGCCATCGAATCTCACCTCAATATAATATCGTCAAGAATATGTACAACAACGCTTAGCGCGCGATTGGTGACTCTAGTCGCTGGCAATTTATGATTTACAATAAATACGAAATCGTAACATTCGTAACAGTACCATCAAAACTTTCCCAAAAGCACGTACGTTTTGATAAACGAGATTAACGACAGCACCACGATTTCCGACAGGTCAAGGAGGTTCAAATAAGTCTCCGAAGAGTGATCAAGCCGCGCAGTGTTTACACCAACGCACTGTCGAACGTGAATTTCTCTTTATATCATCCTCGAAAATAGACTGTGTGTATGTACGTTATGTGCTCCAGGCACGGTGTGTCGAATGATTTCAAGTCGAGCAATATCTGCCAGATATTTCGTAACGATTCCAATAGTTTGAACGGACTAGCAAAATTTCATGAAGGCTAGACTTGTTTTTTACAGAAATGGCTTCCAGGCAATGTAGTTAATAAGTTTATCTACAGTAACTTTTTTAACCGACTTCCAAAAAGAAGGAGGTTATCAATTCGTGGCGTTTTTTTTTTTTTGCTTTTTTTTTGTATGTATGTTACCTGATTTCTTCTCCTGTGGTGAACCGTTTTGAATGAATATGGTCTTGTTTAATAAAGTATATACCCGGATTGGTGAAACTTCAAATTTTGGAAAAGAATCCTATTGGTAAAGTGATGAAATTTGTGAATGAATACATGCGTGCATGGAAATCGACCAATATCCCTAATATTTTAGTCGATTTTTCAATAACTCCTTATGGATGTGTATAGTTTTTTCAGCGTTTAATCTAACGGGTGGGCCATCTAACTTTTTTTTTTGAAAATGCTATAAAAAAACTAGTGAATATTTTTCAATTTGTTTTTTTTTATTCTAAAGTACAATCCTTCCGGTTATTTATAGAAAACAATTTCATTCAAATGGCTTCCACGGCTGGCCTCACAGTAGCTAATTCGGCCGGTCCAATTTTTCAATACATTTTCAATTGTATGCGGCTGTATTTCGGCGATGCAAGCACGAATATTGTCTTTGAGCGCGTCAATTGTTTGTGGATTATCGGCATAACACTTGTCTTTAACAGCGCCCCACAAATAATAGTCCAGCGGTGTCAAATCGCAGCTTCTTGATGGCCAATTCACATCTCCAAAACGGCTAATTAAACGATTTTCAAATCGAGTGTGGCATAACTCAATTGATGGGCGCGATGTGTGGCACGTGGCACCATCCTGTTCAAACCAGATGCCGTCCATGTCCAAGTCATCAATTTCCGTGAAAAAAAAATCCTTCAACATGGCGCGGTAGCGTTCGCCATTCACAGTAACAGCTGCTCCTTCCTCATTTTCAAAAAAAAATGGGCCGATGATGCCGCCAGACCAAAATCCACACCAAACAGTCACTCTTTGGGAGTGCATTGGCTTCTCAACGACCACATGTGGATTTTCCGTTCCCCAAATTCGGCAATTTTTCGTGTTAACATATCCACCGAGGTGGAAATGAGCTTCGTCCGAAAAGATGATTTTTCGGTAAAATTCCGGGTCTTCGGAATGCGATAGCGCATTGGATGGTCTGTTGGCTTCAACTCCTGTACCAATTGAACTTTATACGGTGTCATTCCGAGGTCTTTATGCAAAATTCTCCTCAAAGAAGTGCGCGAAATGTGCAATTCTTGCGATCGATGGCGAGTTGATGTGCTCGAAGTATCGGCCATACTTTGTGCTACAGCATCAATATTCCCCCGTGTAGGCACAGTAGGAGCACGTTGACGTGTTGGTTTGTCAATGAGCAAACCAGTTTCACGCACTTTTTTCACAAATTGTCTCACATACTGAGCGGGCGGCGCTTCTTTTCGACCCATAGAAGTACGGCATTTTCGCACACATTCGGCAACAACACACTCACTTTTGAAATAATTTTTGAGTATTTCCCAACGTTGTTCAAGCGTATATCCAACCATTTTCGTTCACGGGAGACTTCAAACTAATTTTCTGTCAAAACAGATCTGATATAAATGTTAACGTGTTGAAAATGCTAGTTAAAAAAAAATGTTAGATGGCCCACCCTTTATTAAGGAAGATCCTTAAGTGATCTCATATACTCCTTTGCGAGTGCAACTTGCAGTTTTGCAGAAAATCGCCGAAAATTCCAAAATTCTTATCAAAAATTTCATCAAAATGACATAACGAACATTTCCTCATAAATATTTAAATTCCAACGTAATAGTGCGGTATTTTTAGGCACTGGGAGTTTTAATTGCGAACTTGAAAATGTTCTATGTACATCTCAAGCATATAGGTAGTGAAGCATAGTATTTTCCACTTCTTAAATCAATCCAAGCTAGTTTTGTTTGTATACCAGGCAAATACCTATTTAAATGCAAATTTTTCCATTTTGGAAGACGGTGCTTTTGGTTGTCACATTCTCCTGGGCTAATAGAAAATTCAGTGACAACACATGTCAAACTTTAAACTGCTATTTGGTGCGTTTATACACAGTGTGTTTAGTTATAGCAAACAAAATCACAAAGTAAAGTGATAGAAGGAGTTGCATTTATATGATGATTGAAATATAGGACGGAGTAGAGTGGTCCATAGGCAGCCGTATATACAGGATGGTTGGAATATAGGGTGGACTGGACGTTTGGTGGTATAAATATGTTGGAAAAAATGTGAAATTAAAATTATATAGGGTGGTTAAAAAACTGTTATATGATGTGGACTTAAGCAAATCATATACAGGATGGTTGAAATATATGCTGGAATTGAATTATATTTATACAGTGTGATTAAAAAAATATTTCTTTTATAGCCCATAAGAACTTGCATAAAGTGTGGAGAGGAATTAATGTTACATAGGGCGATAATATTAAATGTTAAAAATGAAATAATTCATGGGGTAGCCAACAAGGTTGGTTGATACATAGGGCGGAGTAGATTTATCTATAGTTATACAGAGTTGTCAAAAAAAGTTCAAAAAAGTTTACATGGTGTGGTCCATAAGGCATAAATATATTTAGGGCTTGATTTTTTGAGGTCATAGCCAACTATGGTTTCCATTCAAAAAAAGATAAGTTTGTGTCATATCTCGAAAACGAGAGCTGTCGCGCAAACGAAGACATGACAATCATATTCGGGATACAATTCCTTTCAAATTTCATGTCTACACTTTTTTTTATAAAATCAAAAACAAAGGAGCTTGAGGCATTTGACTAAATCGACAGAATTTCGTTTTTTCAAAATATCTAGTAAGCCATGAGTTTTACAAAAATCTGAAAGTGTCATTAAATTGGGCCAGTAAAACTGCAAATCTTTCCTAATTTAATATAATGTCAAGAACTTATAATAATATTGGTTATGCATTAAACACAAAAAAAGAATTATCATGTTAATACTGGTCTTTTCAATGAAATTTATCCAAATCGAAAACAAACGACTCAGTCGGTTGTCGGCAAAACCTTAAAGCACTTCAATGTAAAAAATCGATAGATGCCGATATAAAATCGCATCAAATAATAAAAAATTAGACATGTTATTAGAAGTTGTCCACACTAGTCAGCTAACTTCAATTCATACAGGTTCCGTACATCGCATTTTGAAAAAAGAAAAAGACGTTATTCTAATCAAAATTTGTTAAGAAGCATTTTTTCTATAGTCTACAGTAAAGAAATTATAGAAGAAAACCAAAAATAATCATCTCGTATTCGTTTATTAATAATAACAAGTCTAGTCCCTATTTTGCTAAAAAATCAATTTAAAAGCCCTAATCATTACTAAGTAAATAGCCTGTGTATGTAAGCACAATAACTATCATAGACACAGTCCCCATAGTCGAGTGATTTTAAGTCCAGCAATATCTGCAATATATTTCGCAACAATTCCAATTCAACGTGGTCGTGAATGCGAGGAATCGGTTGAGTCTTTTGTATGAATATGTAGCATGAAGCTCGTAGCGCTTTTATAGCTACGTTTTACCGGTGTGCTCGCGGATTCCACGGTACACCTGAATGTTCAACGAAGATGAGACGACTGGAATTGATGACAATCTGTCGAACAAACGAATGTACCGACCGACGTACACTGTGTTTCGAAAGTGCCGTTTTATTCGTGTTATATTCATCGGCGTTTGATATAGGCTTTTATATAACGATAACAGTCTGCCGAAATTATTATTATTTAATCTCCAGCAAATCTTAAATATATCAGTCAAATTTTAATCTGGCATCTTACCGAAGATATGTATTCAATACATTCAAAATTTCTACAGATTTCATTCCCTTATAGGAACCAACACTGTAGACATTTGCTTGGGAAGCAGAAATATATTGAAAAGCACACCCATATATACTCCTAGCCTATTTAATATAATCCATATGGATTCATACCTACTCCTTTTTACTGCTCTTTTTGGTTAATTATAGCTACTAAAACAGATTCCCAGAGTTATACAGTATTAACACGAGAACTTGAAATCTAGGAGGCAGATGTAGCAAAATGCGAAGTTCGGGGTAAATTAAGAGTGCCAAAAGGTGTGGAGACAAGGTATAATTAAAACTAATACTCAAATGTTTTCAAATAAAGACCTACTCACATGGGCGAAACGGCAGCTCTTCGTCGGGAACATTTGGGCGTTGTTTGGGTAATAAAAAGACAAAAGTAAATGTATTTAAGGGAGCCAGACAGTTTAAAAATCTGTAATGTGAAACATACCTTATAACTGTTGAAACCGATATGAGGTTAAGATCGTCAACACCTACTGGCTATATTTTAGCGTATGTTCCATAACATGAACTTGTCATAGCTCTAATGTAACCATATTCAATATTTTCATTGGTGTTTTAATAAAACAAATATCTAATTTAAAGCAACTTGTCAATTTATCAATCCATAGGAGGGTACAATACACAAAACCAAAAAGTGAAAATTTAATAACAAAACGAAAAATAGATATGGCACAAAAAGATTAACAAAAAAAGAAATATACCTCTAAATCTCCAAAACATTAAATCTTCAAATTTGAATCTTTTATATTTCTAAAAAATGTTACGTGATGTTGTAAAAATGCAAAAATAACTACTAATGTATCATGATTCAAGATATTTTATGACATGTTCTTAAAAAAGATCAAAAAGATATAGGTATAGCCTGTTAACAGTCTTGCTTTACCTTGTACATTTGAAGATTAATAAACTTTATGCCACATATAAACCAGAAAAAAATGTCTTCATAGAAAACCCAAAGCCATTGGACCCGTCCATAGTCTTACTTCAAGACTTCATAGCCATCAAAAAATTAAACTAAAAATATGTAGGTACCATAAACCATAAATATGGCAAAATTATTCCATCCCAAAATAGTCGAACAGTAAAAATATCCCATAGGGTTAAACCGTTAAATAGCCAAACTCTTCAATAAGGCCCAACAAAAAAATATCCACGAGGAAGATTGTCAGGTCCAATCCACAAATATATGTTCCCAGCTAAATAAATTATAGCCCTCCCAACAAAACAAGGCCTACCGTTAAATATATATATCTTCCATAGAATATGAGTTGCAGCACTAAGATAGTTACGGCCCAGTAGTAAAATCCTAAAATATTGAACTGCTTCATAACAATTCCACTTCAAAATTGTTTCACACTCACCTTCCACATCTACATTTAACGACAAATATTTAAATCTAGTGGGCTTCCAAAACGCAAGACAACGCACTCACATAGACGGTACAATCACAATAAACTCGAAATTTTATCACATCTTCATCGTCATCATGACCAGAGGGTGACAGAAGGGTCCTTTTATGAAATAAACTACGAAGACAGTACCTACTTCAAATTTTTACATGCCACATGGATTATATTGTCTGTCTTGGTACTCAAGATCGAGCTACCAGACTGTTGTCATTCATTTACCCACACCAGTGGGCTCCAGGATGCTTGTACTTCATTGATGGCACTCAAGATGGAAATGGCGATGCCAAATACAGTACAAGCAACCTGGAGCCCACTGGATGTAGATAAAAGATTAACAACAGTCTGGTAGCTCGATCCTGAGTACCGACACAGAGAATATATACCATGTGGCATTTTTAGAACTTACTAAATGAGATGTTGATAGATAGGATTGGTTAATTAATAAATGGGTTATTCGTGAAAAATGTGAAACAATGCGCAATTTTCAGTCACTCGTAATTCTTTTATAAAAAAATTTAGAACGATAAAACTTGGCAAAAAGTTTCATTTGTCTACCTAAAATAACTGTTCAAAATTCTAACTTCATGGCTTTGAAGGTTTTCTCACAAATGTAATTTTTTATCGAGAGCTCTTTATTTTTGGTGATGTTTACAACGCTCCCATTGTGCATCAAATTACTTTTTGATAAATCTGAATGGAACATGTTAATTATCAAATCTTTCGGTACAACTCATCATATTAATATTCTTATAGGTTTGTTCTATTGTCTGTGAATTTAATTTGAAAATCTGCATTTTGGTATTCGCTAACGCATACATATTAGTAGAGGGGGATCCTAATTTCCCCTCACGGTAGAATAAAAATAGCATGTCATCGAATTGACATGACGTTTAAAATGCTTTTTCCAAGCAAATTACGTTATGTACGAGGGTAACTCAAATATGAACGGTAATTTTGCAGTTTCGAGCTAGATTATGTTGTTTGGAGTAGATGTTTGGTTTATGGACACTAGGGAACCAGCCGGGTACGCGCGTATTCTTGGCTTTGTCCTTAATACTTATTGTATGATGTGTGTTCACTACAGAATACAGCCATGACCATGCAAGAGTTAATTCGTCTGTTATGCGACAGATTATCATAAGTTTTAAACCAGTGAAAGCGTTAAAGCCTCAGAAATTCTCATTTGAAGGCACAGTTTGGGTATAGTACACTGTCTCAGAATCGTGTGTATATGTGGGTGAAAAAACTTAAGGCTGTACGAGAATGATAACCATGATCGACGCCCAAGGACAAGCCTTACAGCTGACAATGCCAATAGTGTTCGACAGATTATTGAACGTGAGCGCCGATTAACCGTGGAGGAATTTCCTCAGAATTGGGTGTCAGCTATGAAAGTGTTCAATCCATTATCATTTATCAACATGGTTTCAGAAAAATTTGTGCTCGATGGGTTCCGAGGTTTTTGACTGTAAACTAAAGATCATTGAAAGACTTCTAAATGGATTTTAGCCAGAAGGAAAAGCCTTTTTGAAGCGCATTGTCGAAAGTGGCGAAAAAAGAATAAAATTCAAAACTCAGCTCTCATCTGGAAAAGTCCTTGCCACGGTTTTTTAACTCTAAGGAAATATACTGATTTATTTTTTACGTGTCCAACGTACAGTGAATGTGGATTACTACTGCCAGTTGTTACGGTTGGCAAAATCCGCATATTTGAACGAAAAAACAAGGATTACTGCAAGAAATGGGCTGATAAGCCACCCACCCTCCTTATAGCCCTGACTTGCCTCTGAAAGAATCACCGGGAGGAAAACGATTTGGAATATATGAAGAAGTTGAGGAGCACATGCGCAGTTGGCTACCAACTCGCCCTCAGAGAATACTGAAACTCCCAACTCTCGGTGAAAAAAGTGTGTAGATCACGCAGGAGAGTATATTGAAAAATGCTAAATCAATCATTTCTGCATGTAATGTTATACAATAAATGTATGAAAAAATTTCCGTTGATATATGATTTAACCTCGTAAGTGTTTTGCTGACTTTAATTCTTAGAGTTTTAAATCTATAATTTTAAAAGGAAAAAACTTTAGAAAAGAAATAATGAGTCAGAAAATAGAAAATCAAAGTCAACAATATAGTTATGGCAAATCATTAATATTAATGTATAGTTATGAACTATGAAGTTAGTTAATTAATGAATAAATTTAAAAATTTATAATGAAATTTATTCCTTAAAACACCATCTATAAAAATGGTATGATGTCATTTTTTTTGTGAAATGATTAGAAAAAAAGTTATATCAACAAATAGAAATGTAACATTTCAATGAACAACTTATGATATGCCACCGTTTTTCGTCCCTGGGCTATCAGCAAACAGTTTGACAGTTGGCATGGCATTTATATTAGGGAAAGAATAAAAGCGATTTGAATTGAATGGCAGTTCGAACGCAGTAGTAAAATGAGGGGAATGTGCTACTCCCACCAGTATATTTTATTTAATTCCGAATACCAAAATGCAATCTTTCAAACTAAATTTACATACAATAAAATAATACTAAAAGAAAATTAATTTATGACGGATGTTAATCAAGGAATTAATAATTAATTTGTTCCTTTCAGATGGTTAAAATATTAATTTAGCTCAAAATGGGAGCATTGTAAACTTCACGTAAAATCAAAAGCTCTGGAAAAAAATTCAGATTTGCAAGAAAACCGTCTGAGCTGTAAATTTGAGATTCTTATCAGTTATTTACCTCGTAGAAGTGAAAGATTCTGCCGGGTTTCAAAATCTCAACGCAATTGAAAATCGCATATGTTTTACAGTTTTTTCCAAATAACTCAATAACTGATTATCCAATCGGCTATATGAACCTATCATTTAGTCGCTATTGAAATTACGTATAAAACAAACTGAGTTTCGACCCTAGAACTTTTCATTCAGATGCTGAAAAGTTACAAAAACTGCTAAAATTGCAATTTCTGCAACTTTAAACACTCCGTATAATTAATTAAGGAATAAAAATTTGTTAACAGCAGTTTTTATGTATTATGATATATCAAATATCTGTCGAATTTTTTTGCAATTGAAAATATTAACTTCCCTAGAGTAACAACAGAAAGTGATATTTAGATCAGATTATGCACAGGGTGTTTCGCAAACCAAAACCAGGTGTTTTTAAATTTCTTTTATTCGATTATTATTATAAAATCACATTAACAGGGAACAAAATTAATTCAAATTAACATAAAATGACGGTATAAATTTAGCCAGTGCTCTATGGAGCTTATAACGAATCCCTAATCCTTCATAAGTGCTAATACACTCATAACTCAACATAAATACAATAATTATTATTTTATATATACTTCAATTATTCCAATTAGAAACTTTCCATTCAAGCGGCGTAACGTTTACACAGAGTGTACACAAATACACATCGAAACGAAAGAAACAATGCGCCGCTACCTGTTCGACAGACAGAGAGGACGACAAAGCGAGCAGGACGAATGAACGAAGAAGAAATAAGAAATCTTGGGCGGTTAGTTAAGTTTCACCATCAAGAAGTTACCTCCATGACATCGACACAAACCATCTGGTCATTGACCACGATGGCCCGATCGCTGAACTGGGATCTCCACCGTACCTCGGGGCTCATCATTGTGTCTACGAGGATGTATCGGAAAATTGTTTCGTTTACCGCAAAATTTAATTTATTTGCTCGGTATTTTTTTAAGTTAAACACTTTTGGGCTTTATAAGCTTGTTGCAAGGAATGCCCTAATGAAAATAGAACTAATTAGTAAACATTTATTAACAAACTTAATGGAGTGTAGAATTTAAAGCTAATAGTAGTAGTAGACCGCCCAGAAAACAAAACTGCAATTACATAAAAACAGTAATAACATAATAATAATAATACCACAAAATGGCCTTTGATTCAGTTCTACATGATTGGCTCATTCAGGTGCTGAAACTCTATAAGTAAATAATAGTATTGTTAACTATTTAGAACATGTCATGACTACTTAGCAAACCAAAATCTTTTTGAATGAAGCCGACGTTTCGGTACAAACCGACTCTATCACAATCAGAAGGGCTATATTCCAGGAAGGCTCTTTTAGCCCGCTGTGGTTCTGCCTTGCATTGAACCCACTCTCACACAAACTAAACTCGACTAACTTTGGGTTCAGTATCAAGCACAACAACGTACAAGCATTGAAGATAAACCATTTGTTATACATGGACGACTTAAAGTTGATGGCAGCTACGTAACATCAGCGGCATGATATGCTTAAAATAGTAGAAGGGTTCTCTAGTGTCATCCATATGCAATTTGACCTAGACAAATGCCGAATTATTAATATAGTTAAAGGCAAAATACAGCAGGGGCCCTACGAAAAGGGAGATGGCACCTCAATTGAATCCATGGAGGAAGGTCATACTTACCTTGGACTAAAGCAGGCTCAACGAATTGATCACACCACCATGAAAATGGACCTAAGAATAGAGTTTTATAGAAGGGTAAGGCAACTGCTGAAGACCAAACCTAACAGCAAAAATTTCTTTCAGGCTATTAACACCTACACGTGTTCAGTGCTTAGATACTCTTTCGGTATAGTTAACTGGTGCAAGACCAACATTGAACAATTACAACGGAAAGTTCGAATACTACCAACAAAAGCTCAAAATCACCATCCAAAGAGCTTTGTCGAAAGTACAACATTGCCCCGGTGTGAAGGAGGAAGAGAATTGGCAGATATAGGCAAGTTACGTGATCAACAAATTTCTAATTTGCGTAATCATTTCCAGAAACTCGCAGAATTTTCTGATCTACACAGAGTCATATGTCAAGTTGATGACTCAACACCTCTGTGACTGACAGAACAACGAGTTCAAGTATACCACTAAAAAACTGATCAGAAGCTACTGAAATGGAAAGAGAACCCCTTCATGGAAGACATATAAATGATGTCAACCAAGATTATGTCGACAGTCCAGCGTCGAACTACTGGTTGATCTCTGGCCATATGTTTCCTGAAACGGAACGCTTTATATTGGCAATCCAAGATCTAGTAATTCCAACTAAGAACTATCTAAAGTACATCGTCAAAGACCCTTCTTTCAACAACGACTGATGCAGATATGGTTGCCAAACATCTGAATCTATCCAGCACATTACAGGAGTTGCCAAGCGTTCGCTGCACCTGAATTCAAAGAGCGACACGATGCTGTGGCAAAAATACTGCACCAGCAACTAGCGCTGAAACTTAAGCTATCCCAGTCGGTAAGAATCTATTTTAGAAAATAACAACTACAAGCTGTATTGGGACCGCACGATACTGACGGATCGGACTGTTGCTCACAATAGACCAGATATTTTTAGTAGATAAAATCTCTAGGAAAACAATCTTAATTGACATAACAATCCCTAACAACAAGAACATAAATATTAAGCAGGCTGTATCAATTGTTATGTCAACAACAGGAGTAGTCCCAAAACTTCTACTAAATAATTTAAAATACCTCGGTCTGGACGAACATCTTTACCATCTAATGCAGAAAGCCGTTCTGTTAGGAACAGCCCGGACGGTCAGAAAATTCATAGGAAGCTGCCACGACTCCAACCACGGGCCTGATAACCTGGCAATGGCTCCCACGGAGCGAAACCCTTTTGATATGTAGGGTTAGTGAATTTTCCCCTAAAGGCACGTGATGCGTGCCTTAGAGAAAGTATATGGTTAAGTCGGGGGATAAAACCACAACCACAGTCACCAATACAGTCACAGCAACAACGTGACCATCACCAAAGGAGTCAAACGAGAGCGAGAACTCCACCCGGAGAAAGTGTTGCATAGGATCAACAGCCAACGCTCACTTAAGCGGGACTGCAAAGACAGTGCATAAAATGAACTGGAGCCCTAAATGAATTTATAATGCGCACGTTTTACAAACTGCCGAACCTTGGCCAAGACAAGACTGGATATCGCCAAATACTCCACCAAGAGTTCTGTCGTGGGTACCCAGAACTTCAAGTAACCGAATAGAGAGTCGCAGATCAATAAGGTGTCATTTGAAAAATAGCCTTATTTCGCCTGGAGAACCGGACACAATAAAGAGCGAAGTTAATATTTAGTCGAATTACAACAGATCCAAAGCCTGAAACACCTTTGGCACCAACAGCGGACGAGACTCAAGAACTTCAACAAGAACAGCCTACCAACGCTGACCTGCCTGAGATGATGCAAGCAGAAATGGAAAGAGCTCTTATAGCGAATAGTGGAACAGATCCACTGATTAGTCCAACTCTTCCCAAACTAAGATCTTCTAAGAAACTGGGTCTCGTTTTACAGTCCATGAACAAATTTATTTTGCCAAAAGTTTGAGGTGCTAATACGTTAGAGTCGGTGCACACAATCATCTACTGTGCTGCAATTTCCATCTGCAGAACAATTGGGGTAGCAATAAGACCAAAGCAAGACCCTCCCCAATTTAGACAAACACCTCGAATACCACCTTGGCAAAGAAGGCTTGAAGGGAAAATTAATTCTCTTCGGAGAGCCATTGGAAGTCTGACCGAGTACCAACGAGGGGTCAGGAACACCAGAATAGAAAGACTTGTTGACTATCATGGACAATAGCCGAATACACTCTCAGTGGGATGGAGAAAACATCACATCTCAGCAATGTCTGGACAGTCTACGACAAAAGGATTCCGTCTACACAAGGCGATTGAAAAGGTACAAAACCAGTAACCAACAGAAACTAGACAACATACTATTCCGACAAGCAGAAAAAGGGTCCTATAGAAAACTCGACAACATCAATAATAATGAAGCCCCTAGCTATCCCAATAAAACGCCCGTCGAGCAATTCTGGGAAACACAACTTTCTACAACAATTTCCCATAACTCCAGAGCTAGCTGGATTATTGAGGAGGAGGCTGCATTTCAGAATTGCAATACGATGCAACTCCAATAATGTACAACGGAAGACATATCCAACATAATGAGGCACATGCATAACTGGAAAGCACCAGGACCAGATTATGTGCAGAATTACTGGATAAAGAAACTTTACGCCACCCACGAAAAATTAATAGTCCTTATTAATGACATAATTATGCATCCACACAAGATGCCTAGTTTCCTTACGCATGGTGCTAGATACCTCTTACCAAAGGATAACCTATGTACACAGGATCCAGCAAAGTACAAATTTCTTGCCTCCCAACTTTATACAAACTTATAACGTCGCCTTTTCAGACATTGTGAGCTGAACAACATAATTACCGAACAGCAAAAGAGATGCACGAAAAACTCGATGGGGTGTAAAGAACAACTAATAATTGATTCCGTTGTCTGCAATCAAGCCCACGCCAAACAACAAAATCACTTCAGGGCATATATGGACTGTAAAAAGGCCAGTTCCACACGATTGGCTCATTCAGGAACTGAAACTTTATAAAGTAAATAATTGTGTTGTTAACTGTTTAGAAAATATCATTTCCATCTGGCAAACCAAAATCTTCTGAATTCTGAATAAGGCCGACTGTTCGATACAAGCCGAACCTATAGCAATCAGAAAGGACATATTCCAGGGAGACTCTCTTAGCACGCTGTGGTTCTGCCTTGCCATGAAACCTTTCTCACACAAACTGAACTCGGCCACCTTTGGGTTCCGTTTCAAACACAACAACGTACAAGCAATAAAGATAAACCATTTGTTATACATGGACGAATTAAAGTTAATGGCGACAACAGCTGCATGATATGCTTAAAATAGTAGAAAGGTTCTCTAGTGACATTAATAAGCAATAAAGCAGGCTCAACGTATTGATCACTCCACCATGAAAAGGGACCTAACAACAGAGCTCTATAGAGGGGTAAGACGACTGTTGGAAACTAAACTTAACAGTTTCAGGCTATTAACACCTACGCGTGTTCAGTGCTCAGTTACTCTTTGGCTATAATTAATTGGTGTAAGACTGATATTGAACGATTACAACGGAAAGTTCGAATTCTACCAACATAAGCTCCAAAGCAACAAGAGCTCAAAATGAATATCCAAACAACATTGTCGAACGTAGACCTTTGCCACGATATGTAGGAGGAAGACGATTTGCCTATATAAGCAAATTACTACATCAACAAATTTCTAATTTGTCTAGTCATTTCCAGAAACTCGTAGAAATTTCTGATCTGCATAGAGTCATATGTCAAGTTATTGACTCAACACCACTACGACTGACAGAACAACAAGTCCAATTGAACCATCAGTTAACTGACCAGAAACTGTTCAAATAGAAAGAGAAGCCCCTTCATGGAAGACATTTAAAAAACGTGAACCTAGATTATGTCGACAGTTCAGCGTCGAACTACCTGTTGATCTCTGTTCATATGTTTCCTGAAACAAGATCAAGTAATTCCAACTAAGAAATATCTGAAGTCCATCATTAAAGATCCTGCTATCAACAACGACAGATGCAGATGTGGTTGCCAAACAGCTAACAAACGGCTTATCACATAATGTTGTCAACCATTTGCTGCAACTGAATACTATGAACGACATGATGCTGTGGCCAAAATACAGCACCAGGAACTTGAACTTATAGTATCATAGTCGGTAAGAATGTCGCACTATATATACAAACCCTAATCTGCTTTAGAATATAACAACTATAAGTGGTATCGAGACCGCACCATGCTGACTGATCGAACTGTTGCTCACAATAGACCCGACATAGTTTTAGTAGATAAAATCTCTATAAAAACAACTTTAATTGACATAGCAATCACTAACAACAATAATATAAACAGGGGGAAACAATAGCCAAATACAGTGATTTGGAATTTCAAATAAAAGGTCAATGGGAAATCAACAGCACAAGAATTGAACTAATTTTTATGTAAAAAAACAGGAGTAGTTCCAAAACATCTATTAAACAATTTCTGGACAAATATCTGTACCATCTGATGCAAAAAGCCGCCCTGTTAGGAACAGCCCGGATTATCAGGGCCTGATACCTGGCAAGGGCTCCCACAGAGCTAAATGCTTTTAATATCAAGTATGCAAGAACCTTTCGCTGGAAGTTCTGACAAAAGTAATGTAAAATGCCATAAAATCGATCCCGTATGGTCAACAATTCTGGCGGGGGTCTCTTGGCAGATAATTTTCTCGAGGTAATGAATTAATGAAAAAAAAACGAAGACAAATAAACTTGATCCTAAAGCAGAATCAAAGTTTTTCATTCACAAAAAAAATACGGGGAAAGAACAATGTATGCTCTGCACTGCTGAACCACCCCGGTATAAAACCATTACCACTCATTTGTTCTTTGTATTGGCCGATTAAATAGATATTTATTATTGCCACATACTTTAACGCAGCAGTGATTTACATTGAAACGAGTGATACTTGAAAAAAACTAATCGCTAGTTTTGTTATGGTTTATGTAGGATATGTTTCATTACTTTAATTGAAATCAGTTTGTTGAACTTTGTGTTGCAGATGGAAGAAATTTCTCACATCTACTGTGTGCAAATTCGCAACCTCTTTAGTCTCTATAGCAACATTTTTATAATATTTTCTGTTCGTATAAGTAATAGGAATTGAGTATTAGGATCAAAAAGGTATTTAAAATAATTTATGTTAAAAAAAGATCCGACTTCAGCTGACTTAGAATAAATACCGTTTAGAAACCTTTTTATTCAATCACTATTATCAATTGAAAATTTTAGCTTCATGGGATAACTAAATACAGCTTTACAACTGTCATTTTAAAATTCGACGTCCTACAGTATTTTGTTTTAGTACTTTGATTGATTTTTTTTACTGTCTCGGCTTTATTTGTTGCTAAATGATTTGAAAAAATTTCCGCCCCACCTTTCAATAATGTATATGGTTCCTTAGATCTAATGGAAAGATTCTAAACAACTGTCATGATAAAATTTTGTTTTAGTACTTTGATTGATTTTTTTTACTGTCTCGGTTTTATTTGTTACAAAATGATTTGAAAAAATTTCCGCCCTACCTTTCTATAATGTCTATATGGTTCCTTAGATCTAATGGAATGGTAAAATTCGACGTCCCAGAATATTTTGTTTTAGTATTTTGTCTGATTTTTTTACTCTCCCGACTTTATTTGTTACTAAAAGTTTTGATTTAATTTCCGCCCCACCTTTCAATAATGTCTATATGGTTCTTTATATCTCATGGAAAGATTCTAAATAACTGTCATGATAAAATTCGACGTCCTACATTATTTTGTTTTAGTACTTTGATTGATTTTTTAACCGACTTCCAAAAAGGAGGAGGTTATCAATTCGCCGCGTATTTTTTTCGCTTTTCTTTTTTTTTTCTCCTGTGGTGCACCGTTTTGAATGAGTATGTTCTTGTTTAATAGAGTATTTATCCGGTTTGGTGAAACTTCAAATTTTGGAAAAGAATTCTATTGGTAAAGTGATAAAATTTGTAAATGAACACATGCGTGTATGGAAATCGACCAATATCCCTAATATCTTAGTCGATTTTTCGATAACTCCTTATGGATCTGTATAGTTTTTTTAACGTTTAATCTCTTAAGAAAGGTCCTTAGGTGATCTCATATACTTTTCTGCGACGTGCAACTTGCAGTTTTGCAGAAAATCGCCAAAAATTCCAAAATTCTTATCAAAAATTTCATCAAAATGACATAACGAACATTTCCTCATAAATATTTTAATTCCAACTTAATAGTGCTGTAATTTTAGGCACTGGAAGTTTTAATTGCGAATTTGAAAATTTTCTATGTACATCTCAAGCATATAGGTAGTAAAGCATAGTATTTTCGGCTCCTTAAATCAATGAGTACCAAGCTCGTTTTGTTTGTATACCAGGCAAATACCTATTTAAAAGCAATTTTTTCCATTTAGCGAAGACGGTGCTTTTGGTTATCACATTCTCCCGGCCTAATAGAAAATTCAGTGACAACACATGTCAAACTCTAAGCTGCTATTTGGTGCGTTTATACACAGGGTGTTTAGTTATTGCAAACAAAATCACAAAGTAAAGTGATAGAAGGAGTTGCATTTATATGAAGATTGAAATATAGGACGGACTAGAATGATAGTGGTCCGTAGGAAGCCGTATACACAAGATGTTTGGAATATAGGGTGGACTGGACGTTTGGTGGTATAAAAATGTTGGAAAAAATGTGAAATTAAAATTATATAGGGTGATTAAAAAACTGTTATATGATGTGGACATAAGCAAATCATATACAGGATTGTTGAAATATATGCTGCAGTTGAATTATATTTATACAGTGTGATTAAAAAATTATTTCTTTTATAGCCCATAAGATTCTAAACAACTCTCATGATAAAATTCGAGTTTCTACAGTATTTTGTTCTAGTAATTTGTTTGATTTTTTACTCTATCGGCTTTATTTGTTGCTAAATGATTTGAACAAATGTCTGCCCCACTTTGCAATAATGTTTGTATTGGCCAGGAGGAAATGATGACCTCAAAATGTCATTGGCTCTCGGACTATAGTGTGGTAACCACTCAAAAAATAGCGACAGTGCCAATACCAACAACGAAGATCATTAAAGAAGCAAAACAATCTCAGACTGAGGTGAAACCAGTTAATTCTATGACTGAAAAATCTCGGGGGACCCTTAAACATGCCGATTTGCACGAGTTTCAATCTCTTGTGAACACGTATCGAGTTATTATGAATGCTCCACCCTTTAGTTATTTAAATGCAGAAAAAAAAGATGTCAACAATCTAACAATCAAAGATCCAGATTACGAACAACAAATAGTAGTACTACTTCACCACAAAACTCGTAATGCCTGACTCACGTTTTTCCTCGATTAAATTTAATCAGAGTGTTACTCATCTGTGAGTAGATAAAAGCTGAACTCATCATGACCAATTACGAATATATCAACGCTACAGGAAAATTTGTTGCGTTCGTTCTATTCTTCGAGCCTATGCTGTGCAAGGTTATGAAGCTTGTGGCGCTTTTTTCTTTTATCGATCGTAAAGTTGGTGGTGATACTAATTCTTTATCGTTTCATACTGACGGATAAAACAGACTGTCATAAATTAAGGTTTTATTGGGGAATTTCATGATCGTTAATTGAATTTTATGTTGTACGGATTAATTGGTAGTTAATTACTTTTGTTTCTTTAATTTAACAGGAATTTGTGTTAGGACTACTAAGAATCTCGTGCTACATAATTTCCCCGGTTTATTAGTAAATTTAACAGTGTTACAAACTGGTAATGGGTACTCTTTTAAAATCCAAATAATCTTGAGAAGGAACAACACCTGTGGCAAATCGTTGTGAAGCTTAAAACTGGAAAGAACTCTTACTAGGGAAGTTAGTATTTTCAGTTGCAAAAATATTCCACAGATATTTGATTGGCTTTTTTTGAACAATGTATATAGCATAACACATAAAAACTGTTGTTAACAAATTTTTATTCCTTAATTAATTATACGGAGTGTTTAAAGTTGCAGAAATTGCAATTTTAGCAGTTTTTGTAACTTTTCAGCATCTGAATGAAAAGTTCTAGGGTCGAAACTAAGTTTGTTTTATACGTAATTTCAACAGCGACTGAATGATAGGTTCATATAGCTGATTGGATAATTAGTTATTGAGTTATTTGGAAAAAACTGTAAAACACACGCAATTTTCAATCGTCTGTTTTTTTTCCAGGGCTTTTGATTTTGCGATAGTTGCCTTTTATATTTCGGGATTGGACAACCCTAGTGTTGCAATCTGACAACTGACAGCTCTATCGTAAAGTTTGACATTTTTGAGGTTATACGTACTCAGAATGTTTTGACATACGAGCGCTATGTGTTGTTTACAGTAACTTAAAGGATTCATCTCGGCCAAAAAATGGAATTAAATCGTGAACATTTTCGTGCGATTATTTTTTACAACTTTCGACGTGGATTAAGTCAGCCAAAGTGCATGGATGACCTTAATTTAAATTTGGCGATGAAACTCCATCAAGGACCACTGTTTATCGATGGTATGGTGAATTCAATCGAGGTCGTAGTTCATTCCAAGACGAATTTCGTGAAGGTCGTCCAAAAACAGTTGTTGTTCCGGAAACCATTGATGCTGTGCGCGAACTAATATAGCAAGATCGTCATGTGACCTATCGTGAGATTGAGTCAACCTTACACATTAGTGGGACCAGCATACATGCAATATTGCATAAGCATTTGAATGTTAAAAAAATTTGTTCGCGTTGGATCCCACACAATTTCTCAATCGTTCAAAAAAAGGCTCGTGTCGATTGGTCGAAAGAAAAGCTCAAAAAATACGATCGCGGTGCTTCAAAACACGTTTATGACATAGAGACAGGTGATGAATCGCGGATTTACGCGTATGAGCCCGAAAGTAAACAGCAGTCGACTGTATGGGTGTTTCAAGATGAGCCGAATCCAACAAAAGTTGTTCGCGCACGAAGCACTTGATCGCCTGTTTTTTCGGAAAAACTGGACATGTCGCAACCGTACCACTAGAACAACACAGAACAGTCAATTCTGAGTGGTACACAACCATTTGTTTGCCAGTTGTCTTCCAAGAAATGAGGAAAACCAACCCCCGAAGACGGATCACTATTCACCACGACAATGCGAGCTCTCACACATCGGCTCAAACAACTGCATTTTTGACCACTCAAAACATCGATTTGATGAGTCATCCGCCGTATAGTCCTGACTTGTCACCAAATGACTTCTTTTTATTCCCGTACGTAAAAAACAAACTGAGAGGTCAACGTTTTTCGACACCTGAAGAAGCGGTTGCTGCCTACAGAATGAATGTTTTGGAGATACCTCAATCAGAGTGGAAAAAGTGCTTCGACAATTGGTTCAAACGCATGCAAAAGTGTATAGATCTTCATGGGGAATATTTTGAAAAACAATAAAGCGATTTTCGATGATTAATATTTGTTTTTTTTCTCTAATCCCGAAATATAAAAGGCAGCCCTCGTACGTGAAGTTTACAATGCTCCCATTTTGAGCTAAGTTAATATTTTAACCATCTGAAAGGAACATATTATTAAATTATGTTTTAAAAGACAATTTAGTTTATAGCTTCTAGCTATATACAGTACCTTAAAAACTGAATACTGTAAGAATAGGATTTGATACAAAATTCTACCACAAATTAGAGAAAAATTACACAGTGATTAATGCATTTATGGCTTCAGGCAAAAGACAAAAATCATATGTGATTTACATCATTTACATATACCAGTGGCCGATAAAGAAGATCACATTGTACCACTTTGACATATTCGATTAACTGTCAAAAAATAGTACTTGAAGATTTTCTGAAGAGGGCTACGTTTACAGTTCACTGACAGCTGACCAACATTGCCTATCTGAGTTACCACCCCCTGTACCCAACCTTGCGGTAATCCGTTGTTTTATCATTTTTTTACCTATTTCTTTCTCCATGGCAACCTAACCTAACCTATGCCTGTTGCCATACCGTCAGTGACACAGATCATACAAAGAGAAGTCAGTGAGATTAATAATCCTCTTACACGGTATTATTCTGTCAAGTTTATACATCATACCGTTATTGTTTATGTAGTTAAAAATATAAACACCTGCAGTTTTACTTCTGTAAAAAGATCCATATCAATCAATTAATATAACAACCATTTGATGTACTTTCTAAATTTTGTTGAAGCATCATTCACTTTGATTAAAAAAAACTATAACAATATTGATTTCTACTCATATTTCTCTCTCTCAAAAATCTTCAAGGAATTGACGTACAACCCATCCTATTATTATTATTAAAGAAACCAGTTCAACGTATTTATACAGTTTTTAATTGCGATTTCACATTATCTACTTTCTCTAATAAAATTTTACAACGTTCTTTGTAGTCTCCATTTCGATTTGTGCCCGCGCGATCGAGTCGACTGTTCACTTGCGCAACTTGCAAAACAAACGAAACAAACCTATCATAGCTGAACACAATCAAGCAGGCCATTGTTACGGTGTACCCCGAATTTGGATGCCGACAGAGATCTATGAATAAATGGACGCGTCGGCGATGTGCGCCCCGTGGGTATTGGCTTTGATATAATTTTCGAATTATTATTTAACTTATTCAAAAATGCGTTCATGAATATGAAACAAGAAAAAAATTCACTTTCCTTCGTCGGTGTCGTGTCACATTTCTTGCGATCGGGCGTTCACTTTCACAAACGCTGTTGCAAAGATTCTGTGATGCGATGTCTGTAGTTCACTGAAATTCTGATACGAGGGTACTTTAATAAGTCCGTGATTTATAAAATTTCCCGCGCAGTATCTTTAAATGCTCACTCATCTGCCACCTATTAATAGGCTACTGTCAAACTTTGAGCAGTCTGCGGGCTGCGTCATTAGGTTTGTGTCTGACAGCCATTCAGAGTAGACAACCTCGTGAAGCTTAACAAAAATGAGAAACTGAATTTCTTACAATGTTAAGGTTTAGGAAGTGGTTTCCTGGGTTGCGTTGTGGTGGTTCCATCATAAATGATCCCGAACGTTCAGGTCGTTCAAAAGAGGTCGTCCAAAAGTGTTTGTCAGGAGTGGTACTCGTCGATAAAAGCAAGGAATTTTAGTCTGAAGACTGACACTGTTCTCAACTTAACTGAACGAGTACATTTGATTTTATATTAGTATTTGAATATGGCAAAACTATTCGCAAGATAAGTGCCGCATAAATTGGACTACTAACTGCTACATATTCCAGTATATTCTCCAAATTTAGCTCTATGTGACTATTTGCTATTTCCAAACCTAAATAATATTCAGAAAAATGTTTTCCGTTTGAATCCAACTCATGAAATCACACTGTATATACATACCAACTGAGAACCTCTGTCTTGATGTTGATTAACTGACATTTATTTTGATTTAATTCCAGCCTATATTCAATTTATTATACTTTTTAGTGATACAGCATAATTGGATGCAGTTTTCATTTCTAATCACCTTTGTTTAATTACAATTTGAGATATTATAAAAAAATTAACGTATCTTACTTTTAAACAAAATTGATATATTTTTTGAAACTTAGTATATAGTTGGAAAAGTTACATACATACATTTGTTTAATGCAATGACATAACTAGATGCAGTTTTTAATTCTATTTACTTCTATTTCATAACAATTTTAGATATTAACAAAAATAAAGGTACTTCACTTTTAAGCAAAATTCCTATTTGCTGACAAACCTCATATACGGTTTAAAAAGTGCATGTGATGATTACAGTATACGTTTTAGTTTAGACCATGCAAATTTGTTTATGACGAATCAATTTTTCTCTTCTTTTTATTCATAAAAAAATTCGTTTGAATTATGAAGATACTGTATGTACAGACTAATTGAGAATCTTCACCTTGAAGTTGATTAACTGACATTTATTTTGATTAATCCAATTTCTTTTCAATTTATTATATGCCAAGTTCCAAACAGAAATATTTCCATATTTATAATACCGGCACCTCCACCAAAGCTTACTATATAAAAAAGTCTGTAAAAAAAGTTTTTTTATACAAAACGGTACAAGCTATGTGTTGGAAAAAATATGGGACTACTTTGGGATCCACCGGAACAGGATCCAGTATAAACGGTCGAAATGCCTTGAGCCGTTTTGGACTAATCCGTGAACAAACTAAAAAAAAACATAGATAGAGACGAATTGAGAACTGCGTTCTTTTTGAAGTCGGTTAAAAATAGGGAGAAAATTTCAAATTTCCGTTTTTTTAACCGACTTCCAAAAAGGAGGAGGTTATCAATTAGTCTGCAACTTTTTTTATGTATGACGAGCGATTATTCAAAAACGGCTTGGACAAGACAATTTTGATGATTTAAACTGCATTGTATCAAAGAACATTAAAGACAGGTCTAATAAAATTGTTTATAACATGAGATTTACGGTTTTCCAGAAAATAATAAAAAAGTAAATAAGGGACTAGATTTCAGTGAATTTCAATGAATCTTCACTGTTTTCTCAAAAAAAATTAATATTATAAATTGTATTCTACAAAGATATGTTCCAGCTTGATTCCCTATATTTTTCTATAACGTAAAACTTACCATTTTTCTGAAAATCGGAAAAATAAATACAAAAAAACTGGTAAATATCAAATTTTCATCACGAATATCTAGATATTCCATGATTTTTATTTTAATTCGTTTGAAGTAAGTTTTATTACAGACGAAGTTAAGTTAGGGGACTTATAGTCGCGTGAAATGGCAGAAAATATTCTGTTAGTTTATCGAAATGAAAACTTGTTATGTCGGCGAACTCTTCTATATAGTATACGGTTGTACGTGAGTGCATGGGTGCATGTAATATTAGGTGGTACATAAGCAGTTGTATACATGATGGATGGTTAAAATATAAGTTGTAATTGGATTAGTTATACAGGGTGGTTCTAAAAATATTGTATTGGGTGTAACGTAAGTAGTAGCGTATACAAGGTGGTTGAAATAAGAGTGGAGCAAAACTATATTTATATAGAGTGAAATAATAAATGTTAAAAAAATTGGATATTTGCGTTATAAGGCGGAGAATAATTAGAGTTATACAGAAGGCTTTAAATATTGACAGAAGCAGTTGAATATACAGGATGGTTAAAAGATAAGGTGGAGTATAATTACAGTTATACAGGGCGATTTAAAAAAGTTATATAGCTTGGAACATAATTACTTGCTAGGTTCTTTTTTAAATATAAATTATAATGGAACAATTTTTTCTTCTCTGATTTTTCTTACAAAATAATGAAATACTTGTTTCTAGAGAGCTTCCATATAAAATGCAGAAGTACGTGATAAAGATGCGGTAATTAAATTTTAATAAGCTTTAAAGAAGTCACGAAGGTAATAATTTGAGATTTAACGGAAACATCTAATAAATTTACTGCTCAAGTAAAATTAAACAGGTGATGAGGATCTTCAAGTAACAAAATGAGATATAGACGATTGTAAGTTGTTAAATTGTCACCCCGTATATATATTTCTCATATTTAAATAAAAATTTTCTTCATTCACACATTTTTGACACTATATATAACAATTACATCACATCCAGTAGATAAGAAAATATTTTGTCTACATCCTTATTAGTCAAGGTAGTAATTAAAAATACTAGCAAGCAGATAAGGAAGGCAGAACCATTTGAGACAATTCTACAAGGCTGTTCTGACTGAAAAACGTTACATAGTTGTTCAATTCCATTCAAAATCGTATTCGATGAGAATTGTAATTGTGAACAATTGAAATATTATTATTGTTGTGGTGACATTGAATCGAATCACTTGTTATGCCAAAATGATGTAATATAGACAAATGAGAGTTAACATTTTAGTAAACACTTTATCGATAGTAGTAGATATTAGGGTAGTATACTTATGCATATATTCATCTGATTTTTTATCAGTTTACATTCATAAGTGTTTAGTTTTACGAGCGCTGCCTTTTATATTTCGGGATTGGACAACCCTAGTGTTCCAATCTGACAACTAACAGCTCTATAGTAAACTTTGACGTTTTTAAGGTTATACGTACTCAGAACGTCTTGACATACGAGCGCTATGTGTTGTTTACAGTAACTTAAAGGATTCATCTCGGCCAAAAATTGGAATTAAATCGTGAACATTTTCGTGCTATTATTTTTTACAACTTTCGACGTGGATTAAGTCAGCAAGGTGAATTCAATCGAGGTCGTAGTTCACTCCAAGACGAATTTCGTGAAGGTCGTCCAAAAACAGTTGTTATTCCGGAAACCATTGATGCTGTGCGCGAACTGATATTGCAAGATCGTCATGTGACCTATCGTGAGATTGAGTCAACCTTACACATTAGTGGGACCAACATACATTCAATATTGCATAAACATTTGAATGTCAAAAAAATTTGTTCGCGTTGGATCCCACACAATTTGTTAATCGTTCAAAAAAAGGCTCGTGTCGATTGGTCGAAAGAAAAGCTCAAAAAATACGATCGCGGTGCTTCAAAACACGTTTATGACATAGTGACAGGTGATGAATCGTGGATTTACGCGTATGAGCCCGAAAGTAAACAGCAGTCGACTGTATGGGTCTTTCAAGATGAGCCGAATCCAACAAAAGTTGTTCGCGCACGAAGCACTTCCAAGCAAATGATAACTTGTATTTTCGGAAAAACCGTACCACTAGAACAACGCAGAACAGTCAATTCTGAGTGGTACTTCACCAAGACAATGCGAACTCTCCACATCGGCTCAAACAACTGCATTTTTGACCACTCAAAACAGCGATTTGATGAGTCATCCACCGCATAGTCCTGACTTGTCACCAAATGACTTCTTTTTATTCCCGTACGTAAAAAACAAACTGAGAGGTCAACGTTTTTCGACACCTGAAGAAGCGGTTGCTGCGTTCAGAATGCATGTTTTGGAGATACCTCAATCAGAGTGGAAAAAGTGCTTCGACAATTGGTTCAAACGCATGCAAAAGTGTATAGATCTTCATGGGGAATATTTTGAAAAACAATAAAGCGATTTTCGATGATTAATATTTGTTTTTGTTCTCTAATCCCGAAATATAAAAGGCAGCCCTCGTAAATAAAGTGACGCGCGATAATAATAAATCAAATTGTTAGTTTATGTAGCAAAAGAAACATCGTTTGGATAAATTCCAGTTTTACGAGTCGTATTTTATTGATCTTCAGAAGTTTGCAGAAGTCTTGGAAAAGAGTAGACTCGAAATGCTGACCTTCGTCTGAGTGCAAATCCAAGAGAACACCAAAACGGCGGATCTATTCCTCGATAAGGTCATCAGTAATGGTCAAGGGTTCTTGAGACGGAAGGCATAAGCTTCTGTCTATTTACTGAAACAGTCCATCACCACCACAATGTACTTATTTCCGGAGTCAGATTCAGGGAATGGACCTGTAGTTTACCCAATAGAAGCGTTCTCTTAACTTCCCCAGGGTTTTCGTCAATCCCAGATATACTCCGGTTGTACCATCATGTAGTTCTCTCAAAACCTTCGGTCTCCTATTTCTGAGGATTTCCAGCACGCCCTTCAGAAGTCAGCTCTCCAGGATGCGGGAGTTCCACTGAGCCCAGTATGACTTTCTGGTGGGTAAGTATCGGGAAATCTCCTGCTACATAGGTTAACGGTCTTCTTCCTTCCACCGGATAACCTCTTTTAACTCTGGATCAAGGGTTCTTGAGACGGCAAGGCCTAAGCTTCTGCCTATTTACTGAAACAGTCCATCACCACCACAATGTACTTATTTTCGAAGTCAGATTCAGGGAAGATCAAGTGCTACTCTTTCAAACGGACTGCCCACATTATATTGCTCCATGGGAATTTTTGGTCGCTTTTGTGGACCATTACTTGCTGCACAAACCGTACAATTCCGGTACCAATCCAATGGAAGCGTTATCTTAACTTCCCCAGAGTTTTCGTCACGCCAAGATGTTATCCGGTTGTACCATCATGTAGTTCGACAGATCTCATCCCACATAGGTTTGTGGTCTTCTTCCTTCCAACGGATAACTTCTTTTACCTGTAATTTCTGGTCTTTCTGTATCTCCTTAGATTGCCAAAGGTCATCGATGGCGGTCTTTGTACAGAGAACAGCCCCTTTTTCTTCAGTTCGCAATCCAATCATCAGAGCATGGTCGCCTAGATAAGGCATTCCCTTAACATTTTCATATTTTTATTCAATCTGTTAATGCATAAGTTACTAATATTGTATGTCATAGAAATGTTAACTTCTAGGTAAGAATGAATGCCATATAATTCATGGCATCAATTTTATATGGATATCATCTCCAAATGTCCGAATCCAAAACCGCCAATGACAAATTGAACAAAGTACCATGTCAGCTCATAAAAATGTTTATGATTAAGATGATAAAAATCATTTTAATTACAAAAAGTATATATTATTGACAAATGCCATCGGATCAATATAATTAGTCAGCTAATTTTAAACATTTATCTAATCTTTTATCTGTATTCGTGTTTTATGAGATCAGTTAGCGTCTTTGCAATTTCCGCTTGTCACAATTAAATCTTTATACAAATTTATTGCCAAAATATCAATCAATTTTATCAGAATTTAAAGAAATATATCGGAAATTAAATATCTGCTCTAAAATATCCTTAGTTACACTAAAAACACATTAACAATGTACACCACTCACTGTTCAACATAGTTGAAAAGCTGATACAAGGCGTTTGATAAAGAAGAAGCAAAAATTGTTAGAATAATCTTAAATTTATCTTTAACTATTTGGTTCTTGTTATTACTAAACAAAAGCATCGTAGGCAATATCCAAGCGAGGATAGTTGATGACTAGACAAAAGCTAGGCTAAGTTACTGGAAAAAAAATTGGAAGAATACCAACTAATAGAACAAAATGACTTTAGAGGTGACCTCAGCATAAATCTTTAATAGACTACTGATAAATAAAACTCCTTGGAAGCATATATCAGAAGGCTTCTAACAACCTCAAAGTTGGACAAACAAAGGCATGGAGCCCAGATCGGTTTGCGAACACTTGGAGATCACAGTACAAACAAAGGATATGAAATTAAACAAAAATAATAAACGTTGCTAAAGCCTAACAGTAGAGTTTAAATAGAACTACCCAGACAATGCAGCAAAAGACAAGGACAAAAGTGCACCAAAGCCATGAAATTGAGATCTTATTTGGAGATGTAGCCGATATATCCAAGAAAAACAAGTTAAAAACAAATGACAGGGAATGAGGACCAAAAGGGAAGTTTTGATGAAATTGCACGTGCTAAATTGAGTAATAGAACCGCTGTACATCCTACAAATATTTTATGTGCCCCACCATGGTTCAAATAGCACACATTTTTGGAGTAGAATTGTCAACTGTCATCTCTACAGCATTGATCTGTATCCTCAGCTCTTTTAAGGTGCCCCCAAACAAAGAAGTCATTTAACACCTGAGTGGCAAAAGAACAAAGGGGGTTATCAGCACTAGAACACCTAATCCAGAGATGCAGAAGTTCATCGTTTCACTACTGATGAATGTAAATATTCCAATGAAAAGTTTCTGTTGCTGACCAATCACTGGCAATGATCATATTGCAGATTGAGGGCACTTGGTTCAAACAGAGAATGATTTTTTTGGGGAAAAGAATCCTTGGCATGCTACGCACTAATACTGGGATTGCTATTATTTTCAGTATTTTTAATAATTTGCACAATTTCTCCTTATCTGATTTTTTGCATCATACCTCAATGACTTGTACTCAATGACATCGGATAAACTAGGTTTACCTCTATCTTTCAGTTTACATAGGTGGTTTTTTTTTGATCACACGATCCAATTTAGAGTTGAACTAACGAGGATACCTGAGAGGCATTTCTCACTATGCACCCTGGTATAGTTATTACCAATGAAATGCAGATGGCGTCGCCGACGCCATGACACTTTTGTTTTCCGCCTATATAAATGTCATTGCATTCGAGTGAGTTCATTTGTTTTCGTTTAAACGCCAAAAACCTACAGATCAGCCTTGGCAATAGAATTTAGATTACTTTTTTGACGACTTTTTATGTATTTGGCGGACGTTAATTCGCCATATTTCTCCGTCAGGTGGCGATACGCTCCAATAAAGCACTGGTCACAGTGTCTGGTACACAACAACTTGAAAAGTTTGTGATTATTGTTATTTATGTTTTAAGTGGAATGCTTTTGAATTTTGGGTATAAGGAAATCTGTTCCTTTTTCCAATGTTCTAAACTTTTGCTTGTTTGTAATAGTTAATTAATTAATCCAGAATGCACCAAATGATAAATTGTAACCTTAAAAGTGAAATTTGAAACAAAAAAGGTAAGAATTTCGTCTTTTTTTTTCTGCAGTTAACAATTATAGAAAACAATATAGCTACGATCTACGATATTGGTGTGATACTATGTTATGTACATCGCGATAATCAATCTCATTCTAGTGAAGAGAAATGTGCACACATGCACACAAGTGAAAGTTTTTAACTGCAATGAAATTTGAAACTTATAAACAAAGAAAGTACGATTGTGTGCAACAAATTAATCCATCTCAGTTGTTAACAAAGAAGTAGGGACGATTAGGTTAGTTTGCTCTTTCAGTATTTGTGACAAATGATTTGTCTGTGACGGAATACAGAGGGTGATATACAGGATGAGTTTTTTTTTGATGATCAGTATGGGGATCTCGGAATCTAGCGGAGATAGAGCAATGGTTAAATTGGGAAAGATTTGCAGTTTTACTGGTCCAATTTAATGACACTTTCGGATTTTTGAAAAAGTCATGGCTTACTAGATATTTTGAAAAAACGAAATTCTGTCGATTTCGTTAAATCCCTCTACCTCCTTTGTTTTTGATTTTATAAAAAAGTGTAATTATCAAAATTGAAGAGAATTGTATCCTGAATATGATTGTCATGGCCTCGTTTGCGTGACAGCTCCCGTTTTCGAGATATGACACAAACTTATCTTTTCTTGAATGGAAGCGATAGTTGGCTATGACCTCAACAAATCGGACATTTTTACAGCTTTTCAACGATATAATACTCGATATACCTAGTGATTCATAAAAATTACGGACTTATTGATGCTTTTCTCTCTTATTTTCACTTTTAATGTAGGTAGCCATGAAAAAGATAGTTTTCACTTTAGCCTTTCCTCATTTGAGAGTAATTCCATTAGTAGTGCTGAACTGACAGTCGATATTGACAAGTTTTCGTGATAAAATGGAATATTCTAACGAAGAAAAACTGAATACGGTGGAATGTTATATCATATGCCATAAAAATTCAGTTCGTGCAGCTGAGGAATACTTTCATAGATATTTTAATCGTCGTCAAGCTGCTCTATGTACATTTAAGAGGCTTTACGATAGTTTACGCAGATATGGATCTTTTACTAAACCACCAAAGGAACGTAATTAAATTAACGAAACAGCACAAATAAATGTTTTGGCAACGGTAAATCAAAATCCATCTAAATCAACTCGTGAGATTGCGGCAGAAGCTGGCACATCTCAACGAACTGGAGTTAAGATACTGAAAGCGCACAAGTTCCACCCGTAAACTTTCAGTTTCTTAAACTTTGCATGCTGGTGACGAACATTTTGTTTTGTACGTGGTTTAGAGACATGTGCCTTGACAATCCACAGTTTCCATTAAAAATGTTATGGTCAGATGAAACTAGATTTACTAACTGCAGTATGTTCAATAGACACAATGAGCATATCTGGGCTAAAGAAAACCCTTTCCATGTAGAACAAAGACGACTCCAGATAAAATTTGGTTTTAATGTTTGTTGTGGTATCATAGGGTCTACTATTCTGGGGCCTTTTATCTATGACGAATCACTTACTGGGGAGCGCAACTTGCATTTCTTGCAATACACTTTTCAAGACATGTTGCATAATTTGAATTTGAGAACTCGTTTAAAAATTGAGTTTTTAGTAAGTACCTACTTATTTAGTTTTTTCGTTATATCTGATATACCTAATAAAAAATCGTTCAATGTTTTTTGTTTTTTGGAATAGTTATTAACAAATCAATCTATTTAACTACGTTAAAAGTGAAAATAAAAGAGAAAAGCATCCATAACTCCGTTATTTATATGAATAACTATATCGAGTAATATGTCGTTGAAAAGCTCTAAAAATGTCCGATTTTTTGAGGTCATAGCCAACTATGGTTTCCATTCAAAAAAAGATAAGTTTGTGCCATATCTCGAAAACGAGAGCTGTCACGCAAACGAGGACATGTTAATCATATTCAGGATACAATTCCCTTCACTTTTAATATTACACGTTTTTTTATAAAATCAAAAACAAAGGAGCTAAAGAGATTTGACTAAATCGACAGAAATTTGTTTTTTCAAAATTTCTAGTAAGCCATGACTTTTTACAAAAATCCGAAAGTGTCATTAAATTGGGCCAGTAAAACTGCAAATCTTTCCCAATTTAACCATTGCCCTATCTCAGCTAGTTTCCGAGATCCCCATACTGATCATCAAAAAAAAAACTCACCCTGTATAACCGACTTCCACCTATAACTAAAAAGCTAAAAATAATTGTATAAATATGAGACCTTACAGTAATTATAATATACTATATAATGTTAAAGAATGTAGTACATAAGCGTTGTATTAAAGGTAGTATGTCAAACAACCTTCTGTCAAAACAAAACAATAATTCCTTCCAAACTTTTCATTTTTAAATGTGGCAGAAATCTTCAGCGCTAAGATACGTCAAAGAATGCTAACATGTAAAAATAAAACATATAACAATCCGATTACACAAACATTCGATAACTGGCTCAATAAGATCGAGGACTGTTTCTAATCGATTGTTAAAACGTCCTGGTCTTTCGTGGTATCAAAACTTCTCAATATTATTACAATTAACCATCTTTTCATACAAATAAATTTTATATTTATACATTTTTATATATCTTAAAATGCATGAACAAAAATATAAATTTTGCAGTCCCAATGAATGCATCATCCATAAAAAAATAAATAAATAATAAATAAATCTGGTTACGGGTCTTGGGACTTCCTTGACATCTTTCGTCAACATAGGGATAACACTTATGAGAAACATGCGAAAAAGGCCGTGACGATTGAAGAGAGTAACACAGGAATCATATCCTTATTTTTTCACATTTTTACAGAAATACAATTAGCTATCTATCTCATTATCACAATTATTGTAGAATAAATACCGTTAATTTCTCCTTTTAACATGGAACAAATTAAATTGACCAAGAAACGATTTTTTACCGAGGAACACGTTTTTTGTTATGGAGGAACAGGAATTTAAAATCGTAAAAAACTCATTTTTATCAAAAATAAAAATCATTAACAATTTATATACAGTGAAATTGACAAGTAAGAATTTTTGAAAAATAATCGTTTACTTTTTAGGTCTGTTCCAACAAATTGTATGTTTTTCACCATCAATTCTAGGCGTTATTTCGCCATTACCATAGGCGATTTTTCGTTAACAATTATCGGCACTTTTTCGTGATACTCATTGATGACATTTCTTAAAAACAAATACTTAGAGCATTTACTTTCTAGAGATAGCCTGCAGTGCAAAAATGTCGTGGTAAGACTAATGAGAGAGAGGGCAATAGAGAGGGCAAGAGGCTATTTCACTCTGTTGGGAGCTGCTTCCAATAAAGCATGTTGTTCATTGGCTGCGTCCACCGACCATCCACCCACTAAGCGAAATAGCCTCTTACTGTCTCTATTGCTCTCTCTTTCTAGCGTTGCCATGATTTTATGCTTGACAGGCTATATCTAGATGGTAAATGATCTAAGAACAAATAGCAAATAATTGACAAAAAAATAAATTTAAAAACATAAATGCGAATTCAGGAAAAGACAGAAAAATCGTCTATAATTTACATTAAAAAAAGATGATTCTAACTTTTTACACTGTTATCGTTAAGAACTGCCTACGTTGTAAACTAACTGGACTTTCTTTCCCCAAACAAAAGTGTGATTTTCCTGGTTTCTATCCATCATAATTTATAAATATTTTCACAACTTAACACTTATTTTCTGGTGTCATTTCCATACTAAAATTGTGTGAACTGCTACTATAATAACCTCAAAGTCTATTGGAAACAATTTATTAACTCACTAGGGTTGTATTTAGACCATTGAAGGTAAGAAGTTATCAACGCATCTGCAAATGAGCTTTTAATATCATCAAACACTTTACAGGAGGGATTAGTATATAGGCAGATAACAGATTACTTGCTAATGCCTCTCAGAACAGACCCTTGCGGATACCTCTTTTAATTTGTTCAGTTGACAGTCACTAAATTCACCATTCATTTGACTGCTATTAAAAGCTCTTATTTGCAAATTCCATTCTAAGCAGCCTTATTTGTTATTTGTGATGTTATTGAATGCTTTGATCCGCAAAAGTAGGAGCTATTGGACAGCTATTAAGCTCGTTAAACTTTGCAGTAGGAATTTAATAAAAGACCAAAATAATTTTCTTAAAAATTGTAGCTTTTAAATGTTCCAAAAATGTGTTTCAGATCTCTCAACGTTCATCAAATTCTCTTGAAAAATCCTAAAAAGGTAAAACATATGAGAGGTAATTTTAAACAATTTTTGAAACAATTAAAAGCTATAATTCATAAAATTATGTGTGCATTTTTTTATATCAAAATCGATTCATGGATACAATATCCTTATAATTCATATATATATATTTAAGAATCTTTAAAGATTAATTTCTTGTCATTTTTTATACACAGAAAACTTTGTAGTAACGTTAACATTATAATTATTGCTAAATCTTTAACAGCTTGTAAACCCATTGATAACAAAGGTCATCGAAAAGTATTAATAAACTTTATCTCAACTTGGTTCATGTTTAAAGTACATGATTATCTCAAAATCCCCATCACTTTACCCAGACGAAATAAAACAAAAACAAATTATTCGACTATAAAATTTATTTTCATTCAGTTATAATATAGATTGGATATAATTTATGTACAAATAATAAAATTAAAACGCCCTTAAAACAGAGCAAACATAAAAAACGATTTTTTTAAATTTTATATTTAAAATTTATCTACATAAGAAAATCAAATCGCTTATTTGAATACATCGGTTTGCGTTTGTGAAAACAGGTAAACGGATCTTTATCTGACAATATAAAGGACGGCCTTTACGACATCATCCGGCACCATATGGAATGTAAAGTTTATGAGAATCATGCGAAAAAGGCCCTGAAAATTGAAGGGAGCAAACCCAGGAATTCAAATAATAAAATTCATCATCATATCCTTATTTTTTCACATTTATACAAAAATATAATTAGTTAACTATCTCACTATCACAATGGTGTGGTATTGTAGAATAAATACCGTTAATTTTTCCTTTTAACGCGGAACAAATCAAATTGACAAAGAAACGTTTTTCCTTACCAAGGAATATGAATTAAAAATTGATTTTACGTTAATTTTATCAAAAATAAATATATTATTAACAATTTTTGTAGTAAAATTGACATTTTACAAATTTTCAAAAAACAATTCATTTTTTAGATCTGTTCCAACACATTGTACGTTTTTTTTGCCATCAATCATAGGCATTTTTTCGCCATGAATCTTAGGCATTTTTTTGTGATAACATTGTTGACATTTTTTAAAAACAAATGGCAGTAAATTGGACTAAAACTTTGAAAATTTAAAAACAAAAATGGAAAAACAGGAAGAGAAAAATCGTCTATAATTTACATTAAAAAAACGGTTATCCTAAATTTTTTACACTGTCATCGCTAAGAACTGCCTATTTTGTATGCTGTCTGGGGTTTCTTTCGCTTGGGCCGAACATAGATCCGGCGTAGACATCGACCTGTTCAGTTTGCTCCCATCACCCATACTGAAGCTGAAGATCGACACCAGAGAAGTGATACGATCGATTTCCATTGAAGAACCAGCGGAGCAGGAAGATTGGGACGTCGAGGACTCTTGGACCTTTTCGGTGGCCGCCTCCACTTCCCGACTTACGGTTTCGGACAAAAGGGTTGCGTCATCCAAAAAAACAGAATCATCAACACTCACTTCACTAGATTCGTCGTCGGATCGGCTACGTTTGGGCAGGATGGACTGGACAGCTTCTTCGGTCTCCCATTCAGCTACGGCGCGACGTCTTTTCAGCGATGGAGAGTTGCTACGTTCGCGTAAAACGTTCGAACTTTTGTCCAAATCGAAATACGTCAACTCCGACGTATAGTACGGTGGATGGTTTTCTTTGTCCTGATTGATTTGATTCTCAGCGCACTTAACACACGGTAAGAGTTCACTGGCCGTCGTCGAGGATTCTTGCATTTCCTCGGGCGTCGAGTTTTGCTCGGGTCCCGCTTCTTCAGCCGTCAGGCCCACTAGATCCACAGACACAGGCCGAGGGTGAATGACAGGTGCCTGCGGCTGATAATGCATGTTGTAGGCCTCTTCCATGAAAATGTAGCGGGCTTTTTGTAGCACTGTAGCAACAAGTAAGTTTTTGTGCAGACTTACGCCACCGCGGTGCGACCTGCTTTGCGCGATTTTCGTCAAAGATATTCCAATCAATCTTTGAGCTTCGCTTGCCATTGTTTTTACAAATTTATCAAATTCAAAAACACTTTTAAATTTTAACGGTAGGTTTTTTTTTTTGGCGCGCACTTTTCTACGTCAACTATAAACCGATTCTTACACTCAACTGTCTTCAACTACTAACTCACCAATACACAGCTTCGACTAAAATGCTTAAGAGTTGACGCTTGCATATACTTATAGCTTCAGTCGGTGACGTCACAAAACCTACTTTCAACGTGTCGTTCGCCAATGAGGGAACGTCCTTGCCGATCGACAACGGGGCGACACGAGTGCCATCCTCGGCTATCGGTGGGCGATAGTAACATTACAAACTCGACGTTTTGAGCTCATTATTCCGATATATTTGCTTTATTTTAACCTTTAAACGCATCTGCGGTAACGTTGATTGGAACAGGAAGTCGACGTTGAGAAAAAAATTCGGTGTTGCGTACGCAAATACTTCGAAGATTTCTTTGTTTGATACTCCAACGATATACAATAAACCTATTTACGTTACTTTTTTCCCGATGGCCGAGTTATTTTTATCGGTATGCACTAAATCGTAAAATTCGAAAATAGAACAGTTTATTGGTTGATGTCTATTTTCGATACTTGTGCAATGGGGTAAACGCTTTCGTGGATGAGTCTGGGAATTCTTTACAAGGATTCGGTTTTTTCCCCGAGTTCGAAAATTTCCAAGTTCAAAACAGCCGGTCAAGTAAACGGAAAAAACCCATGGCGTCAAGCATTGCGCTCTTGATTAAGTCACAGATCAATGGATTAAGTTGACGTTTACAATGTTGTAGTTCTTGAATGAGAAATTTTTGAAATATGTACTCAAATTGTATTAGTATAGAAATTACAAAACATGCTGTCTCATACATCAAATAGTTTAACGATTTGTTTATCTGAACGATAAAGCTGGCGCAATATGATAAAATAAATTAACTGGCGTTATCTAGAAGGTTTCAACAGAATCGGATAATCACTGATAACAAGTTAAACATAATTAAAACAAAAAGTAGGTAACTGGATACTTTTTTATAAAGTCGCGCAATAAATTAGGGGCAAATTTAAGCAATAAATATTTGCAGCGATTTTAATAGATTAATAATTCTTACACATTTAGAAAGATGAACGTCCATTGCTTATACATTTAGAAAGATGCATAAATTTTGTCTTACTACTTTGATTTACGTTCCAAAGTATGGTCAATTGTTTTACATAATTTCATCATTATATACTACTAATACAATGTAAATTAATGGCTTGTGATATGTGACCAACATTACAAAGAAAATTCCTAGTATTTGCCTAACGTCTTAACTTTTAACATCAGCCGCCAAAAACTGTAATTTTGTATTGATATTTAGATTTTTAAGGCGTTTTCTTCCCAATGACATTTATCTATTTATTAAAAAAATGTTATTGATGTTAATAGCTTCTTAACTGTGTCAGTTCAGGTTAATGAAGAGAAGAATATATTAAACATTGGTAAATATAGGCAACCAAGTTTCTTGATGACGTGTAGTATTGGTCATTCAACAAAAATTATTGCATTGTAGGAAAAGCAGACTATTGTTTAATGCTTTATTTATCTTTTACATTAGAACCTATTAATGCAACTAAATTTGTGGGATTTAGGTATTTTAGTGTGATTTATTTAGTAGTTTTTTATATACAATATATTCATGTTAATTATTCATATTTACCTATATAGCAAATACATTAAATGCATAGTTGGAATTTAAATATGACGCATAATCTTTATTTGCAGTTTCAGTAAATATTTATACAATCAACCCTAAAAGTAAATGTAATGGTATTGACTTATTTTGCCTAGTAATTTATAAATAATTGATAATTGATAGAAAACTTTATCTCTACTGTACCCAAAAACAAATTAACTTTCTGTGGGCGCACATATTCAACAGGAGATAAGTGAGATATCTCTACCAATTTTTTATACAATTTAGGTGTTCCTCAAAAATCTTTAAATTCGGGAATTAGCGGTTTTAGCTTCTACACCATTTTATTTCCAATACAGGATATGGATTGTAATCTATTAGTAAGAAAATTACATTTTTTCTTTTCAAAAAAAAAGTAGAAATATTTTGTCATAGTACATGCAACCAATATTACAGTATTGATGTTACTTTTGTAATATATACTCAGAGATTTAATCAATTACCCGAATAGATAAAAATGTTTAGTGGACATTGAAATTGAGTAAACATGACTTCGAAATCTTTACAAAAAAAAACCAATCAATATCGCTAAATTTGTCTGAGATTTTTAACAATCATGTATGAAAAATATAATTAAAAATTATGGATATTAAATGTGTTAGGTATTAATTTTATTAAGAATATTCCTACTGCCTAAACAATAATATCTAGATATCTGTATTGAAACTATAAGATATTAGATAAACGAATTAAGTAAAAGATTATAAAACCCTATTTATTTATAAAATTTATATTCATTTACATAAATCTACTTAAAAAAGGTAAAACCATAGATTATTCATTATACCCAACAGTGTAATGTTGGTTGCATACAATGTTGCAATTTATAAAAATTCTCTTAAAATTTAAATCTCATGTGAACTTGATAAAAATTTAGGAAAGCAATAACTAAAACAAAGTGTAAAAGTTTTTATTACAAAATTAACGTGCATTAAACAGCTTTCATTTCAAAAATAGGAATAGGCCTAAGTAATAATGAATATTATTATATTCAGTAAACTAATAAATAAATATAAATAAATGAGGTGTGTTCACAATAATCCAAGAAAGATGAATGAACAGCATTAATTAAAAATTTTGATCTCATAGTAATTTGAGCACCTGAATTTCTTATAGATTTCCATGAGATATAAATTGCCAGTTAAAATTTCAAAATTTATTTACTTATTAAGCATGAAATCAGATACATTTTTTGTTTCTGAATGTTATATTTATTTCATTTTTTGTAAAATTGTCATATTTTGTAAGTCAGTCATATATAATATGAAAAGTTACTGAAAGCAGTCATCCGATTTTTTTTTAACTGTAATCTGAAAATATCAGAAAATGAGACAGATAATAGGCTCAAAAACAAAGCGTACATAGTATAGGACAGTATTGTGGAATATTTGATTTAATCTTTTTTTTTTGTTAGGGTCATGACAGTAACCAGCTGTCATACATTTTTTTTGTAATATCCACTAATGTCTATTTCACTTTCAGATTTACACAAAGATATCAAGAGGTCCTTAAGATATTAAACAAATAATAAGTTTTTTAACATAAAATAAAAAGAGATGTTGTTTTGAAATTATGCATATATATTTACTGTAAAAAATGTGGCGGATATTTGAAAGTAGGTGGGGGAGTTATGAACACTAAAACATTTGAGTATAAAAAAATGCTATTTCACAGCACCCCGCTACATACGCTTTCAAATGTTAAAATTAAAAAATCATTCTAGAAACTTTTGAATCATGTTTCTGGTGATATTTACTAGTGAACTCAAGTAAAATGAATTTTGAAAAATTGTAAACTCGTCAAACTGACAAATATGTAGTTGTAAGACTATTCTGATTATTACAATGTATTTTGACTAATTTAAATAAGGCAAATACTAAATAAATTATTGATTCTTTTAAATGCCACTTGAACAAAGGTGTAAGGAAATGATATGCAACATCCTATAGGTAGAATATACACTAGAAAAACAATGAGATAAATTAATTTTTTATATTATAGTATTATATGATTAGAATACTTATATGAAGAAATTATGTAGATTAGATAATGTGTGAATGTTATTGTGGAGCTTGTGCAATACAACTTGCATTGAGTTTGTGCACAGTGCTTGTTTATAAATTATTAATTTAAAAGATTTCGAACATATTCCCTAATTTAAGCAAGCAACAAAATCATGTTACAACTGAATTCTTGTCTTGAATTGAAATTAGTTAGGTAGTGTGATTAATCCCATTTTCCCTATAATTTAAATGAGACTGAGCCTATGTACAAATCATAGGAATAATAAACTAACTCTTAAATAGCTGTAAATTTACACAATTATTCTTTGATGTTCAACTGTTCTGCAATACTTAAGAATAAGCAATACAGTATTCAAATCCTATTATAAGAATCACAGTTATCAAAAATATTTCAAAATGTCAGGCTCTGAATGGATTTAGCAAGAAATTTGACATCTTTGTAAACTCTTATGTGTTGATACTAAATTTAATGAAAGTGTGTCTATAATTGATAATAAATATGTACAGGAATGATATGAATTTGTTAGCTACCTCTGTTCTAAAAAAGTTTCCTATAACTCATCCCTTTTTTGAGTAATTTTCCCACTTTTCTCAGTAGGAAAAGCCCAAAATGACGAAGGAAAACCCTTGACATCTCGTTCTCTTTTGACGAACGCACTAAACGATGATATACAATTACCTATGAAATGATTGGATTTACCCAATATGGCTAAATCCACATGTGGACTAAATTTATCATACTTAAAAACGTGTATTTTCATCCGCTTCAAAGCAGTTTTGAGATCATCTATCATGTGATTGCTATCAGAAGCTACAAATATTGATTTGATAATTTTATCTTTACTGTCTGAATTATTGATATTTTTTATAACTCTTTTTAATTGTCTTATGATAATTTCTTTGCTTGGTAAACACATGTCCATGGTAGCTTTGCCATGTTCATTTTGGTACCCCAAACACTGTGGGGCTGAGAATAAACTCGGACTTTCTGGAATGTGGTTGCAAGCTTTGACCCAATCCATACCATTCCTCAAATGAATACCAACAAAAGCTCCTTTTGGTAATGTTTTTTTTATGAAATCATTTGCTTCAGCTTCTATGGTATCTGACCATTCCAGATACTTTTGAAGTTGTCTGTTCTCCTCTTGAACTGGAAAGCTAGCTGGGGCTCCTAATAACAAGTCAATAAGACATTGGTTCATTTTATATCTTTATATTTACCTGTAAATGCTAAAACTGGCCATTTTGATGGTGGGTATTTTTCTTTCCATTTTTTCGCCATATCTCGATGATGAACATCATAGTTTAAGGGACCATAAAATTCTGAACCAATAAAATCAATATTGTATGTATCCCAGAATGGTCCAAATGGGTTACCTTCTTTGGCATTACAACCATCACTACCAGAAGAACCTAAAACAGTTCTAATACAAAAATAATATGCAATGAATATTGATGTCAGGGTATCTATTGTATTGACACTGCTCAGTATTCTATGTCATGTCATTAGGTCACACACACTAAGTATCAAGACATAGTTTGACAGCAGCAATAGAGTAACAGAAGCTTTAGGTGATAAAAAAGTAGGAATAAACAAAAAAGTGAATTAGGAAACAAAGCAACCCAGGTGCATCAAAAATAGTGTTATCATTGTTGTAGTATCATGAATTAATCTTTCTTCTCACAATTATTTCAGGTTTTCTAATTACACATAATTACTATTAAAATATGCAAAAAAAAATAAAAATGTTTCATTTTGAAATGTTATGGCACCATGATATTAAAATGGTAATGATTGCTATGCTTTAATGTCTGCTATCTAAACAAGACTACTCACTACTCAGATAAATGAAACATATATAGTGAAATCAGAATGATTGTAGGCAACCAAAGTAACAAGCCTAAAAAATGTGTGTTGCCTAAATATGTTAGGTAACATATATAAGGCAACATAATATAGCTTTTTAATAAAATTATGAACATTTTTTGTTGATGTTGTATGTGTAGTATTATATTTACCTCTTGCCATATAACAAAATGATACCCTGTCATTTTCTGGCCATTCAACTGGTGCAATCTCCTTCATAAAATTCTCCATTGTGATCACTTTATGAATTGTAGTTAATGGTTCAACTTTAAAATATGTATTAAAAGGCACTTGTATTGATTTTAACTCTCCATAGCGATATTCAACCCATGCAGGTAACACCAATGTTCTGTTTAATCCCATTGCAAAACCTAAAGCTCCGAGGAAATGGTCTGCTTGGTTACCAAATCTCCCTGAAATGAAATAATCTAGTTAATTATTTAATAATAAAATAATTAAATCATACTTACCCATACATGGACAGTATACTACATACCCCAAAGGGTCAAATTCAATAGAAAATGTTGTTTTAAATAAAATAAATAACATTAATTTAAAACAAAATTGCTGGGTTATCATTTTGTAAATTTTTCATTCATTAATTAAAATTTTAAATCCGGGAAGTGATCAAATATTTAACCCCATTTTTTTAACATAAAACATTGTTGACATGGAACTACAAATTTAGTGTACGATTGGCTTAATAATTTTACGGAAACGTACGGACAAGAGGGGAACTATATTGATTTACTTGTTTTGTGTCCAGTATTATTAAATTTTTATGCAATGTTGTCGAGTGCTTCTGTAATTTTGTTAGATTTATATTAAAATGAATTTGTTGTCTCAATCTTGAGTTTGTTTAAGTAAATGCAAGCAACAATTATTTTTAGAAAATATGATTTCAAATCCGCAATACTTAGAATCTCAGATATATTCGTAACTGCATATTCAAGTTATAAGTGGGTCTTGAAAATCAATGATAATTACCAAAGGTTTGTGTTAAAAGTTAAAATTAGCCTGAAGCATAACAAATTTCCAGTTTATAACTAGGGGATCTAAAGTTTCTATTAATGAGTTTGTTGAGAATTAACACCACCAGTGATAAGATACGGTATATTCAAAAGATTCAAAAGTTTCAAAGTACGTACTATTCAGCTTTTTAGGCGAGGTTAGAATCAGATTTTGAAACATTTGGATTTTTTAATTTTAATAATAAAATCATTTAAACACGGTATCAGATACCACAAGTAAGCTTTAAAAACAATTTGCCTAGTCTTATATATAAGACATAAATATGAGACTCGTGTACGCTTAATATCAAAGAAGATAAGTTCTTATTTTCTTTAAGCTTAATATGAAATTCTTATGAATAAGTATTGTGGGAGAAGTTTGGCAACAGCGTTAGATGTTACGTGTTAATATGTTTGTGTTTTATGGTCACAGGTCACAGTTTTCGCCTTTCGCATAGCAACAGCAACGGTCTTTTGTCAATGTCAGTTTTCAGTTTCAGTTCTGCCATCCTGTTTGTGCTTGGCTGATTTTAAAGCTTCGTTGGTGGTTGCTGTTGATGTGCCGCATTCTTTTGCAAATTTAAAGGTGAGTAGTTTTTTTTTTGAAAATACTGCAGACATCATAGCTTTTAATTAAGATCGAATAGATTATTTGTTTGATACAACTAAAGTGTTAGTTTACGTCATCTATATTTTTATCAATAAATATTGTCATGAAGGTTTTTGAAAAAAAATTATATACAATTATACTAATACATTCGACATCTTTGTTTTAAACCCTTATTAGTATTTGTATCTGTTCATAAGTCATAACTTATCAGTTCGGTTATAATTTGTATAATTTTTGGATTTATTACGTGGAACAACCATAAATTGAAGCTTCCATCCATATACGCATGGCGGCATCCGGTGAAAAAGCAGGTTCAGATTGTCATATAGTTTATCTAGGACTTTTATGCATTAAATGTATTTTTATTTATCCCGAATTAATTGCGATGTAGAAACTGAATTACAAAAATGGGCTCTATAATATTTAAACGTGACGAAAGTAGTTCAGATATTATGAAAAATTGCGAAATTGTCAATAATAAGTATTGTTTACATGACAATGTTGGTGTTTTCGAATAATGTTTTGTTGTTTGCAATGTTTCTGTAACTGAACCAATTACATTTTGTGGAACTTAATTTGATAAGTGCAGTGACCTCATTTTTTGGTTGTTTACCCTACCTCCACGTCAAAATGGTTTTACCTATTTTCCCAATTTTTGGAGACGCTATATACAATAGAATTAATTTGAATTTGATATGCGCAGTGTTGCCAGATTGATTTTAGTTCTTTTTTAAATAGATTTTTAGAATTTCACCCCATATTTTTTTTCATCTACAATGTTTGCAGGGTCCACCAGATTCACATTCAATAGACCTTTGTTAGTAAAATCACATGGATCCACTCCCTAATTTTGTATTTCATGTCCACTAGGCATAAGACCATTTAGTTGGGTAGATTTTAAAATACTGACTGGTTCACGAATTATTGTGTCCATTTTTGTTACAAGTGTTTACAATTTTGTATGAGCTGAAACTGAATAAGTTTCGTTGTTACATATGCACATAAGATTGGGGTTGATCAGGGTCGTGTATTATTCAGCACCAAGCACTGCCAAAGTTATTTGAATTTCAATACATGTTATAATTATCAATCTATAACATTTTTGAAATGGGGACTGATTTCAATTCTTCTGTAGGGTCAGTAACATAATTATGTAGGCAGTACATGAAATCAGTAGATCTACTGATTTTTCAGTAGATCTGGCAGCACTGCCCATATATGCTGTTTTACTTTAACCACCTTTAACCTTCAGAGGCCGCTAAAAAGTTACACTAAGGGCGCATGCGTAATGCCTATCTTATCATATATGAAACATATAGGTAAAGTAAATGGCACGTTTCAATTAATATACTTTATCTGTATTCATAAAAGATAATTAAACGGTCGCCTGTTTGGTTCCACGGTCGCCTGTTTGGTTCCACGGTCGCCTGTTTGGTACCACGGTCGTCTGTTTGGTACCACGGTCGTCTGTTTGGTACCACGGTCGTCTGTCTCGTTCCACGGTCGTCTGTCTCGTTCCACGGTCGTCTGTCTCAGCCATGTTTACGTTTACCGAAGATTATCATCTTTTGCCGTTGCAATAGTGACTTGGTTGATTTGCGCCACGAATTTGTTCAGCATCTTACTAATTTTTCAGACTTGACTACCATACATTTTTCCTCGTTTTTACCATGAGTTAATTTGACTGTGAAGCATTCTTGCATTTTGGAATGCCTAATAAGTTACAAAGATGAACCATCAAAATGTATTGAAAATACAATTTCACTAATTTCTATGTGATGACAAAAACGTAGGGACATATGAGATCCTATGATTATTTACGTTTGGGAATAATCTGATATGAATTGACATGTCTGATACATTATGTATATATTTTAAATGTGTTATTAGTAACTCTTTATTACAGGTATTTTATAAAAAGAAAAATGGCCGATGCTGACGATCTTTTAGACTACGAAGATGAAGAGAATCCAGAACAGACTGCTGTTGAAGCGCCCACAAATGACGTGCAAAAGAAAGGCGTTAAAGGTACCTATGTATCCATACACAGCTCAGGTTTCAGAGATTTTCTTCTGAAACCCGAAATTTTGAGGGCCATCGTGGATTGCGGTTTTGAACATCCCTCAGAAGGTAAGCAAAATCAAGTATTTATTATTTACTTTTAGTCTTGTAATATACAGGGCATTGTAAATGAGGCAAGATAGTTCCCTTCTCCTAATATGGAAGTAGAAATGTTTAATTCATTTCATGTGATTGCCCAGTTATTACAGGCAGGTACCCGAGCCCCAATGGTGAATTGGGGATAATTTCACAAGAGAGTTGCTGCAAGACCATATATATATACAGGGTGAGTTTTTTTATGATCAGTATGGGGATCTCGGAAACTAGCGGAGATAGAGCAATGGTTAAATTGGGAAAGATTTGCAGTTTTACTGGCCCAATTTAATGACACTTTCGGATTTTTGTAAAAAGTCATGGCTTACTAGATATTTTGAAAAAACGAAATTCTGTTGATTTAGTCAAATCCCTCTAGTTCCTTTGTTTTTGATTTTATAAAAAAGTGTAAATATCAAAATCGAAGGGAATTGCATCCTGAATATGAGTGTCATGTCCTTGTTTGCGTGACAGCTCTCGTTTTCGAGATATGACACAAACTTATCTTTTTTTGAATGGAAACCATAGTTGGCTATGATCATCTTATTTTCACTTTTAACGTAGTTAGCCATGAAATAGATTGATTTATTAATTACTATTCAAAAAAACATTGAACAATTTTTTTATTAGGTATATCAGATATAACGAAAAAACTAAATAAGTACTTACTTACTAAAAACTTACAATGGTTACAATTTATCTTCGAAAAGTCCACTATTGTTATTTAGACAAAAATTGTATTTTTTAAGATTGACATTATCGCTTTCCTCACAGACCGCTTATCAATTTTTTCAGTTGCTTGAAATACCGCCTACCTTAGGTCACAAACTGTCTCGTACTTTCTTTTGTATAGTTTGTTTTTTAGTGCACCCCATAAATATAAGTCTATAACTGCCAAATCGGGAGACCGGGGTGGCCATTCGCGTGGGCCATTTCTTCCTATCCAAGAGTTTGTATAGACATTATCTAAGTGTTGTCTTACTAATGAGTTATGAGCAGGTGCTCCATCATGTTGGAACCACTCAATTTCTAAATGAGTTCTCAAATTCAAATTATGCAACATGTCTTGAAAAGTGTATTTGCAAGAAATGCAAGTAGCGCTCCTCAGTAAGTGATTCGACATAGATAAAAGGCCCCAGAATAGTAGATCCTATTATACCACACCAAACATTAAAACCAAATTTTATCTGGGGTCGTCTTTGTTCTACATGGAAATGTTTTTTTTCTTTAGCCCAGATATGCTCATTGTGTCTATTGAACATACTGCAGTTAGTACATCTAGTTTCATCTGACCATAACACCTTAAATGGAAACTGTGGATTGTCAATGCACATGTCTCTAAACCATGTACAAAACAAAATACGTCGATGTTCGTCACCAGCATGCAAAGTTGAGAAACTGAAAGTTTGTACAGGTGGAAGTTGTGCGCTTTCAGTACCTTAACTACAGTTCATAGAGATGTGCCAGCTTCTGCCTCAATCTCACGAGTTGATGTAGATGGATTTTGATTTACCATTGCCAAAACATTTATTTGTGCTGCTTCGTTAATTTGATTACGTTCCTTTGGTGGTTTAGTAAAAGATACATATCTGCGTAAACTATCGTAATGCCTCTTAAATGTACATAGAGCAGGTTGACGACGATTAAAATATTTATGAAAGTATTCCTCAGCTGCACGAACTGAATGTTTATGGCATATGATATAACATTCCACAATATTCAGTTTTTCTTCTTTAGAATATTCCATTTTATTCCGAAAATATGTCAATATTGACTGTCAGTTCAGCACAACTAATGAAATTACTCTCAAATGAGGAAATGTCAAAGTGAAAACAATCTTTTTCATGGATACCTACATTAAAAGTGAAAATAAGAGAGAAAAACATCCATAACTCGCGTTATTTTTACGAATAACGACATCGAGTGTTATATCGTTGAAAAGCTCTAAAAATGTCCGATTTTTTGAGGTCATAGCCAACTATGGTTTCCATTCAAAAAAAAGATAATTTGTGTCATATCTCGAAAACGAGAGCTGTCACGCAAACGAGGACTTGACAATCATATTTGGGATACAATTGCCTTCAATTTTGATATTTACACTTTTTTTATAAAATCAAAAACAAATGAGCTAGAGGGATTTGACTAGTCGACAGAATTTCGTTTTTTTTCAGAATATCTAGTAACCCATAACTGTTTACAAAAATCCGAAAGTGTCATTAAATTGGGCTAGTAAAATTGCAAATTTTTTCCCAATTTAACCATTGCTCCATCTCCGCTAGTTTCCGAGATCCCCATACTGATCATCAAAAAAAAACTCACCTTGTATAAATGGCCCGAAAAGGTAGAAAGCCTGAAGTTTCAGAAGTCAAGCAGAGCACTAAAAGATTAAGGCACACATAATTAAGAAGTCGAAGGGAACGTTTCAGTTGGTTGATAAAATTTGAGCATTTCATACCGACATAGAACCTATTGCACTCTGAACATGAAAGCTTATAACTTCAGAGTTTGAATATTTGTGATCTATTGTCTTTGACATAAAATAAAAGATTACTGATTTTTTATTACTTAATACTGACTTATAAAACCTGCAGGGAAAGTGACTTTTATTGACTATTGTGTGAAGTAGTATGAACTGATATTAAGGCCTTCAATTTTGTTAGTGGTATCTGAGATTCGTCGATATATATATATATATATCTATAAAATGAGTGACCAAAGTAGTTCAGGGATTTCCACCCAAAGTCCAGAGAGTGCTGTTGAAGTTATAAACATTCCTACTTCGAGTTCCAGCAGCGATGGCAACAGAAGTCCATACGAACCATCTGACGAACCCATACCAGTGCGTACGTTCAAGTAGGAGATTGGGCGTATCTTATTAGAAACAGTAAAGCCACCCAGACGAAATGTCTTAACAATTCTGCCGAACCTGGTCCCAGTTCTTTTAGACCTCTTGGCAGAGTTCAAGACTAACCAGATATAGCTGTGGACACATATAACTGCAAGGCAACTCAAACATATGGTTATTGTGGGTCAACACACATTTTGCCATATCTGTCGCTCACATTTCCAAAATGTGTGAAGAGACGTATTTTGAAGGATCGTCAAAAACCGACACAGATAAATTAATCGAAAGAGGATTTTCTGTAGATGCTCTGCTAAATTTGGGCGTGTTAGGATTAAGTCTAGGGAGTTAGTTCACAATATATTTTTTTCAAAAATGTTTTTATATTTCTGTTAAATCCTTTAGTTAAAATGGCAAATGTCACAATGATTTTCTTTGTTCCCAGTTCAGCACGAATGCATCCCTCAGGCGGTCATCGGCATGGACATCCTTTGCCAGGCCAAATCAGGCATGGGAAAGACGGCGGTGTTCGTCTTGGCCACGCTTCAACAGCTCGAACCCACCGAGAACGTAGTCTACGTACTCGTCATGTGTCACACGAGAGAGCTGGCCTTCCAGATCAGCAAAGAGTACGAGCGATTCAGCAAGTACATGTCCAACATCAAAGTCGGCGTGTTCTTCGGCGGTTTGCCCATACAAAAAGACGAGGAGGTGTTGAAGAACAATTGTCCGCACATAGTCGTCGGCACACCCGGTCGTATTTTGGCGTTGGTCAGGTCGAAGAAGATCAACTTGAAAAACTTGAAACATTTCATTCTCGACGAGTGCGACAAAATGTTGGAATCGCTGGGTAAGTGTATTATTTTTGTTTGGAGTTTACTCGTTGTATGTTGCCGTTCTCGTATAAAACGCCAACTTACCAAACAATACGTTAATCGCGTTCGGTACGTGTTGAAATAAAATTAAACTTTTTCTAAACTAACAATTCACAATTAATTATATTAAACGGATGACGGATATAGGATATCTAAGAATTAAGCAGTGAACTTGCTTCTTAGAGGTTTTTATCTTAACTTAAAAATAAACGAACACTAGTACCAACGAATATAGACTCTTATAGAAGCGCACGTCTTATGGAGAGAATGTCCTCTGTTTACATGTTAGTATGTTACCCACGCGATGGGGGCGTTGGAATTTCAGTTAATGTGTCATGTATATACAATATTATTGAAATACCAAACAGTAGAAGCGGTAGCCGAGCGCTTAAAGCGCCGGGCCACTAATCTGATGTCCCTGGGTTTCAAGACCCAAGAACAGATATTGTTGTTTGGTTTTTAAACATGTCTTTATTAATTAATTTTATGAATCAGTTTTATGTACCACTTTCATTATTTGCATTAACATATTCCGTTAATATTGACAAAAAGATCATATGAAGTATTTAATAGTTGCAAGTTGGTAGTCTTTTAATGCTAGCGCAAAAATCGCGCCAAACTATTAGTTTTTTATTGGCAGGTAACAAAACTGCATATCATTACAGTTTATATATTTTAAAATCTTAAAATAGAGATTTAATTCAAGTGTAGATAGATTTCTTTGACATTCTTCTAATATTTATTTAGATGAACAAACACTTATTCAATATCTATACTTGAATTAAATAAATATTAAATCTCTATTATAAGATTTTACAATATATAAACTGTAATGATATACAGTTTTGCTACCTGCCAATAAAAAACTATTGGTTTGGCGCGATTTTTGCGCTCGCATTAAAAGACTACCAACTTGCAACTATTAAATACTTCATATGATCTTTTTGTCAATATTAACGGAATATGTTAATGCAAATAATGAAAATGGTACATAAAATTGATTCATCAAATTAATTAATAAGGACATATATTTAAAAACCAAAAAAAAAACATCTGTTCTTGGGACTTGAACCCGGGAACATTAGATTGATGGCCGGCGCTTTAAGCGCTCGGCTACCGCTTCAATTATGTGATATTTCAATATTGTATATACATGACACATTAACTGAAATACCAGCGCCCCTATCGCGTGGGTAACATACTAACATGTAAACAAGGGACATATTTTACTTAAGGCGTGTCCTTCTATAAGGTTCTATATTCGTTGCTAGTACATTGATACAATTACAATAGGGAGAGTTGGAGCTCCCCCAATCATGACAATATTTTAATTACAGGGCGGTAACAAATCGGAAATTTCACCCTTAAGATGCCATTCAATCCCTGAAATACCGATAATCCGTACAGGTTCAGTTTGAGACGCTTAGGTTTTCCCCCTCCTTTATCAAAGTTACTATATCTCTATAATTCCTAAGTTACAAATAAAAGATTATAGAGGTGAGGAAGCCCTACCTAACTAAATAAACTATATAGCAGGGTTTAGAAATATAACAAATAATTTCATAAACCTATTCTAATACTCAATACAAAACATGCAAATATTGTGTTTAGTAAAGCTTAACAGCTTTATTGAATAGCTGTAATTTAACTGTGGCTATATAATTTTAAAGATTTAAATAGTTCGAAACCTTTTTGGAAAAAACCCCGTAAACATCTGGCAAATATAAAGAAAACATGCAGTTTGATTGAATGGCAGCTAATTATAACAATTCGGTACGAAACACTCGTGAAGAACCGATTTTCACTTTTTTGAATATTCAAGCTGCACCTAACAATCGTTGTGGTAAATGATATTAATGAAAAAAATTATTATTACCTATTTGTTCATTTATCCAATAACATATTTTTAATACTGAATTGTTGCGGCTGATACTTGATGTAAATCCATAATGAGAAACACAAAAACGAAAATTATATTTCGAGATTTACACTTCATTTTATAAAGGACACGTGTTTCGGCATACAATGCCTTTATCAAGTTTCACAAAATACTAAAACTATTATTTTAACTACACCATTATATATACAGATTACTTAACTAAACTAATTGTACAGAGCCATTAAAAAGATTTAAAATTTTAAATCTTTTTCCAATTCCAACTTTTATTTCAACCATCCTATGTAGGTTGAAATAAAAGTTGGAATTGGATTAGTTATACAGGGTGGTTCTAAAAATATTTTATTGGGTGGCACATAAGTAGTTGTGTATACAAGTTGGTTGAACTAAGAGTGGAGCAAAACTATAGTTATACCGAATGGATATTTGCGTTATCAGACGAAGAATAATTAGTTATACAAAAGGCTTTAAAAATTGTCAGAAGCAATTCAATATACAGGGTGGTTGAAATATAAGGTGGAGTATAATTACAGTTATACAGGGCGGTTTAAAAAAGTTATATAATTTGGAACATAAGTAGTTGCCTATACAAGGTGTTTGAAGTAAGGGTGGGGTGAAGTTGTTGTTATTCAGGGTGTATCAAAAATTTGTTATATAAGCAGTAGCAGTTAGGATATTATTTTAATTATACGACACTTGCATATACCGGGTGATTGAAATAAATGGTAGAGCAAAATTACAGTCATAAAATGTGGTTCAAAAAGGTGAATAATAATCTTAGTCTTTAATTCATTCTTCAGAATTGGCCTAAACCCAAACAAAACGAATATGGATGAGTAGGTAATGTCATTACTTTTGAAATGAGCCCTAAGGTCGTATTTAAAATCAGTGGCCCTGTCGTCTTCGATTACTGTTACGTCATCTGTTAACACTAGTAGAGAAGTTTATAACTTTACTGCGAGTGGAGAGGACTTGACTGACACTATATAATACTCAAATGAAAAATTTAATATGTAATACTTAACACATAATATTAAGAGGATCATTAACATATTTTAGAACTCAAAAGCTTTCAATCGACATTGGAAATACTAAATGCTATACATTTTCGTTTTCAAATGTGCTTGTAACATCAATTACAATGCCGATTTGTGTTCGATAATCATATTGAGTGTGTTTTTTTTTTCATTTCAGACATGAGACGAGACGTCCAAGAAATCTACCGCAACACGCCACACGGCAAACAAGTGATGATGTTCAGCGCGACACTCAGCAAAGAAATCCGACCGGTTTGCAAGAAATTCATGCAAGATGTAATTCAAACTACTACTACTTTTACCACTACTACAAATAATTTCGAGATCAACGCACCCACTCTCGCATTGCTACGATTGCACGTTAAAATAGAACGAAATAAAAAATTGAGGGTTTACGCTTAAAAAACAAACGTTCCTGATAAAATGAAATCGTGTTTAATTACATCTGTCTTGTCACTTTCGCTTGCATTTGTTCAAACAAAGAACAAAAGGGTGATGCATCGGTTAGCGCACTGTAGCCCAACGAGTAGGCTGTGGGTTTGGGCGGGGCCAAGAAGAATTGCTTAGAACAGAAGAAAACTTAAAAAATGCTTCAAGGGTTACGCGAATTTTATATTCTTGACACTATTTTGGCCGAGCTACAGTGTAGACAAATTTTATAATCTGGTTCAATCACCCACGTCGTGTAAATCAAATGTCTTTGTGCCGCAAAGAAGTTTTTGTCTTGTCGAGGGGATGTATGCTGCGCATTTTGGATCGTATTTCCGAAATTTGATCGGGTTATAAAAGCTTTCGCTTGTCTACTCAAAATGGATGAAGGAACTGTCATTCCGTGTGAATTCTTCACCGTCCTATCGATTGAACGTCGTCAAGTATAACAGGCTGATCAGAGGATAAAGCGCACATAAAGTTGTCTAAGCTATAGCAGCGATGATGGGATGCGATATCACAGATTCAACCCTCAAGAAATACAGACTGTATGTACGATGGAATGTTGATGCCCACCATTCGTAACTACAGCTATTTATTTTTTTAACTTTTGTATCGATAAAATGAAATATTTGAGATGTCTGTTTTGTATTTATTTTATTTTAATTTTAGCTGTCATTGTCTCAAATGTTTTATTTGTATCTTTTGTTATAGAAAACCACATTTCAATTGAGATAATTTCAGGGTGTCCTCTTTCGGGAATATTTTGAAAACAATAGTAAACACATGGATCATTAAGTCTGGGGGCTAACCACAATTTGCTGCAAAATTTGACTAGTCATGGAGAAATCGCGACACCCAATTGAAAACAAAATCACACGGTGTCTTTTGGGACGACTTCGGGCGTACCCACTTCAATTGAACGACCTGGACACTTTTCCTAGTAACATTGTTCAAGTCATATTTTACTTTGTCATTTTTCCAAATATTTTTCACATTTTCGACGCATTGTCTGTTGTCTAGGGAGGGTTTTGGCGCCGACAATTGGTCTGGCAATATTACTGCGGTGTTAACTAGGCTCCAGAGAATCTGTATAAAGAATTTCTCGCGGATGTTTTGTCACGTTTTTGCGAGATGATTTTCTTTTATCTGTTTGGGTTCGAAAATTTGTCGGGTATTGTTGCAAGGCTGTTGTAGCTCACACGGACGACATACATAACATTACATGCGGATGTTTTATCACGTTTTCCTCTGTAATTAAAGTGACGGTTTTCCAGCTGACTTTTCATACACTTGCGGTGAGGACTGACAGAAATATTAATATATTAAGGTAATGGCATATTTTTTGCACGTGGTCTGTTCCGTGCTAGCCCTTGGTCTAGAGTTAGTAACACGAAACTCGTTTATGTCCGATGTCTTCAATATCTCCGCAACTAGTGTACCGAATGGAACACATGGATCATTAAGACCGGGGGCTAACCACTAAAACACAATTTCCTGCAAAATTTGACTAGTCATGGAGAAACTGCGACACCCAATTGAAAACAAAATCACACGGTGTCTTTGGGATGACTTCGGGCGTACCCACTTCAATTGAACGACCTGGGCACTTTTCCTAGTAACATTGTTCAAGTCATTTTTTACTTTGTCAATTTTCCAAATATTTGTCACATTTCCGACTCATTGTCTGTTGTCTGGGGAGAGGTTTGGCGCCGACAATTGGTCTGGCAATATCACTGTGGTGTTAACTAGGCTCCGGAGAAGCTGTATAAATAATTTCTCGCGGATGTTTTATCACGTTTTGCGAGATGATTTTCTATTAGGTATCTGTTGCGTCGAAAATTTCTCGGGCATTGTTACAACGCTGTTGTAGCCCACACGGAGGACATACACAAAATTCCACGCGGATGTTTTATCACGTTTTCCTCTGTAATTAAGGTGACGGTTTTCCAGCTGACTTTTCATACACTTGCGGTGAGGACTGACAGAAATATTAATATATTAAGGTAATGGCATCATTTTTTGCACGTGATCTGTTGTGTGCTAGCCCTTTGTGTATAGTTAGTAACACACGAAACTCGTTTATGTCCGATGTCTTGAATATCTCGGCAACTAGTGTACCGAATGTGATGAAATACTTACACGTGACTATTGAATGTTGATGCTATGGGAAAACAAACGCGCCATTTATGTATCAGCATTGTCACTTAATGATCCATGGAATACTGAAATGAAAGTGTTCAAATTATATTATTTTTCGTAAATTTGGGTAACATTTGGTTTAAAATGGCAGTGATTCAGCGAAAACTGGAAAATTTTCTGCATTTAGTGTTGACACCTTTAAAGTGGTGTAAGAATCAGCCAGGGGGAGTACTCTTGTCCCTGAAACTTAGTGAAAATGAGAAAAAATAACTTCGTAACATTAAATCTTAGACAGGTAATGGATAGCATAATAAAACAAGGGAAAATAGTGCAATAAACTCATATTGCAGGTAGTTAAAAATTAAACTAATAAACTGCAGAGAAAAAAAACAATTCCCCATTTCAAACTTATTAAAAATGATTGAAATTACTTGAATTAGTGTATAAAGAAAATCTTAAGAGTTACAAATTATTTGTTTTTTAGTTCAGTTTAATCTCAAAGTGTATTTATTAGTTTTTAACTATAATTTATCATTAAAAAAAAATTAAACCAGACTGGTTTATTTTCAGTAAATTTCATGATTTATTGACACCTTATAATTTTTTTACAACTCTTAATATTATTTCAACATTCTAAATATGATATTTGTTGCACATTTTGGGAGATTAACATAAAAAATAATTAGGAAAAATACTACTTTGAACCCTCTGCTGCTTTGTCCTTATTTTCCTTAATGAATAATTTTCCTGTTTTGCATGTAAATATTGAATCAATGAGAAACTTAAATTTTGGATAAAAATTGTATTTTTTTTTTAATTTCGTCTTTTTTGTATAATAAAATAGTTTTAAAAAAGTGTAAAACTTCAGAAATGTTATTTTATTGGACTTTTATATCCAATTATTCGTTATGTTATCATCAAAATGTGGTTTTCTGTTATAACAATCTTTAACTGATCCCTTTTAAAGCTTTTAAATTCAAAACTTCCAATACTTCTCTAAAGGGGATCAGTGCATTTAAATAACCCGTGTTCTTCTTATGTTTAGCCCATGGAAGTGTACGTCGACGATGAAGCCAAATTAACTTTACACGGTTTACAACAGCATTACGTTAAACTCAAAGAAAATGAAAAGAATAAAAAATTATTTGAGTTACTCGATGTGCTTGAATTCAATCAGGTTAGTATGTTGGTAAAGGCAAACTGAAACTGATAAGTAACAGATAGATTATCAAACTATGTTGGCATCATTTATGGGTAGATAATATATTAGACTTGTAAGCAGGGCCGTCTTTAAACTATTTGAGGCCCTGGGCACATTAGGATCATGGGGCCCCTATGACCTTGAGAAAACACTATTTAGTTATAATATATAAAGAAAATAGACAAACAAGGTTCTAAATTTATTTTTATTTAGTTACTAACTATAAAAAATAGGATATATAAAAAATAATCTACAAAAGTAACTCGCTTAGCATAAAATCCTTATATTAATTCTATGTTGATTGCAAAGGTACCCTTCTAGATTTAAGATGAGGAAAATCGTTAATCATTTCTTCAAAATCTATGGTATTGAGAATATCACATTCTATGGACATCAGCGACAAACTAGTTAATCTCTCTTGAAGCATTGTACTTCTTAATTCATTTTTTATTCGGTTATAATTTTTTTAGAACCTGTTTTCCCATTACTTCAATAAACTCATTACAGATATTTGCTGATAAATAAGAAATGTTACCCTTTCCAGGATTCCCAAATTTTTTTAAGTGATCTGCAAGAAATGGATCAAATTCACTCAATAATTCCACACAACCCAAATAATTTCCATTGTTTGGAGATCCTAGGATTTCATTGTCGCCGCGGAATGGAAGCCCTCTCGATGCCAACAATTTTACAACAGCTACAATCCGTTTAAGTACGTTTCTCCAGTAATCCACTTCCTTTTGATGTTGAGATAATAAGTCTATATCTACTCTACCAACCGCTTTACTTCGTGCCAGATAAGTCATCATAGATTGCTTATGCGCTTGGCTATTTTCATGTGATAAAATTATGTTATTAATATGCTTCCAATCATTACATCCATTCAGAGAGCAAAGATTAACATCAGTAAGCAGCATGAAAAACAAAATACAGAGCATTTGGAAGGCGAATACAGCAACCATTTTCTTTCAAGGCTTTCATTGTTCTTTAATTTGCGAATAAATAATGCTTTGTTGAAATATCTCTTTACTAATTTATTACCATCTTTGTAGGTTCTAGATGCCTCGGAAAAGTCAGAATCTTTATTTTGAAAATATACTGGTCCCTTACGAATTAAAATTTCGCGATTTATTTCAATAAACTTTTCGTGAAAATAATCGGCGGGGTCGTGTGATATTAATTCTTCTGTGTTGGAAAACTGCTGTTCAATTGACACAGTTGTCGGTTTTAGTGAAGTCACTTTCGTCGTAGGAATATTCGCTTTCTGATTCAATCTCTTTTTCAAAATTGGAACATGAAGGTTTGGAAATTCCCGCAATTTTTGATTGAGCTGACTCATCATGTGGAACATATATTAGTTGATTGCTACTTACAGAAGTTTCTCCAGTAGTAGTAGTAAAATATGATGTTAATTTTGGTAACTGTTCAATTACTTCTTTCTGATGTAGAGCTTTTTTCCTTTTTTCAGATCCACTAGGATATGAGCGTTTCGACATTTTATAAAATAATTCAGTATGTAATTAATTTTATAACGAAAATATTCGCTAACACAAAACAGACAAACGACGATTTAATCAAACAATACTATTTTTTATCAGAGCTCGAGCACAGACAGTAACAACTACAAGCAAAACAAACGCCACAACATCGCAGACAAATACAGGGGAAATCCCGTTCGTCAACTCGAAACGACGATCGGGAGTCGGGAATTCCCCTTTTTGTCTTTGGTATTACGTATGACGTTCCAATAGGTTTCTTTATGACATAAACCACACCGCATCAAATTGTATTCTTATACCTACATATAGTATAGGTATTTAATTAAGTGGAGTACTTATACCCTGTTTATAGTTGCATTTAATAGTTTGATTTTTTTGACGGATGTCAAATCTGAAATCGATGGAACTTTGCAACGACGAACAATATTTTCTTATTTTAATAATTGTTAATAATCATAAGAATAGACACACTACACAAAAGTACCTGTTAAAGACTCAAGCATTTTCCGAAGGTCTTAAGTGGTTTTTATTGCTTCAAAGTAAAATTTAAATAGAAAAACTGAAAACAATGGTCTCTTACCTACCCAATGTTTTTATGTCCAGTGCAATAAAATTGATTGATGAATGAATTAATTTATTTTGAATAGTTTAAAACATACATACAGCCACATATTTTTTACACCAATAGATATTTTCGGTTTCCCATCACTGACCCATCTGTCAAAAAGTTCAAGCTATGTTGTACAAGGTATAGCTATGCGCATGCGGCAAACTAAAGCTAATAAGCGTAGGTGTATTGTAGTAGGTCATTATCATCAGATTTTTCAAAATTAATGTTTTTCGGTAATACCTAAATATCGGTTATCCTTTGGTAATCTGGCAGGAACTAGGGGGCCCCATTCGATCGCGGGGCCCTGGGCACGTGCCCATAGTGCCCAGCGGAGAAGAGGGGCCTGCTTGTAAGTAAGACTTAAGGGAGGCACTGGTAGTAACCACTTTTTAAGTAAATTCATGTTGAGTCTTTATAGTTTTAGCTAAATGTCCAATATATTTTAACCATTTATTTTTATTTCTTTTCATGTTTCTCTCGAAATTGATGTTCAAATTTGTTACTTCTAGTTGATGATTGTTTCAGTCTTCACTTGATGAAAATTCATGTTTAAGATTACTTAAAAACAACAATAACTTGTTTAAATTTTCACTTTTTATTTCTTTAAATTTGACATGTTTCGCCAAGTCTGGCTTCATCAGAAATTGTATTTCCAATGTTTGTTGTTTTTAAGTAATCTTGTTACTTCTATATAAAACAATGCGATTTTTTTCCGGACCTGAAATTGCAGTATGTGTCATTGATAACTCACTTTAAACCCAACAACATTTTGTCTGAAATTTCGTTCGAAATAATAGAATACAATCGTCATATTACCTGGTCTCAAGATGCCTGTTATATAAATTTATACTTTTTTATTAACCTAAATTTAGGCCGCCATTGCATTGTCAAATATTTTATCAAATATCTTTGATTAAACATCTTTGTCAAAGATATTTGATAGTGTAATACCTAATCTTTGATAAAATATTTCTTTGACATATATTTTTAATCACATTTACACGCTTCGTCCGAAGTCTATTGTAGAATTTTATAGCAAAAATGGATTTTGTATGTTATATATAGAATAAAAACAAGAAATTATTTACATACAATGAAAATTGTTAGTATGATTGTGTGGTCGTACAAAAACTGTTAAGAAAACTCGACGGATTGAAAAGGTTTTAAGTGTGTTGTTAAATAGTAAGGTATAAATCATATCACATATCTATATAGATAATGAAGCACAGTGTTGTACTTAACTAAAATGAGGTGGACCCTATATAGTAATACAATTTCTTCTTTTGTGTATCTCTTTAGCCATTAAAGTGAGTATTATTATATGAACATCTATAATGGTGTAGTTGCTTTCTGCGTTGGTTTGCTGCCCGTTGGTTGTTATCGGCCCCTTTTCTATTCTTCTACGAAGGATCACATACGCCCTTTTGGAAAAACTCCAACAGTTGATCCAATAACACTCATAGAATTAACATTTTGCTTAAACTTTTATAAGAAGTTTTGCTTATCAGGTCAATTATCGATAAACTATTCCTTTCTAGGCGCCCAATTTTTTTTTACACTCCACATTTTGAATAGATAATATTTGATAAAATATTTTATCTAGTTTAATATGTCATTTGATGAAATTGTTCTGACATTCATATCAAATATTTGATCAAATGTTTTATAAAAGATTTTATCAAAGATTTTTGACAATGTAATACTTGCCTAAGTTGACATTTTTGAGTTTTACTTTGAATACCAAGCAATTAGTTTGATAACATCTGTCTACTGTTACAGATTACACACCAATGATGATAAATATCTATGATCATAATGATTACAAATCATTATTGAACTCTCTCACTGACGTTTCGAAGTATTTGACATACATATTTCGGGATTGTAATTTCAGTTTTATATATATTTTTATCGATTTATTTTAGGTTGTCATATTTGTCAAATCAGTCCAAAGATGTGTAGCTTTAGCGCAGTTATTAACAGAACAAAATTTCCCCGCTATCGGTATTCACAGAGGTATGGATCAGAAGGAGAGATTATCAAGATATGAACAGTTCAAGGATTTTCAAAAGGTAAGTGCATATGAAAGTATAGGGTATCTTTTGGAAAAAAATTTATCATTAAGCTGCTGACACTGTGCAACTGGGTTGGATAGTTTTGAGTATAATATAGAAACAATTTTTTACATAGTCAGATAACTGAGTTCCAGTTTTCAACAGTTTTTAAACCGCTTTCACTACGTCGGAAATTTAAGTCTTCATTACAACTTGTTTTAAAAAGTAGTCACTGAGGCTTAGATCTGGTGAATATGGAGGACCATACTGAAATTCATGAATTTTTGTAATTGTGACATCCGAATTACTTCGTTTTTTTGGTTCTTTTCAAAGCAGGTTTACTCTTTGCAATCCACTACTTCATTTTAGGAGTATATGGGTTGGTCTAAATTGTATATTTAATAATTTCTCAAGGCACCTACTTACAGTTGATGTCCTGAAGTGACATACTAGTAGCGATAACTTGTTGCGGTTCAAAGCTTGCCACCCAGTCTTGTATTTTCAAATGATGATAAATACGTAGGGACATATGAAACCCTTTGATTATTTACGTATTGGGAATTACCTGAACTTAATTACCAGATTAAAAAAAAAAAGTCATAATAAATTTTAAAAGATTTATCACTGATTTGTTTTATTTACAGAGGATCTTAGTAGCTACGAACTTGTTCGGTCGGGGTATGGACATCGAACGTGTCAACATCGTCTTCAACTACGACATGCCCGAAGATTCAGATACCTACTTACACAGAGTGGCAAGAGCGGGAAGATTCGGTACCAAAGGTTTGGCGATCACTTTCGTGTCCGAGGAAGGTGATGCAAAAATATTGAACGAAGTCCAAGACAGGTTCGATGTTAACATTACGGAATTACCCGACGAAATTGACCTGAGCTCTTACAGTGAGTGTTGTTTTTACTGTGATTTTTATCAGTTTTTGCGAAAGCAAGAATTGTTATTTACATTATCGTTTTTTTGTTTCAGTTGAGGGGCGATAAAATGATGGAACATCGTTAAATTTAAAAAATAGGTGTTATTTTTAGACTTGCTTTTAATATAAGATAATTTTTAAATATTGTGATTAATAAAAGTTTCTTTTGTGTATATTTTGTTTGTTTCATTTACATTTTTTCTTAAAATTCAAAGAAAATTGTCCTGCATTATTAACAAGATGGATATTTATACAGGGTGTTTCTAAAATAGTGTCCCAAACTTCTGCTGTGTAGAACTTATTAAAATAAGTCAAAACGTCCATATTAACGTGTGCCCTAAAACGCACCCTTAGGAAGTTAAATGCCCTTGAAAGAGCTGAAACAAAAGTGAATGTTATTGACAAAACGGTCGAAAATAAAAAAAAAAAAAATGTATGGGTTACATTAAATAACATGTGCTACTCCGTTTTTAGACATGTAAATCATAGGCGGTCTATTTAGGTTTAACCCTTTGGGACCCAAGTTTGTATATCTTCGTAAAAAAAAATTTTATAACGTCATTTTAGTGACTAGTATTCACAATTAATAGGTTATAAATAATAAAACATCCTAAATAAAATGAATAATAGTGGGATTCATACGTCCCAATGGAATTTTTGACCGGGAAATATTTGTCCCAGATGGGTGATAAAAAGATTAGTTCAGCTTCAAAAAAGGGTTTTGATTTAGAGATAAAAAGATTCTAGATAAAAGGAATAGGTTTTGTCAACTTGGGATGTATGATACAAGGTGAAATAATATTTGCACAATCCTATATCGCATATTTGACATACAGTTGTCATTCTTTACCCATTCCTGAACAGCGCGCACCCCTCCGTCTTTTTGGTGTCTCAATTGCCATATGTTCATCTACATCAACATCTTCGCCTTCTTCGAAGGTCTTCCACAATTTTACAGTAGTTTGTTCCTTTCCTTTTGAAATTAAATCTACTAATGAAAATAACAAGTCTAGTAAGTCTGATGAGCATAACATGTTTTCTGGATATATTGCAGCTTCTACATCATCTCTAATATCTTCAAATCTGTCTTGTTCTACGCTTTGGACACTCACGGACGATGGTTCATCAGAACCAATCGGAAGGAAGACTACTGATCAGACTTATCACTGTTATGAAATGTCTTGTTCTGGTAGCGAATCTTCTGACTGATTCTATTTCTTCTGAAGATATTTCGTCCAATTTGTCAGCCAAGTATTGCAACTCATCAGGGGACAAATATTTTCTTGCCACGCTAAAAATACCAGTAAGATATTATTAAACCATTCAAAAAACCCTCTAGGACATAAATCCCCCATTCTAAGTAACATCGTAATATTATGCAAAAAATTCTATGCTTACTAAAATATGAGTTTATAACAAATGTAATTGCTAAACAAAAAACTTAACCTGAAAAAACATGAAAATTCTAATTTTTATTGCAAAAAGTTTAAAAATTATTTTGGAATGTCGCACACGTGCCTTATATTGTCTATTTATGAACAAACTGGAAGCTGACAGCGTTGCCACCGTTATCAAGAAAGCTGCGGTATAACATGTTTTCTTCAAAAAACCCATTACAGCCTATTTCTGATGTAAAACGGGGCATATAGGGCACAGTAAGACAACTTCAATTAGCCCCTGGGTTCTATGTGTCCCATTGGGGCCGAAAGGGCAAATAAAAGACTGACGTTGCCACAAAGCTTAACAATTTAAGTTATTGATAAAATGTCAATTGAGCTTTGCAGCGTTTAATTAGTAAAAGTGGTTAAGAAAACAGTTATGTTTGAGCCCATTTAATTTAATTTCCTAAGGGTGTGTTTTAGTGCACATGTTAATATGAACTTTTGAGTTCTATACACAGCAGAAGTTTGTAACCCTGTTTAGCAACATCCTTTATGAAAATGTCATTCCAAAAGTTTATTCAACATCCTGTAAAATTGTTCTTCGGTTACTCTTTATTTCTGCTGATGTTTTCTTCTGCATTATTTAATGTTTCTATGGATAAAAGTTTATGCAAAAAAGGTGTTTATGCTATCAAATAAATGGTAAATTTGGGGATCATGCATAAAATACTTTTGCAAATGAAAGAGGGTGTTCGTCGCGTGATGATACGTAACAAGGGTAAGAGGCACTAAAGGATTACAGATAATTTTTTTTTCTTTCATTAAAATGGTCATTTGTTTAGCTATATCATATATACTCCTTTTGAATGATATAGTATCTCTTAGTGTTTTCTGGGTAATGTTATTCCTGGGATACCATTGTGTTATTGTTTTGGTACATACTGGGTGGGCCATTTTAATATATGCACCTGAATTGCTTCATTCCTAAGAAAGTCTGCTCCTTTTATTTGTTAATAGGAAACATAACATGTATAAACTTCAATTTCTTGATATCTACATTTCATGTCTTCCATTGTTAAGTTCAATTATTTATTAGAATACTGAGGTTTACGATATATTATGGTATATCTGTTAAGGAGGTTTAGAAAATGTTATGAAGAGGACAAACTAAAACTAGGTGACTTTTTATGAACCTTATGCAATGACCTTGGTAACACAGTATAAATGTAAACCAAACGCTTTTTTTTGGTTTACTCCTTGATGATGACAACTTAAGAGTTGTTGAAACGGCGTTGAGTGTTTAAAATAAAGGTTTGGTGTTAGGGTGCAAACTGTGTTTTTTACATTATTGTAATAGGAGTGGGACTACTTGTAAAATTTTCCCAATCCACAAATAGAATAAGTAATTAATAATTACTTGTATTGTTTTTCTGAAGTTAAAGAATGATATTTGTATGACTAGTACATTATTACAGATTAAATTTCTGGTATTAAGTGTCACCTAGAAGATAGAGCAATTTATTTTAGAGTAATAATAACTTCAAATAAAAATGAAAAGTTACAAGGATGATACAATCAATAAATTATTTTCAGATACTTATGTGACTTAAATCTAGAAAGGGTTTTTGCACTTTTCCAGTTTCTGAAGTATGGTATGTTTACATTATATCTTAATATAACCCATTTAAAATATTTAGATTGATTAAACCATTTCATAGAAATCAGTGAAGATCTTTTACCTGATTTTCTAGAAAGTGGTAAACTTAATGCTATAGAAAAGTATATTGCATACCCTTCATAAAATTCCTTGGCACAATATAGTTTAAAGTATAAAAATTAGTTAAGCTGTTTTAGAGTAATCAATGAAGTTGGTTAAAAACTAGTAACCCATATATGTCAACAATATGTGGTGTAGCTGACTAAAGATATTTATACAGAACAATTACCAACATGCAAAACTAACCTGCTAAGTTTTTATCTAGTTTGAATTTATTCTACTTGCCCAAATAAAAGTTAATCTTTTGGGGGATTTTTTAAGGTAAATCTATACATAACTATTTAATGTTATTGTTTAATTTCATAATTTACAGAATCAAAATACAATTTATTGTATACTATATTATCTAAAACACTTAATGATGACCTGATTCTTTATAAAATCTCAAACCACAGTAACCACAAGCATGATTTCCAGGTTTGTCCTGAAAAATGAAAAAAAAAAGTTGTAAATCCAAATACATAACCTTCAAAGTTATATAACAATCTTACCAAATTTATGTACACTTTCGGATGGCCTGTGGGGCCACTTCCTCCATCACACCATACAACCCTCTCTTTGCAAGCTTTAGGTGGAACTTCAGCAATTAAATCAATAGCAAAATTTGGGTTGACATGTTTTGGTCTGTCTATAAACCTAGCCAGTCTGTAATCATTTTCATCCCATTTCTAAAAACATTCAGTAAAACTAAAATGTAGAAATAATAAGATATTTTAAATACCTGGCCAGTATGTGTTTCTTTTTCCTTAGGGACCCAGTCAGAGGAGCATCTCAAGGCGACACTTTGTTTTGGCAACTGTCTGAGCAATACCTGTTTTTGCAAGTTAATTAGTGCTCGAGGGGTGTTCATTATATATAAAATTGATAAATTATTTTAGTTTCTTATTTGATAAATTTATTTCATAACCTTTTACTCTGACAGTTTCAAAATTGTCAAATTTTTGACAGTGATAAACCACAAAACACATAATTACAATGCGTTTTGTGTGTTTGAAAGTTTATGCTTGAAATGTCAAGCCTTGAGGTTAGAAATTTAAAAATCATGTATTGGAAGTGTTGAATGATTTTAAAATGCTTTGCCCTCCAATAGACAATTTTAAACAGCCAGAATCGTTATTTCACATTGAAAGAATTACTGGGAAAGTTCCGTTAGATCACAGATATGTAACCAATTTCCATTTTAGTCACTTAGTAATGTTTTTTCACCAATATTTCTTAGTTTTTTTTTTGTAAACTGTGGACCTTTTTCAGGTGTCTATTGTAATACCAGATACTTTAACATTACCTAATAATTTAACAGATGATCTTGCAATAAAAACTGACTACTACAAAATTACAAACTTCCCAATTAGTGCTTTAATAGATAGGATATTCCTAAATTGTTTCATAAATAACGGTAACTACAAATATCATCAAAAATTCTAGTATTACTAAATCTTTGATTACAGGAACATTAATACTTTTATCTCTAAACACTAGAATTGATTGTGATAACACTGTAGCTGTAACGACTAATGGCGAATTAATATTAAATGTGGATAAAAGTACTTATCAGTCTCTTGGAATTGATGGAAAAGTTTCACATTTTGGGGCCAAACTAAAAAATCGGTATAGTAAGTTTGTTACTTGATTAAAAGTTGACTATACTAAGAATGATGTTTTATAGTTGTAACCATCAACCTGAGAAATTTGGACTTGCAAAATTCTGCTACAAAACTGAAGAGGCTCAAAAATAGGTTAGAGACATTGGGAAAATTCCAATTAATACTGTCGTGGAGTCCACATAAAACTGAAATATGTCCTTCGTCCATTGCAAAATACTTTGATAGTCTTGGATATGAAATAACAGTTAGTTTTACAAATTTGAAGTCTCATACAGCATATTCTGTTAAAACACCTGTCATAAATTTAGGAAAATTGGAAAATGAGGAAATTGTAGATTTTATGGAGTGGTTAGGGATGGTGTTGTTAGAAGGAGATTTGGAAACAGATTCTCCAAGTGATTATGTTAATAGTTATGTAATTCCCACACCAAATGTTGAAATGGGACAAGTAAAGTGTTTACAATTCAAAGGGTTTTTCTTGCCTGAACAAATTCAGGAGATTTTAGAAAAATATGTGTAAGTATTCACTTATTCTGATTTTCCTAAAGATTTTGTTTCCCATTTTTTCCTGTTACAGATAAATATTTGAAATTTATTACTGAAGTAAAGTATAATAGAGAAATTTTGAAAAATTGTCAAAATTAGTAGTTTTATCACAGGTATTCTATCAAAAAGAATTATCCAGGATATGGTCAACCAGTTAACCTTTATAAATATATATACTGTAATGTCTGGTGCATAATTAATATGATACATAATATCAGGGGCAGAGAAGGGCCGCTGGGGGTGATCTCATGGTTCAGGGGGGTAATCTCGGGGTTCAAGGGGGTAATCTCATGGTTCAGGGGGTAATCTCCATGGTTCAGGGGGTACTCTCATGATTCAAGGGTGTTATCTTATGGTTCAGGGGTATAATCTCATGGTTCAGGGATGTAATCTCATGGTTCGGGGGTATAATCTCATGGTTCAGGGGTGTAATCTCATGATTCAGGGGGTAACCTCATGGTTCAGGGGGGTAATCTCATGGTTCATGTAGTAATGTCATAGTTCAGGGGATAACCTCATGGTTCATCTAGCGCTATAGTTTAGAGGGTAATCTCATAGTTCAGGTGGTAATTTTATGGTTCAGGGGTAATGTCATAGTTCAGTGGGGGGCAATCTTGTACTAAAATTGCATAGAAAAGCTTCTCGCTGGTTTGGACACCTAGAATTTCCCTATTAAAAATGGTCAATTGAGGTTCATCTTTTAGTATTAAACACAATAACTAAAAGGCTTTGGGGAGGAGGGGGCATCGAACCGATTCGTGACATCCACCAATGCCTAATAGTTTAAATCTTATTTAGTAATAGCGGTTGATCACATTGTACATAATTCTTTTTCACATTTACAAAAAAGTCTGTACGAATGACAGCATAGGACAATTATTCTTATTATCAGTTTTTTTTAAATTGCTTTATACAAATTGTAAATGCTTATCTGATACAGAAAATAATTGAATATCCCAATGAACAGACAGAATAATTGAGGATTTCATCAACAATTACTTTTACATACATCTGAATATGTTTCAAATAATATATTGTTCTAGGAAATATTCTGAGCAAAATGATAAACCCTGGATTGCGATATATGTCCAAGGATTTTCAGATGCTCCGGTGACATGGGCAAATGAAGAGCAGAATTTCTTTTCTAGTGGAGATAATAGTTACACTCTCATATTTAATAAGAAAAATTGTTTATTTTGTACACATAAGAGTTCTAGGAAACGCTACAAATAAAATGTTGAATAAAAGTTATTTAAACAACTTGAAATCTTGTTTATTCTAAGAGAAAATGGGACTAGCTAATAAGTGATTAGTCTGGTGTGCAAATATACTGGCCAAGACAGATACTGTTTTCCACAGATCATATTGTAGGCTGTTTTGACAGAAGTTAGACATGAATTGAAACAAACTGATCTGTTAACCTTTTGGAAATTATGTTTTCATTTATGTTCAGCTATGTGTTGGTTGATTAATAAATTTAGTTTATAGCTTCTGGCTATATACAGTACGTTAAAACGATGTATGAATACTGCAAGAATGGGATTGGATATAAAATTCTACCACAAATTATTAAAAAATTACGAAGCGATTAATGGCTACAACTTTCTTGGATAAAAATCACTTTGTCATTTACATACTTATAGCCGATAAAGATTTGAGTAACTGTCAAAAATAGTACTTGAAGAAGTTCTGAAGAGGGCTACGTTTACAGTTCACCAACAGCTGCACCAACATTCCCTATCAGAGTTACTACCCCCTGACTAAAACAATATTAAATTCAAACATCTTAGATGGATGTTTCGATTTCTGTCAGTGAGTCTATTTAAACGTCTCGATGCAAGAACTCATTTTTGACAAATATTTTCTTTTATTTGCGCAGTGGTAGTAGGTTAGGTACGATACACGACACTCGTGAGGTAGTTCCATAGAAAATGTCACATGGACTCAGATCAGGTGATCTTATGTGGATACAGTAAATCACCAACTCGAATCTCGGGAATAATTCACTTATGTCATTCAAAGTTTTTTATGCAATTTGCGCAGCAGCAACATCTTGTTGAATCCTTGCGTTTCTGTTAGCGACGAATTATTTCGAATTTCTTGTCTAAAAAGTCTCTGACCTCTATAATAGTAGAGAAAATACAGCCCAATGAAATATCTGACTGAAATAGGACTTCAAACGGTCAATTTTTCGCTACGAATGAGCTTTTGAGGCACTTTTCTTGGATTTTCCGTACTCTAGCAAGGAAAATTTTGTTTGTAGATATAACCTCCCAAACTGAAAATGTTTCCTGGTCGCGTGTCCATACAAAACTCTGTTTTCTCCACTTGATAGAGAAAGAACTAGGCAGTGATGAAGGATAGGTTTAGCCCATTCTGAAGTTCAAAATCTTACAAACCAAAATCGAATCAAGCTTTTTGATGACGAAATTTGCAACAGAGAACCCAAAGTTTGACTGAAATTTTTAAACCACCTGTAACTGGTTCCAGAGCTAAAGTTGGGGTTAAAGGTATGTGAAAAACAAAAAAACTCTAATTGCTACTTAAATAATTTAGTTTATTGTTTATATACAACCAGATTCTATGTACATATCAATTTGATTTACAGCACGTGACGGTACACTATACATTAAAATAATTAAAATAATTGTATACAAGGATATAATAAATAAGAAATATTAACCTTTGGTCTAGTTAATAATAATGCCTTGCAAAGTCATTTAAGAATATCAAGGAATGTACGTATTACTTGTTTAATGTCTACTAGAAAAAAAAAACATAATAACAATATATGAATAGTATGTACAGTAAGTTTAAGCAAACATTTTTTTTCTTCCATACAAGTACAGAAAAACTAGGCCAATTATAACGAATATCACAATTAATATAATAGATGAAGTATCTGATAATTGCACAAAACGGGAGAAACATCGGAGAAATTTTCAAAAAAGTAGAAGCCTTGTAGAGATTCTAGTAATCAAAATAGTGCGGTATATTAAGTCACCGAATTGACCTTTGGCAGCTCAAGTTTGGATGTTCAATTTTTTTTGAGCAGTCCTTGTAGAAAAAATCGAAGTTATTTTGTTATTGAATGGACCTTGTATACGACGTTAAACGGATTTCTTTCCATAGGAGTATAACCATGTAGTTTTACTTCTGACAAAAAATGCTATAACATAAAATAATTTGGTGATATAAGATATTTAAAAAAATAAAAAGAATGCTCTAACAATAGCTATGGATGTACGAGGTTCATTCAAAAACAAGTACGAAATTGTTTCAGCACCATCTACCCACAAAAAATAAAAACAAAAACTATTGAGTGAACCAAAGATTATTTGCAAATGTACATGTTTTTTTTTTGAAGAACTTTCAGGTACAGTAAGGTATCGAAAAGAGAAAAATTTTATTCTTGCCCGAACGTATCCGTTTCTTCTATGGCGTATGTAAGTTTTTCGACCAACTGCTCGTAGCTTTTGTACGGAGGTAAATCTAGGCGGTTAAAGCACGTATGAGATCTCGGTAGCCAGGATTCCTTACCGACTTTTTCGATGCAAAACCTCTGCGGGCCGTTGGAGCCCATCAACTCTGCAAATCCTCCCACTGGTACTCTGCAGGTTCCTGTGACGAACTGCAGCAGTCTCGCCCGTTTCTCGTTGTCGGATTGCTTGACAAACTGGAAACCACGTTGACAAATGAAGTAAAGTTTGGTTAAGCTTACGACGTATATCAAATGCGGGAGAAATAAAAAGATGACTTACCTGCCAAAACCAAACGACGGGTTTGCTGTTTCTGGTGTAGTGCCTGTATATAGTATGCCGTTGCCAATCTTCGATGTCTATTTCTTGCATACCGCAAAGTAACAGTTCCAATTCTCTTTCGTCGAAATATTTCAACCATTCTATCGGCACGACTTCGTTGAATCCGTCTAAAAAGGCCTGCGTTTGCTGTTCGATGCCTGGTGGAATTTAAAAAACGTAAGTTAAACAAAAGATGTTGAATGTTAAAAAACAGGGGTAAAAAAGTCATCACAGCGAAAGTGGTAAATGGAGTATGTACGCCAGTCAAACTTAGGCTGTATGTGTTGACTACGCTGATTTTGGCAACATGTTGGTCAAAGATAAATGTTCAATCTAATGATGTGTATAAAAGTATTCTGAAGCTGATATGTTGGACAAAGTGATAGGAGTATCAAATGCCGGTTAAGAGAACATAAAAATGATATTCTGAACAATATGGTATAAAAAGTATTTTGTTGATACAGAAAATTTACATTTTCATCAAGAAAATAAAGGCAAACAACTGAATCTATATAACCTACTACAAATTTAAAGAATATATATATATATATATATATATATATATATATATATATATATATATATATGTTCTGAGAGACTTCCGCGGTCATTATTATGAACTAAGCAAGGTTCCGGGTGAGAACCGCGTCTGAATTTATTGAATACTCGACGTTTCGACTCCTGCTTCGGAGCCATTATCAAGAGACAAAAGTGAAAAAGAGTTTCAGAGTCTAGATCGAACTCGGGGCCTCAATCTGCCTACTCCCCAAGAGTCACTAGGTAACTGAACTGAATTTGAGTCTGCTCTGCTTCTTTTATTTATAGGTAGCGCTGGGTTAGAAGAAGATGTCACGTGATGAGGCTGTGTTGTGATTGGTTGGGTATTGGTGGGCGTGTCTGCTTTGTTTAATCTGGCAATTACGGAGGTCCAAGCTGTGGGAAGGCGAGTACTGTCATCGCGTCTATTTAGACAGAGAGGTCTTTTTTTCTATTTCGATAGCTTCGCGAATAGTGGATGCCCTAAGAGAATTGAGAGATATGATAGTCCTACTGTCCTCGAAGTTGATAGAGTGCCCTGTTTGGATATGGTGATGCGCGAGAGCTGAAGTCGGATCTTTTTTACGAACTGACAGAGAGTGTTCATATACTCGATGGTTAACGCGCCTGTTGGTACGACCGATGTAGCTTTGTGGGCAATCGCGACATGAGATTTCGTAAACTCCTCGATCCTCGTTAGGTACTTTGTCTTTGGGGTTACCGGTTAAGTTGCCTATAGTTTGAGTGGTGTTGAAGATAGTCTTTATTTGATGTCTTTGTAAAATCCGTGCAATTTTGTCAGTGACTCCTCGAATGTATGGAAGTACGGCTTTTTGATGTTGTTGTTCTGTTTCTGACGGGGTTGGTGTGATTGGGGGTTGTTGAGATTGATGAATTATACGCGCAATGTGGTCCGGATGATAACCGTTTTGTCGAAGGATTTGTTGAAGATTATTAAGTTCGTTTTGTCTATTGTCAATATCTGTTAAACGAATAGATCTGAGAGTCAAAGATTTCATTACAGAACTCAATTGGGCAGGGTGGTGGTGTGATTGGGCATTTAAGTATCGATTGGTATGGGTTGGTTTTCTATAGACGGTATGTGAGAATCTGTCATTGTTGGTTTTTGTTATGAGGACATCAAGAAACGGGAGAGAAGAATCGGACTCGATTTCCATTGTAAATTGTATATTAGAATGTATACCATTGAGGTGTTGTAGGAAGAAGTCTAATGAATCTCTGCCATGAGGCCAAATGACAAAAGTATCATCTACATATCTAAGCCAACAGGAAGGTTTTAAATTAGACGAGTTTAGGGCCTGGGTTTCGATTTGTTCCATGAAAATGTTAGCAAGCACTGGAGAAAGAGGTGAACCCATGGGGGCCCCACGGACTTGTTTGAACAGAGTGTTTTGAAATGAAAAATAAGTGTTAGAGGAACAGTGTTGTACAAGTTTGATAATGTCAGAAGAGATATTGTATTTTGTTTTTAGAATATCTAACGTTTCTGAAATGGGGACATTGGTGAAAAGAGATACAACATCGAAGCTAACTAGGATGTCATTTTCTGAAATTCTGTAACCACTTATGATATCTAGGAAGGAAGAAGAGTTCTTTACGTACGAGGATGCTTGCTCGGCTAGAGGTTGAAGGGTTTTGGCTAAGTACCGGGCTAATTCTTGGATCGGGGATTGTACCGAACTGACAATGGGTCTAAGAGGAATGTCCGGCTTATGAATTTTGGGTAGTCCGTAAATTTTAGGAATTTTAGAAGACTTTTCACGAGGAATGATGATCTTTTTAATGTCAAGAGGAAGTTGTGTCCTGTTGATGATTTCCTTAGTCTTTTTCTCTAATAAACAATAATCCTACTACTTACTTAGACATTTTAAACACCCTGCATATGCAACTGCTTATGTGCCACCCACGAAAAAAATGATTTCTAACATATCTGGAATCGCCCTGTATAATTATAATATACAACGATTACTTTACCGCTAAACAATAACAACGCTTGCATGCCACTTCCAGAAGTACATGCTCTAAGTATATAACAGCATTGGTCCCTCTATATATAATTACTCAATGTTTTGGTCTGTCGGCGGCACATTCAGTTGTTTGGCGTTGACATTATGGACGTAAATAATGAATTTTTATTATATTTTATTTAATGAATGAACTAATACCATAAATTAATATTAGCATTCTGCACTGAAGGTCGTCAGTAGCTACTAAACAAAACAAAAATGAAGAAAATCGGTAGAGAGACAGAGAAGAAAATGGTACCTAATCGTTTTGTCTTTGCCTATTTATATATAGATTTTCGATCTCTAAAACATATGTTCAAAGTTATTACCATGAGCAAAAAATCAAAGTTAACAAAACTGATAGAAATAAAAAATAAAAATTTTCGTTGCAAATAACGATTGACCTTGAGAGATCACTTAGACCCCAACGTCAAATACATATTAGAATGTAAAATTTTCCGTTCTTTCTGATTCCGGAATAAAAAATAGGGGTTTCCATTTAGAAAAAAGTATACTGCTGTATACTTCTAATCAATGTCTTTCCAAGGGATCACTTTTTTCGAAAAGTGATTCTCTAGCTGTGATATTCCTTGTAGAGCAACGTGAACAACCCTGTGTAATCTAACAACCAAAATAAACTTACCTCTAGTCATTCTCCAATCCGTCATTAACGTCAAATACTCTTCCTTATTCTCCTCGGTCACCCGCTCCTTGTCGCCGTTCTTCTTTAGCTCATGATGTACGATCTGACCCAGCACTTCGAAGTCGACGCTGAAATACAATTCCAAACCGCACTCGTCGATGTCGTTCTCCTTTATCCACACCAACGAATTGTAAAATTCGGGATCAATGCTCTCGATGTCCTTCATCACGAGCTTCTTGCCCAGCATTCGCTTGTAGAAGGGCATCGTGAAGCCGGAGTAGATGAATCGGCCGTGATAGAGGGCCATGGCGATGAACCTGCCGATGAACTTGAAGTAGGTCAGATGTTCGGGATTGACGTACGACGCGGGGTTTATCTGGAGGCTGTAGTTGTTTTTGTTGGCGTACTCGAATAGGCAGTACATCGGGTTTAGAGCTTCGTGGGATACCAAGAAGAACCATTCTCGGCTGACGCCGCCGTAGTCTAGGCCTTCTTCGCCTTTGAAGATGATGTACAAACGCCGACGGAGCTCGTAGGCGGGTAATCGCATGATGGTGTGGAAAGAGTCTTCGAATAGCGTTTGTCGCGAGACTTGTATTTTCATGTGGCTTGGTAGAGCGTTGCTCTGGCAGAGGAACCTGAAACAAGAATAATGAGGATATCGTTTTAATATTTTATGCTGCCCAAATAGAAACCCTTCTACAAGTTAATCATACCCAATAAAAACTAATGTAGTGAATAAATATACTGATAGCAAAAACGAATAAACACATGCCGATAAAAAAGGTATTACATGAAAGTAAAATTGCTGGTATAAAAAAAAACCATTCATAGACAATTATAAGAACTAGTGGTCGCCCAGTGGTCGAAATTCGAACCTATTTCCTGAAATTGTAAAAAGTATATTTTTATATGAAACCGAGTTGTGGAGAACTCGAAGAAGTAGATGTAATGACCAAAATAGTTCACTCATATTGACAAATCTATTGAAATAAAAAGAAAATAAAAATGTAATCAAATATCGGTATTCGAAATATTTTTGACAAATGAATGACCCCCCAAATTCTTGGAACCGTTCCTGGCAAAATATTCGATATAATAATTGGAAGATTGTTCTTTGCAACCTAAAAGTTTTCGTCATTTGCGGTTTCAAGTTCAGGAATATTAAAGAAAAGAGAGAACCAACAACACTAGGAGAACTTAAACAGTTAATACATTCTCTATTGTCCGCTGTCTGACAATTTTTTACACAACACCTTCGGGAAGGTTGTGATAATAATATATTAATCAAATAATTAAATTCATATTAAAAACAGAATATTTAATATGAAAGTTACTGCAACGCGTCCGAAAAATCAATACTGATCTACTACATTGACTATTTTACCACTAAACAATCACAACGCTTGCATGCCCTATCCAGAAGTACATGCTCTAAGTACATAACACCATCTAACGATCGCTCCCATATATAATTACTCAATGTTTTGAGTTTTTACCGTCTGGCGGCGGCGGCACTGTCAGTTGTTTGGCGTTGACAGTATGGACGTAAATAATGAATTTTTATTATATTATATTTAATGAATGAACCAATATTATAAATTAATATTAGCATTCTGCACTGACGGTAGCTAGTAAACAAAACAAAATGAAGAAAATCGGATGAGAGACAGAGGAGAAAATGGTACCTAATCGTTTTGTCTTTGCCTATTTATATATAGATAAACGAAAAGTGTGGTGACATTGTTGTAGTTTGGGAGTATGGTATTGAAAAACTGCACTAATTCATGGATTACCACAATGGCCAGGAACCCACAATAACATTTATAATGCAGATAGAAAATTTGTATAAATTTGTTGACCTTTACCTACTTATAGGTAGAACATATTACACAATAAGTGTAATCACGTACCGAAAACCTACGAATACTAATAGATATTTGAATTTTAACTCCAACCATCCCTTGAATGTAAATAAATGAGTAGTTAAGTGCTTATGTGAGCAAAAAAACATACCTTCATCCAGCAAAATATTAAATGAAGAACATCTGGTTCAAAATGAATATCCACAAGTTCTTATAAATAAAACTACAAATCAACTAGAAAGTCGCAACAACAAACCAGAACAAGTAACCAACACACCAGTAATACCAACCAAACACAAAACTAAATTAAGAACATAACTTCATATGTTCCGGGTGTATCGGAAAAAATAAGCAGTTAGGAAATAAATATGATGTTGAAAATGTTTTTTAAAACAAACTATAAACTGAGAACGAATTAAAAGACAAACAAAACAACAAAGTCCCAAAAATTTTATATATAGTGTACCTTGTGTGTGAAGGAACACCTATTTACACTGGTGAAACCTAAAGACCTCTTCAAGTGCGGAAAAAAAGAACATCAAGGGAATATATATATAGCCAGATCGAAATTGGCAAACGTAACTACTAACCGATAATAGTACATACAAGATGATCTGCGACAACATGAAGGAATTACTTAATAACGAACACGCTAAGTACAGAGAAATCAAAGAAAGTGTTTATGTTAAACAATGACGAAATTGGCAAACTCTCTCTAGAGGTAGGTGTAACATGGCAACAGATTCTGTCCAATGAACATCAAAAAGGAAACTTCAAAATCACTTAGTCATGAACGAAACGTTCAAAATTGTCAAACAATATTGACAATTAAGAAAAGTCATTTGAAGTCAGTATTACCAAATTGCTCTAGAAAAACATTTTTCGGCGATTTTTTGTCGTTATTACACTATGAATTTCTATTATTTACCATATCTGTTTATTAGAAGTTGGGGGAGAAAAACCCCAAATGAACAATCTAATTAGATCCTCAATCATTCAGAAATATATTCACTGCCAAAAAAATTGTAACATCCAAAAGCATATGTTTTAATTTTAATATTTTTTTGGTACCTACAAAGGTAATGAAACATGTGCGTAGGAACTGGAGAGAATTACCTAAGACTAAACATACATATTAACATAAAAATATAGACCTAGACACAAAGCGACCGCTGGACACCAGGATTAAGGAACACCGCACAGCTACTCAAAGGGTGGAGGTAACGAAGTCTGGGCTAGCTAATCACGCATGGATCGGACACCATAATATCAACTGGGACCAGGCGAGAGAAATTAGCGAGCCCAGCGTCCAAATTAAAAATATTTGGAGAGCTCTTCTTCGGCCTCTGCCGCTAGGCATCACCGGCAACCAACATCCAGGTACGACGACGCTGATTGGACTAGATAAGACCCAATGACCATGACTGGCGACGCATGACCGGTTAAGGGTATAATATAAATACGAGGGATAATCTGAATTTCCTATCATTCACCTGATGACGATAGCAGATACACAGCTATTGAAACGTTGTGAGATCAACCACTTCAAGACGATGGAAGTCCAAGGAAACTTTGAAGTATTGAATATGTTGATCCCATTTTACATTCTAATCAAAAATAATCTCTAAATATTTACAATTTTGTAGTCTAGTAATATTATTACCTTTTATTTGTATATTAAGTATATCAGGGACACTATCAGAATAATTCCCAAAGGTCATACATACTGTTTCCTTCGTATTTAAGGACAGTTCGCTTAACATAAGCCAGTCAGCCATGTGATCGAGATACTCGTTCATTTTCATTTGAACTCTTTCCCAAGATTTCTCCGTTGAGATAACGGTAGTATCATCTGCATACGATATTATATTGAAAGGCATATCCACCATGATGCCATTAATGTATAAAATACAAAATAGTAGCCCCAAAATTGTTCCCTGAGGAACTCCTGTTTTGACGGTCAAAAAATTACTATAATCTTCATCTATCTTAACTCAGCATTCCCTATTTTCTAAGTAACTCGTTAAAAGTTTATTAGCTTCCCCTCTAATTCCATATCTCTCCAATTTATCAAGTAAAATTTTATGGTTGACTGTATCGAAGGCCCTTGCTAAATCAAGAGACGTAATTGCTATTGGCTGGCTCTTATCTACGTTTTCTATTACCAAATTGGTTATCAAATTTAAAGCCTCATTACCAAAACAAATTTAAACATCTTCTGGGTGTTGCGATTGCTTTTGACATTGAGTATACCTAGCACAGGTAAATTTAAATGGAGAAATCAACACTGTTTACAAAAATCGTGATAAACTCACCTAAATTGGCTGATTTTCCATTTGAACGATCTTTCATAAGCTCTTGGCACACCATAAACTCCCTTTGGTCCCTTGGGAGCTCCGGGTCTAGGATCTTCGAACGTCGTAGTCTTCGTATTGTGATCGACAAAGTACCTTTTGTTGTCCTCAGTATATCTGATCTCCCATCCGGGCGGTAAGGGCAACTCTTCCAGATCGCTGATCTCCTGCCCCTGGGTTCTGGGATCTTCCCATTGCGTTGTGCGGTTTTTGTGGTTGACGAAGTACACGCGACCTGTAAAAGCGAACATGTTTTACTAACTACAATTGTCATAGGATAAAAAAAAATGCGTGAAAGCGATGCGAATTAATCATACAGATTGAGGAAAATATTGCGGCAATGTGGAAAAGTCGAACAAATAGGAAGGTTCGTTAATCTGGTGTTATCGTTTACGGAGTGATGTATGTAAACAAGTTTTATTTGGATTAACGGCGAACACAGCTATTTTAAGATCTAGGTCAATGCCGTGATTGTTATTTTATGTTCTTCCATAAAAATTGGAGATTCTGGATTAACTCGGATTTGAGGGGCAACAATTAAAGAATCAATTGTTTAATTATTTGTGCTACCTTCTAGTTTATTAATATGGCTTTTTGAGAATATCAACACACTTGAGAACAAAAACTGTATATTTTAAAATCCAAACTTTTCAAGGTCTAGTTCTGACCTTGTTTCAAGTGATTCAGGCGTGAAAAGAGGCATATACAGTAGACTGAGTTAAAAAAAAACGATTTTTTTAACGGGATTGTAAAATTATTGTTAATGGTGTAAAAAAAAGTTTTCCTGAAAAAATTTTGAGCCCTTAATAGCAATTTGTTGCAAAAAATTCGGAATTAATCAATTTAAACAAAATGTTCAATCTCATATCCTTGTAGGAAATTAAATTCCCCACAAAAATGCTCCCTTGAGTAAATTTTCGTAGGCTGAGCCCTTTTTCTCTGTAATCAAACATTGGTTTACCTTTCCAATTTCTTACTTTTTATTAGGAGTTCCCAAAACGAACTTAAATTTCAATATTTTTATAAGGCAAATGATGATACTTAAAGGAAATTTAATGCTCTACAAAAATGGCCTCTTTCGATAAACTAACTCCTTTCAAAGTTATTCGATGTCAAATTTAAATTAAAAAATATTTTACCGTTTATGCGTCAGACATAATATTTTCCAATGTCTAAGTGCTTCTTAGGAAATAACACCACAGTTTAAATAAAATTGCTGTATATTCCAAACGTTTCGGGGTCTAGATCAGACCCCGTTGTCAATGGTTAAGAAACTACGGATTAAAAAGTCACAATTCTAAGATGTAAATTAAAATATTTGACAATGTGTATTATTTGATTTTATGACGTAACTAAGAGAATTTTATTTGTAATATACAGGGTAGCACAGCAATTTCTAAATATCATATAATCATAAAGTTCCTTTCAAATTGGAAGAATTTGAGAGGGAGATCTTCAGAATTGTATGTGGCGCTCCTAGGTGCGACTTTGTTATAAGTAATGCATTACTAACGACATAAACAACACAGAACCAACTATTCAGTTTACATTAGAGCTTGAACAGAATAACAAATTACCATTCTTAGACATTTTAATAACCAAAACACAATCCACATTTGAAACAGAAGTTTACAGAAAAACTCATACTAACAGGTATCTCAACTTTAACTCTAATCATCCAAGTTCAGTAACAAGAGGTATCATTAAATCTCTATATGACAGAGCTAAAACCAACTGTTCTAATATCAATAAATTTAATGAAGAAAAAACGTTTATAAAAAATGTACTTTCTGCCAATCATTACACAAATAAATTTATTAATAACGAGTTAAACAAAATGGAATACCAAACAATCCCTAACAACCAACATCAAACTTCACCAAGCAACACGGACTCCCAAGATAATCACATTAATAGAATAACTATACCATACATACAGGGTCTATCAGAAAGACTAAAAAGAGTGGGAAACAGATATAATATCAAAACATCATTTAAAACAAGAAATACACTAAAATCAATTATATCAATAACAAAACCAAATAACACAATTCAAAATACAAAAAATTGCATTTATAAAATCCCGTATGAATGTAATAAATTCTATATTGGAGTAACCTCTAGACCTCTGAATGTTCGAATAAACGAACACAAAAATTACATAAGAAAACGACAATTTGAAAAATCCAAAATTTGTGAACATGCTTGGGACCTTGGTCATAAAATACAGTTTCAAAATTCAGTTATATTACACAAAGAAGAACACAACACCAAAAGAAAACTAAAAGAGTCTGCTTTAATTTTGTTAAATGAAAACGATTGTATCGCTACTACCTCCGTATATTTCAGTCGTTCCTGGTTCCTGGTGATTAAGGAAGAAATGGCTAATGGTCATGTCCTTGTGAACAACCCAATATCGGGATAGTTCATAAGGTTTTTCCTAGGTTTTCCCTTATGATTTTAATGGGATCACTGAATCAACAAAATTCTTTGGTCGCATTTTTAGCGAATGCACTATCTTATAACAGAGTCGCACCTAGGAGCGCTACATAAAATTCTGAAGATCTCCCTTTCAAATTCTTCCAATTTGAAAGGAACTTTATGATTATATAATCTTTAGAAATTTCTGTGCTACCCTGTATATTACAAATAAAATTGTCTTAGTTACGTCAAAAATCAAATCAAATCTTAACCACTGACAACGGGGTCTGATCTAGACCCCGAAACGTTTGGAATTTACAGCAATTTTCTTTAAACTGTGGTGTTATTTCCCAAGAAGCACTTAAATATTGAAAAATATGCCACAAGTATCATTCAGAAAACAACCAATAATATTTTCCACTTGTATTATAATTTTATGACTCAAATATGAAAAACAATTTATTTTCAACAAATTACTATAAGTTTTCTTCATAAAATCAAAATTTATTGGGGTATTATATTGATAAAAACGTTGTTCATCAACATACATTTAATTTTATTGCATTTTATTTACTCTAATAGTAAAAACAAGTTTGATATTAGAATTAGAACGCGTATCCTGGATATTTTTCTGATCTCTGATGTTATTGACGAATAATAATTAAAAATAGATAATTCGCTTATAATTTTAAACCACTTTATTATAACAGATGTCTCCATTGCATAGCATATTTGATGAAGTACTACAATAGGGCCTTGCTAATCTGGACTCACACTTATTCGGTGATCCCGGTAATACGAGGACTGCCTTTTATATTTCGGGATTAGAGAACAAAAACAAATATTAATCATCGAAAATTGCTTTATTGTTTTTCAAAATATTCCCCATGAAGATCTATACACTTTTCATGCGTTTGAACCAATTGTCGAAGTACTTTTTCCACTCTGATTGAGGTATCTCCAAAACATGCATTCTAAACGCAGCAACCGCTTCTTCAGTGTCGAAAAACGTTGACCTCTCAGTTTATTTTTTACGTACGGGAATAAACAGAAGTCATTTGGTGACAAGTTAGGGCTATACGGCGGATGACTCATCAAATCGATGTTTTCAGTGGTCAAAAATGCAGCTGTTTAAGCCGATGTGTGAGAGCTCGCATTGTCGTGTTGAAGAGTGATCCGTCTTCGGCGGTTGGTTTTCCTCATTTCTTGGAAGACAACTGGCAAACAAATGGTTGTGTACCACTCAGAATTGACTGTTCTGCGTTGTTCTTGTGGTACGGTTGCGACATGTCCAGTTTTTCCGAAAAAACAGGCGATCATTTGCTTGGAAGTGCTTCGTACGCGAACAACTTTTGTTGGATTCGGCTCATCTTGAAACACCAATACAGTCGACTGCTATTTACTTTCGGACTCATACGCGTAAATCCACGATTCATCACCTGTCACTATGTCATAAACGTGTTTTGAAACACCGCGATCGTATTTTTTGAGCCTTTCTTTCGACCTATCGACACAAGCTTTTTTTTTGAACGATTGACAAATTGTGTAAGATCCAACGCGAACAATTTTTTTTGACATTCAAAAGTTTATGCAATATTGAATGTATGCTGGTCCTACTAATGTGTAAGGTTATGCAATATCAGTTCGCGCACAGCATCAATGGTTTCCGGAACAACAACTGTTTTTGGACGACCTTCACGAAATTCGTCTTGGAGTGTACTACGACCTCGATTGAATTCACCATATCATCGATAAACAGTAGTCCTTAATGGAGTTTCATCGCCAAAAATTAAATTAAGTTCATCCATGCACTCTTGCTGACTTAATCCACGTCGAAAGTTGTAAAAAATAATCGCACGAAAATGTTCACGATTTAATTTCATTTTTTGGCCGAGATGAATCCTTTAAGTTACTGTAAACAACACATAGCGCTCGTATGTCAAAACGTTCTGAGTACGTATAACCTCAAAAATGTCAAACTTTACGATAAAGCTGTCAGTTGTCAGATTGCAACACTAGAGTTGTCCAATCCCAAAATATAAAAGGCAGCCCTCGTACAAGATGGGGTTAGCCCGCTCACATCAAGATGAACTAAGAACCAGATGATATTTCTTTGTCGAACTTTTTAGTCGATTGATGAATGATCTTCAAATAACTGAGGCAGAAGCTCAAGAATGTTCAGCAAGTGGTCCCGAGAACAAGTTACAAAAATATGAAGTATTAACTGATGAGGACGATGAGCAAGGTCACGTGAAAACGTTGTAGTTCTTGCTCCCAAAAAAGTTAGAAATTCAGTGGCAGTGAGAGCTTTAAACCCGGCTTTGAAATGGGCTGAATATAACGAGTTTAAACGTTAAAAGTTGATTCTTCTTGAAAAAAGTCAGTAATACCCTTCTGTTTTAATATTGGCACCTCATATCAAAGGGTCGGTCTCTAAGGCGACAGAGAAATAGTAACGACCATCATAAAATTTGAAAATATGAAAGATATAACTAAACATGATTTTAATAAATAAAATGCTTAAATCTGTATGCTTTCACTAAAGGGTAGGTTTTCCCTCTTAAAACGAAAACAGAAGTCGAGCACATATTACATTTCAAGTGGAGGATTAGATAAGCTTTTCATGAAAACCAAGGTTCAAAGAATTCGGAGATGATAAGACTATTTACACCTTCAACGAATGTACTGGATTGAGAATTATTTTTTAAATTTCAATGAAGTCCTAAATTTTCCCTATACATGAGCAACAGCCAATGTACCCATAAAAACATCCAAAACGATAGTTTATAGCCCTCAACTAATAATTGATTATTAAACATTTGAATCCTCACGAGTGGCTTTATTTTGACGCATCTACAATGTTTTTATCTGTGAAGAACCTCGAAAATATTGCATGTGGTAACACCGAAATAACGAGGTTATGTTTACTGATTAACTTAATCCTAATTTTTGTTGGATTGTATAACAATTAAATTCATAAACCATTGGTAATGACCTACAAATTTTTCGGCCCGGTTTTTTTAGTCGGATAACCTGAATTTGTATTTTGATTCCGTATGCTTTATTAATGCCACATGTAATAAAATACTGATAGGAGATAAGTTAGTAAATTTTATCATCAGATTTTGCAGTATTCAAAAAATTATGTGAAGTATTGGCAGTGTGAAAATAATACTTAAGACGCACATTGTTCTTTGTAAATTTGTTGATATAATATTTTATGTTTTAATATTGATTTAAATCTTATTTAAAAGTTCAAATTTAGTGTCAACTGTATGATGTATCAAGGCAGTCATTTTAGACTGACCGATGAAACGAAAGCTTCTTACGAAATATACTCCACGTCTCTTTTTGCCTATGTTTCTCAATCTTTGTGTCATTCTTAGCAATGGACATACATTTCAGGTAAATGAAAATAATTTCAGTATTTTGTTATGATTTAAGTATTAATACTAATGTGTAAATTAGTTCTTAATATTATATATAACTACAAAAGAATATATAACGATGCTACATTAATTATAACAGATTAAATTATAGGAACATTATACAATCATGAACAAAATTATAGAATATTTTTTATTATCTCTGTTACTCGAACAAGATTTTAAATTATCATTGGAAACTTATACCGGGGAAGTTTTTTTTTGATGATCAGTATGGGGATCTCGGAAACTAGCGGAGATAGAGCAATGGTTAAATTGGGAAAGCTTTGCAGTTTTACTGGCCCAATTTTATGACACTTTCGGATTTTTGTAAAAAGTCATAGCTTACTAGATATTTTGAAAAAACGAAATTCTGTCGATTTAGTCAAATCCCTCTGGCTCATTTGTTTTTAATTTTATAAAAAAAAGTGGAAATATCAAAATTGAAGGGAATTGTATCCCGAATATGATTGTCATGTCCTCGTTTGCTTGACAGCTCTCGTTTTTGAAATATGACACAAACTTATCTTTTGTTGAATGGAAACCATAGTTGGATATGACCTCAAAAAATCGGACATTTTGAGAGCTTTTCAACGATATAATACTCGATATAGTTATTCATAAAAATAACGGAGTTATGGATGCTTTTCTCTCTTATTTTCACTTTTTAACGTAGGTAGCCATGAAAAATATTGTTTTCACTTTGATGTTTCCTCATTTGAGAGTAATTTCATTAGTAGTGCTGAGCTAACAGTCGATATAGACAAGTTTTCGCGATAAAATGGAATATTCTAACGAAGAAAAACTGAATATGGTGGAATGTTATATCATATGCCATAAAAATTCAGTTCGTGCAGCTGAGGAATATTTTCATAGATATTTTAATCGTCGTCAACCTGCTCTATGTACATTTAAGAGGCTTTACGATAGTTTACGCAGATATGGATCTTTTACTATACCACCAAAGGAACGTTATCAAATTAACGAAGCAGCACAAATAAATGTTTTGGCAGTGATAAATCAAAATCCATCTACATCAACTCGTGAGATTGCGGCAGAAGCTGGCACATCTCAACGAACTGTAGTTAGGGTACTGAAAGCGCACAAGTTCCACCCGTACAAACTTTCAGTTTCTCAAACTTTGCATGCTGGTGACGAACATCCACGTATTTTGTTTTAAATTTTTTCGGGGTGCGTTGGACAATATTTTCCGAGGGGGGGGGTTGGTAATTTTTTTGATTGGTGGTGGCCTGATTGGTACTGCAAAATCTGTATTTGTATTCATATATATCCAGGACATATAAAAATATATAAATATAAAATTTATTCTCATGAAAAAGATTATTATTTGGTTAAAATTGAATCTTGAAACCCAATATATTCGACCCCCCCACTGGCTACTGCCTTGATTAGAACGAAAATTGATATTGTATATTAATTGAATGTTCTCTTTGTTTATTTTCAATTTTTTGATTTTCTATAAAGAAGAGACCAATAATATTTCTCGTGTTTTTTACACAAAAAACTAAGTTGTAGGGGTATTTCAAGGTCAAGGAAGTGTCGTGTCTCAACAAAGTCCAATTTGTGCATTTCACTACCATTTTGATCTATTTTCACAATATTTTCACTCACTAATATTTCCTGGACAATTACCAATGAATAGAAGCATCTATAGAGCTAGGTCCCACATATGGGCCACAGTAAAGAAAAAATTTCAAATATATACAGGGTGTTTTGTAGAACGTTCGCCCTTACATGGAGGGCAGATATGTGGGCTTATGTGCTATATATAAGTCTAGATATCTTACGGTTTTTGTTTTTTTTTTAATTTATTTTTTTTTATTTCTCAGATTTTTACATTTAAACTGTTGCAACTTTTTTATTTTTCCCTGTATCTTCACCAAATAAACTTAAATGTAATCTATGATGTCTGTTTGCTCATCTGCATTCGATATTTGATACAAATGATTTGTTGAAAAAATTAAGAGTCCGCAAATCGCGAGGTTCCATAAAAAGGTAATTAAGTTAAACACTTTATTACGTTACAAAGAAAAATAAGAAGCACATCGAGAACTTCGAATGCTTACAAAAATTTCTCTACTTCAACGCCTTTCCAACGATATATCACACGTATTAGAAAGTAATCAGCATCATAATAAATTTGAGATTGTAACTTACAAGGTGAGAACTACAAAAAATAAAACATACACCAAATTGCAATAATTTTATATAAATTTTGTTCAAATCGGCTTCCACCACTACGGATGCAATGGCGACACCTTTTTCTGACTCCTACAGTGGCAGTCTCTAGTTCCATCTCATCCCATATTATTTCAAAAGCAACATTTATTCTTGCTCTTAACTGCTCCTTCGTTTTTATTTCTCTCTTACAAACGAGTTGCTTGGCCCGTCCCCATACAAAAAAAATCAAAGGGAATCAGATCTGCCGACCTTGGAGGCCAGCGTATAGGGCCACTTCTCTCAATTCACGCGTTTGGGAATGAATTGTCCAGGCGCTCTCTGACAGTTCGCCTATAATGTGCTGGACAGCCATCTTTTTTGAATATTTTTGGTCTGTCTTCCAATAGGACTTTTTCAACCAATAATTTGTGTTAAATATCGAATGCAGAAGAGCAAATAAACATCATAGATTCGATTTAAGTTTATTCAGTGAAGATACTGTGAAAAATAAAAAAGTTGCAGTAGTTCAAAGAGAGAATTAAGAAAAAAAAATTAAAAAAAAACAAAAACCGTAAACTATCTAGATGTTATATGGGCTACATAATATAGCACATGGGCTCACCTGTCTGCCATCCATGTTTGGCGAAGGTTCTACAAAACACCCTATATATATTCTTGGTTAAAATACAAGTTTCTCATAACAGAAACGAGATTATATTTTGCATAGTGTGGTAGCAACGTATTAAAATATCTTTTGTGGATTATTATCATTTTGTCAAAAGTTCCAGGAGTAGTATAGTGAATTATCCAGTTATTAATCCCTCAATTAATACTTACCGTCTGGTTGAACTCTTCTTTCCCACCCAGACGGCAAAGGTCCCAACCCGTCATCGTCATCAACCAACGCCGATGGACCAGCCACAGGACCAGGTTGATGTTGGGGGTATAAAAATCGTTGGTTACCTTAAAAATACATCCCAGTTTTACGTTTACAGTTGTTGATCCATAATTAAAAAAAAAAATAGTTACCTTGCTGTACTATATGCTGTCGCTGGCCTTGCCACTGTTGAAAGTGCTGCAATCTTTCGGTGTTTGGTCTTTGCCATGTGGTCGTTCTGGTATTGTGGTCTACGTAGTAGACGCGCCCTCTGGGGTCTCTTCGCATTTCCCAACCGGGTGGTAGAGGTTGTGGACGCTCCCAAGAGGTAGATCTACATTTAAGATTATCAAAAATAGTCTGTTAGTAACTCAATGCTGGACAACCAACTTACAACTATGTATAAAAATTTAACATCTTAAATACTATAAATTCATTAATAAGGAGGAAAAAAGTGATTGTTTAATATTTCCGAAAATATTGAGTGCTTGAAAAAAAAAAGATTCTTATAAAGTGCAATATGCTAGTACTTCAAAAAAGTGTGTATGAGGGCTGCCTTTTATAATTCGGAATTAGAGAACATAAACAAATATTAATCATCGAAAATCGCTTTATTATAGATCTATACACTTTTGCATGCGTTTGAACCAATTGTCGAAGCACTTTTTCCACTCTGATTGAGGTATCTCCAAAATATGCATTCTGAACGCAGCAACCGCTTCTTCAGGTGTCGAAAAACGTTGACCTCTCAATTTATTCTTTACGTACGGGAATAAAAAGAAGTCATTTGGTGAGAAGTCAGGACTATACGGCGGATGACTCATCAAATCGATGTTTTGAGTGGTCAAAAAGGCAGTTGTTTGAGCCGATGTGTGAGAGCTCGCATTGTCGTGGTGAAGAGTGATCCGTCTTCGGCGGTTGGTTTTCCTCATTTCTTGGAAGACAACTGGCAAACAAATGATTGTGTACCACTCAGAATTGACTGTTCTGCGTTGTTGAGAACTTTTTTTGAACGATTAACAAATTGTGTGGGATCCAACGCGAACAATTTTTTTTGACATTCAAATGTTTATGCAATATTGAATGTATGCTGGTCCTACTAATGTGTAAGGTTGACTCAATCTCACGATAGGTCACATGACGATCTTGCAAAATCAGTTCGCGCACAGGATCAATGGTTTCCGGAACAACAACTGTTTTTGGACGACCTTCACGAAATTCGTCTTGGAGTGAACTACGACCTCGATTGAATTCACCATACCATCGATAAACAGTGGTCATTGATGGAGTTTCATTAAATTCATCCATGCACTCTAGCTGACTTAATCCACGTCGAAAGTTGTAAAAAATAATCGCACGAAAATGTTCACGATTTAATTCCATTTTTTTGCCGAGATGAATCATTTAAGTTGCTGTAAACAACACATAGCGCTCGTATGTCAAAACGTTCTGACTACGTATAACCTCAAAAATGTCAAACTTTACGATAGAGTTGTCAGTTGTCAGATTGCAACACTAGGGTTGTCGAATCCCGAAATATAAAAGGCAGCCCTCGTATCAATCAGCTGGTTAGAAAAGTGCCTGTTAATGAACCTCTGCAGAGTATTCGAAGCACATATTAGATAGAAGATGCAATAAATAGTGTACTAGTAGAAAAAATTTTAAAATGTGTAGAAGAGAGTTTCAAATTTTGTTGTAAATATTGTGTATTTTGAGAGAAAAACATCTGGAAGAAAAGCAAGTTATGATGGCTACAAATTTTATTTCAGAAACAAGGAGTTCATTGAATTTGGTTATACGAAAACGTGTTTTTGAAATAAGTTTATTAATTTTTAAAAAATTGAGAGCATTTATTTTTTGTATCATTTGATATCCATACCACGGGGTTAGATAGAAATTTTATCCGTCATCTTGAGGCGTCCGCCATATTGAACGTCGATTGACATAAATTTATTTACTGTTTTATTCTCAGAAAACTCCTTCATTTGACAAACATATCAAGAGAGTGCATAAAAATAATAGTTCGGCCATCTTTGGGAGTCCGCCATATTGGATTTAGAATAAGGTCACTTAGCATGTATTGTCATCCAAACCTAAAGCGTATGAAATATTTCAGCTCAATCGGACGTCAGTAAGTGGGCTAAAACAACTGGCAAGATTTGAGTAAAGACACCAGGGCTGATAAAACTATACAAAACTTATAAAAATATATCTTTAGACTAATACATCACATATTACAGACAGTAATACTGACACATCTACCGGTTAGAAAGTTTAGTGTCCAAATGTGAGCTCGTTTTTCCTATGTAATTAACTGTCACAATATTAGACGATTTCTCCAAAAGAGTTTATCTGGAAATAAGAAGGAATCTATCGTCCATTTTTCAAATTTTACCTTGTGTTATGATCTACGTAATATCTCCTTCCGTACGTGTCGAATCTCATTTCCCAACCCGGTGGTAGGGGTTCGTTATCCGATCTGTTTTCTTCGGCGTCTGTTTGTACGAGATTTCCATTGGGAACTGTGACCGGTGGACCTATGGTTCCTGAAAAAAAAAAGAATCATAAAATATACGTTTTTAATGAAATGTAGTTATCTGATCTCCTACGTGAAGGAATGGAGAAGTGAAACGCACAATTCCTTAACTTACTGGATAGCACTTCCGTTGTTAAAAGTAGGAGCTAATGACGTGGTCCTTCGAGCCGGATTTTCGTAAAGTAATACAGTATAACACACGTGTATGTACGTACAGAGAGTTCACACTAAACCCTAAACAGATTGTTTACTGACATTTTTTTTGTACACATGTGCCAATTTTATACATATTTTTCGTAGTCATTTTGTAAACAAACATGTGAAAATAATTAAAATGATCAAATATACAGTCTTTCTTATAAAATGATACTTTTAGGAAGCGGTCATCAAAAATAATACGGTTTGATTTGTAAATAAACAATGAGATTATAATACTTTTGTCTAATTCGTTAGCCAGCACGTTCGCCAGAATTAAATCCGATGGATTCAGTTTTGTGGGTTATCTATACGAGGGCTGCCTTTTATATTTCGGGATTGGACAACCGTAGTGTTGCAATCTGACAACTGACAGCTCGATCGTAAATTTGAGATTTTTGAGGTTATACGTACTCAGAACGTTTTGACATATGAGCGCTATGTGTTGTTTACAGTAACTTAAAGGATTCATTTCGGCCAAAAAAATGGAATTAAATCGTGAACATTTTCGTGCGATTATTTTTTACAACTTTCGACGTGGATTAAGTCTGAAAGAGTGCATGGATGAACTTAATTTAATTTTTGGCGATGAAACTCCATCAAGGACCACTGTTTATCGATGGTATGGTGAATTCAGTCGAGGTCGTAGTTCACTCCAAGACGAATTTCGTGAAGGTCGTCCAAAAACAGTTGTTGTTCCGGAAACCATTGATGCTGTGCGCGAACTGATATTGCAAGATCGTCATGTGACCTATCGTGACATTGAGTCAACCTTACACATTACTGGGACCAGCATACATTCAATATTGCATAAACATTTTAATGTCAAAAAAATTTGTTCGCGTTGGATCCCACACAATTTGTCAATCGTTCAAAAAAGGCTTGTCGATTGGTCGAAAGAAAAGCTCAAAAAATACGATCGCGGTGCTTCAAAACACGTTTATGACATAGTGACAGGTGATAAATCGTGTATAAGCCCGAAAGTAAACAGCAGTCGACTGTATGGGTGTTTCAAGATGAGCAGAACCCAACAAAAGTTGTTGGCGCATGAAGCACTTCCAAGTAAATGATCGCCTGTTTTTTCGGAAAAACTGGACATGTCGCAACCGTACCACTAGAACAACGCAGAACAGTCAATTCTTAGTGGTACACAATCATTTGTTTGCCAGTTGTCTTCCAAGAAATGAGGAAAACCAACCGCCGAAGACGGATCACTCTTCACCACGATAATGCGAGCTCTCACACATCGGCTCAAACAACTGCATTTTTGACCACTCAAAACATCGATTTGATGAGTCATCCGCCGTATAGTCCTGACTTCTCACCAAATGACTTCTTTTTATTCCCGTACGTAAAAAATAAATTGAGAGGTCAACATTTTTCGAAACCTGAAGAAGCGGTTGCTGCGTTCAGAATGCATGTTTTGGAGATACCTCAATCAGAGTGGAAAAAGTGCTTCGACAATTGGTTCAAACGCATGCAAAAGTGAATAGATCTTCATGGGGAATATTTTGAAAAACAATAAAGCGATTTTCGATGATTAATATTTGTTTTTGTTCTCTAATCCCGAAATATAAAAGGCAGCCCTCGTACAGTTTGGTGTATTCAACACGTAAGGAATGAAATGGTGGATATAATTAATTTATCATTGTGACGTTAAAAGATAGAATCCAGCAAATCACAATAAAATATCCACCGGAGAGTGAATTCTGCGAAAATAACAGATGCATAGTATATTATCACGTGATTAATATCGCTGCAAAATCGCATAACTTTATGATTTCAGTTCAAACAAATATTTTCAACAATCAAAGTAACCTTGAATAAAAAAAAACACCGTTAATACTTTTATATATGTGATAACAGTAGGACGTCTCAAATCAGCTGATTATTTTTACAGTATTATTTGTTCAACGCAAAAAACTTGTTTTAATGTACATTGTTGTTTTATCTTCGATTTATCTGGTAGTTTTGTTAAAAATATAATTTTAGAACAGTAAATTGTTTTTTTTAAAGTAAATTGTTATACTAACTTTACGAGATTTTTCAATCCATTGAACACAAGACAATATATTGTTTCTAGTCGAGAACCTTCATCAGTTGCGCTCCCTTCAACTGATTGAATTCTCGAATAATTATTTATGTATTTAGTACATATAACTGAATTTAATATCTTATCGCGAAATTAATTCCGACATCCAGGAGTTTCAGCAAAATCTAGCTCACAGAGACTCCAAATCGGGAGTCTTACTGTTTGTAACGCCGTTTCCCTTTAATTCCTAGGATAGAAATCTCACCAAACTTTTTTTTCAATCTCGAAAAGTTAGTGTCGCAATTTCTTTGACATGTTTTAGTACGAGGGCTGCCTTTTATATTTCGGGATTAGAGAACAACAACAACAACACAAATATATTAATCATCGAAAATCGCTGTTTTGTTTTTCAAAATATTCCTCATGAAGATCTATACACTTTTGCATCGTTTGAACCAAATGTCGAAGCACTTTTTCCACTCTGATTGAGGTATCTCCAAAACATGCATTCTGAACGCAGCAACCGCTTCTTCAGGTGTCGAAAAACGTTGACCTCTCAGTTTGTTTTTTACGTACGGGAATAAAAAGAAGTCATTTGGTGACAAGTCAGGACTATACGGCGGATGACTCATCAAATCGATGTTTTGAGTTGTCAAAAATGCCGTTGTTTGAGCCGATGTGTGAGAGCTCGCATTGTCGTGGTGAAGAGTGATCCGTCTTCGGCGGTTGGTTTTCCTCATTTCTTGGAAGACAACTGGCAAACAAATGGTTGTGTACCACTCAGAATTGACTGTTCTGCGTTGTTCTAGTGGTACGGTTGCGACATGTCCAGTTTTTTCGAAAAAACAGGCGATCATTTGCTTGGATGTGCTTCGTGCGCGAACAACTTTTGTTGGATTCGGCTCATCTTGAAACACCCATACAGTCGACTGCTGTTTACTTTCGGGCTCATACGCGTAAATCCACGATTCATTACCTGTCACTATGTCATAAACGTGTTTTGAAGCACCGCGATCGTATTTTTTGAGCTTTTCTTTCGACCAATCGACACGAGCCTTTTTTGAACGATTGACAAATTGTGTGGGATCCAACGCGAACAATTTTTTTTATATTCAACTACGACCTCGATTGAATTCACCATACCATCGATAAACAGTGGTCCTTGATGGAGTTTCATCGCCAAAAATTAAATTAAGTTCATCCATGCACTCTTGCTGACTTAATCCACGTCGAAAGTTGTAAAAAATAATCGCACGAAAATGTTCACGATTTAATTCCATTTTTTGGCCGAGATGAATCCTTTAAGTTACTGTAAACAACACATAGCGCTCGTATGTCAAAACGTTCTGACTACGTATAACCTCAAAAATGTCAAACTTTACGATAGAGCTGTCAGTTGTCAGATTGCAACACTAGGGTTGTCCAATCCCGAAATATAAAAGGCAGCTCTCATAAGCCTACGATAGTTTTCGTGTGATTTGTATTCTAGGAATCATATTGAACCGGCGTTACACACAGTATGACTCCCGATTTAGAGTCTCTGTGAGCTAGATTTTCCAGAAACTCCTGGATGTCGGAATTCTATTCGAGACAAAGCAGTAAATTGTTCACATAAGCCTATTATTGAAATTTACGTTAAATTGTAACAATTTCAATAATACAAAAATAAAGGAAAAAAGACTACGCAAAAAACATTTGGTTGTGAGGAAAGATGGAGTAGGGCAAGTTTTGGGGTGAGGTGATAAGCCGAAGGATCATCATTTGATTGAAATGTTACATTGTTGAGACGGGTGATGTCATATTAAATAGGACTGAACAAACAGTCTGATATAACCGAGTTATGGAATCTATAAACCATCTAGATTTTACTTGATATTTGTCATCGCTCTAATTTAGAGATTACTAGTTAAATGTCTAGGCACATATATCAGGTAATATTTATTGAAGAAAGTACTTCAATATTTTAGAGACTAAACTAACAGCAGAGATAAAATTGGGTAAGAATCAGGACAGAATTTTCCAGCAAGACGGAGCTTCGTCTCAAGGTCAGGGACGATATGGATCCAAAGTGGCCTGCATATTACCGGATTTGATTACATTTTGTCCTGGGGGCTAGCCTTAAATCAAAGGTGTATCAGAGGAGAATGTAAGAGTATTACTGGAGAAATGTTACATAATGTTAAACTAGAACTTTGAACCTTTATCATTGTAACTTACTACTGTGATAGTTGCATTTTTATTATTAATTGCTTTTTTCTGAATTCTAGTTTAGTGTAAACTATTATTGTAATCTATATAACTAGTTGATACGCTCACGTTTGAAAAAAATGACTAAAAGCCTCTTCAGACACATCAGCCAAGTCTCAGTTCACCGTCACGAATCAGAACCGCCAAAGTCAAAATAGCGACTTTATTCACACTAAAGTACACTTATACAGAGTGTCAATTAACTCCCGGGACGGCTGAATATTTGCTAAAGTACTTCATTTCTGGAAAGGATCAAGGTCATTCCTTTAGTAATTTTGACAAAGGAATCCGATGGTGACCTTGGATTTGACCTTGAACCTCATTTGTGAGGTTATTTTGAGGTCAACCTCATTTTTTAAATAAGAACCCATATTTTTTTTTGCGGAATCGGAAAGAGCGGAAAATTTTACGTTCGGACATGTCTTGAGGTAACTCCTAGAGGTCAAATAAAGCCCAAATAATGACTTCTTAAAAATCTCGCGAGTTCTGTGGTAAAACAAAATAAAGAACAAAATAAAGGTAGTATCCTCGGTAAGTCTTAACGAGGAACTCAATGGTGACCTTGGATTTGACCGTACACCTCATTTTTAAGGTCATTTGAAGGCTAACCTCATTTTTTCACGTAGAAACCCTTATTTTATATACCGGATTTGAAAGGAGCAGAAAAATTTACGTATGATTAGAACTCAGCGACATCTAAAACCCCCCGGGTAAGAAATGTCAAGCTAGAAGAAGTCATTATTTGACCTCGAGTGGTTGTCTCAACCTCATATATGTCCGTTGACCTCAAAATAACCTCAAAAATGAGGTTCAAGGTCAAATCCAAGTTCACCATCGGATTTCTCGGTCAACTTTACTAAAGGAATGACCTTGACATTTTCCAAAAATGAAGTACTGAAGCAAATATTCAGCCGTCCCGGGACTTAATTGACACCCGGTATATTTGAGATGCGGTTTTGGAAGAATTGCGTGGCTATTATAGCATTAATTTTGGATGACGAGGGGAAACAACCTCAAAATAGTAAATTGATTCAAGCGGTACAAGAAAAAAGTAAAATAAGTAAAGCCTATCATGTTATTTACATAACTGTTTGAGGATCAAACAAAGTTTATTAGTATTTTAGAATGATTGAAAACTGTTTTAACATACCACACAATAAACTAGAAAATTACAGCATCAACTATTTTTAACAATCCCGTAAATTAAAAAAAAACCTCGTAAGTCAAAACTAAAAATATCGTTAAGAAATTATCATTTGAAGATTCGGGCCTGTAGCATGACTGACGTGCCATTTAATTGTTAAGAAACGATATTTTTTGTGACTAATGCTTCTCGGTTATGACGGAACAGCGACGTGAGGTGATTGTTGTGTCTGAATCTTAGAGCTCATACTTGTGGGGGTAGCTTGCAATGCACAAATATCGTGCCAAGACTAGAAAGAAAGGGCTACAGAGGAAGCAAGAAGCTATTTCACTCGATTGGGACCGAGTTTCAACGAGCTACGTCCAGTAGGTGGTTTATTGGCTGCTTCTCTTTATTGCTCTCTCTTTCTAGTCTTACCACGGTGTTTGTGCATTGCAGTCTACCTTCAGAAGTATATGCTCTAAGGTCCGAAAATACTGCTATCGCTCGTAAGTGGAAGGGTCACCGACTAAGAGAGACAGCAAATTATACCTTGCTACTGTACCTAAACCGTTTTGCGCAAGCGTTGCCAAGAATCAAACAGAGAGAACACATAACCCACAACAGAAGAGCCAATTGGGGCATTTTCGAACATGGCCATAAGATCCGAAGTACAGTGAAACGTTATAGACATATATACGTCTGGACTGTGATGTTTGCGCCTACCTCTAGACTCTGCTAGCAGTATATCAGTATTAAGTATATGATAAAACACACCACTCACCATTTGGAATATTGTTGGCACTGGGTGACAACGTCAAGGCCGGCGCGACCGCTATGGCCGGTTGCGGCACTATCACGGCCGTAGGTGGCGCTGGTATCGCCGGCAACTGTCTGTGCTCCATGTTGGCCCTGGACGCCGACATCGGCATCACGTTTTCGGCACCGCTACTTCTCGGCTTGGCTCTGATGCCGTTCAAGACCGCCCTGGATTGCTGCGACTGCGCCAAATCGCTGTTGCTCTGGCCCAAAGGCATGGCGCCGTTGATCCTGCCGTAATTCGACATGTCGATCACTAATCCTCTGAATGTGCAGACGAGTTCGCCGACTTTGACGGGCGAATCGGTGGATTTCTCGCTCATGAGGTCCAACGTGACGTCCAGATTGTCGCATTTGCCGTTGAAGTGGTACAGCAGCATGATGAGGTCGACTTTCTTCTCGCCGATGACGGTGTCCTTGCGGAAGCTGTTGTGGCATTTGACGGCGAAGTTGATTTTGGATTGCGGCGTCACTAACACCGTGAAAGTTTCGTTCCATTTCGGTTGAGTTGTGGTTTTGACGGTTTCGGTTTTGAGCGGGTTTTTTTCGTCGACGGTGATCTCGACGTAAGGCGTGGGTTTGAGAAGGTTGCTGGCGCGCAAGTGAGCGCACTCCACTGGAAAAGAGATTTTTCGATTTTGTTCATTTTAGTTATTTGAAAATTAGATATGAGTTTAAAATTGCTTAAGGTAAACGAAACCAAACATATGCCTCAAAAACCTGTTAGACCTGTATTACATTGTCAAAGATTTTTTATACAAGATTCTATCAAATATATGATATGAATGTCAAAACAAATTTCATTAAGTTATATATTACCCTACATCAAATATGTTCAATTCATTCAAAATTGACAATATGTAACCAACTTTAAAAAGAAGTAGGTTTTCAATTTGTACATATATTTGTTCATCGATTACTCGAAACGGTCCTGATATCTTTAAAATCACCCTGTATAAGTATAAATCCTCTCCACACTATTGACTTTCCATTTTTTTATTGTTTAAATTATTCCTGTATACCAATGATTTTACTCTGTCCCATATGGCTAGTATTCCATTTATGCAACTGCTCATGGTCTACCCTATATAACAAAATTCACCTTTTTGAACCACATTTTATGACTATAATTTTACTTTACCATTTATTTCAACCACCCGGTACATCGTCCTACGTCCTATAATTCAAATATCCTAACTGCTTATGCTTATAAAACAAATTTTTTATACACAATAATTTTACCCCACCTTTACTTCAAAGACCTTGTCTAAGCACTACTTATGCTCCAAACTCTATAACTTTTTTAAACCGCCCTGTATGACTGCAATTATACTCCACCTTATATTTCAACCATCCTGTATATTCATCTGGTTCTGACAATTTTTAAAGGCTTTTGTAGAACTGTAATTATTCTCCGTCCTATAACGCAAATATCCACTCTGTATAACTATAGTTTTGCTCCACTCTTTATTTCAACCACCTTGTATATGCAACTACTTATGTGCTATCCAATACAATATTTTTAGAACCATCCTGTATAACTAATTCAATTCCAACTTATATTTCAACCATCATTGTATGCAACTGCTTATGTACCACCTAATATAACATGCACGCACGCACACACCTTCAACCGTATTCCACACAGAAGAGATCGCGGGAATAACAAATTTTCGTTTTAATAAGCTAATGGAATATTTTCTGCAATTTCACGGGACAGTAACTTAACTTCGTCTCTAAAATAAACTGAGTTCAAAAGCATCAAAATGAAAATCATTACAAACACCTTGTATGACATACTTTCATGGCATATCTTGACATTTAAACTACATATTTTTATGAAAATTTGACATTTACCATGATGTTTACAGTTTTTGTGCATAATTTTTCCGTTTTTCAGAAAAATGGTATGCTTTACGTTATAGAAAAATGTACGGAATAAAGCTGGAACATATCTTTGTATAATACAATTTACAATATTCAAATTGCGTGCGCAGTTTTAGTGAAAACAGTGAAGATTCATTGATAATCGCTGAAATCTAGTCCCCTATTTACGTTGTTTTCTGATTTTCTAGATAACCGCAAATCTCATGTTATAAACAATTATATGGGACCTCTCTGTAATGTTCCTTAATATAACGCAGTTTAAATCATCAAAATTGCCAAACCCGTTTTTGAATAATCGCTGGTCGTACATAAAAAAAAGTTGTAGATGAATTGATAACCTCCTCTTTTTTGGAAGTCGGTTAAAAATAACGTTTTTTTACTCAAAAATTAAGATTTCTGATGTATAACTCTACAATAACTTTGCAGATGCAATTTTTCATTTTCACTGACAATTAAGGTCAAAAATCTTTTATAAAAGATAGGACACCATGTGAAAATGTGATAAAAGATATTGCTCTAGTGTGATTGCCTTTTTCTCTACCATCTTAGCAACTAAAATTTTGATAACCAATGTATTATTAAATTATTAAAATTGAAAAATTACATTGAGCCAGCTATTTTAAATAAGGGATAACAAAAATGTAGGTCATTGCGTCAAAATATATCGGGAATAAACAAGATGAAAAATCAGATTTCTTATAATTGATGGTAAATTATAAAATATTTTTTTAGTTTCTAATTTGCACTTAACAATTAACCTTTATACCAAAGGAACATTTTTTAACTATTCATTGAGTTCTTTTTCTCTTTGTTGCCATTAAAAGTTGAATGACTGCAACATGAATATTAGCGATCAAAATTAAAATTTAATAATTATATAGGGTTTAAATAAGTGCAAAACATGTGCTTCCTCGAGTCATTTTATGAGTTTTTCAAACTCTGCTGTAGCTGAACATCATCATGAAAAGGGCCACCAAATCCTCCTAGACAGCTTCTCTGTATTATTTCTCCAAAAAATTCCGAGAGGCCGTTGAAATCGCCATAAATCTCAATAATTTCAACCGAGACAAAGAAATCTCATCAACAAAATCACTTACATTATCATTATCAACTAATAAAATTCGAGGAATGTATTGAAAAAATATCATCACAACAGTCACAACCATCAAACAATTCAAAATAATGTGATAGATCCAATGTGTTAGTCTTTTACAATTGGTGCTTGAGTGTGACAAGTTTCATAAAGTGAAGTTTCAAAGTGTGTTTGTGAGAAAAAGACTTAACGAATGTGTTCACCATAGGGTAAGTAACATTTTTGTATTTTCTCACCCTTGAAAAAGCCCCTTATAAGTGCGGACAAAACGTCGGAAAACATTGTTTATATGTTGGTTCAGATATATAAATAAATTAATTCGAAAAAATGACGAGGACCAAATCCAGAAAAAGCAGAATCAGCTATGACTCTGGCGGCGAAAACCTACGTCCTCAGAAATAAAAAAGATTGCAAATTCACAAGAGATTCATTTACAATTTTTGTCTATTGCCAGTGGTATATTGAAAAAAGGTTGTAGGGGCAGAAAAAACATATGACCCAAGAAAAAGAAACACCCTGTAGATTTTCATGACTGGTTCTGTGATCTTATGCTCCAAAATTAAACTAAATATATCGAAAACTTTAGTAGTAAGAAGAAGAAAAACTGAAGATTTCAACACCTTGTACATTGGTAACGAAGCGTTTGCGGACATAGGTTCATAGGAACTTTTTGTCATAAAATGACTCCAGGAAGTACATTTTGAAATCTTTCAAACTTATTAATTTACACCCTGTATAGTTGAAATGCATTTGCAATAGTAAATAAGATTTGTACTAAACTAATCTGTATTAGTTGTTACTTCTATTTTATTCATATATCATTCCTTGGTACTCATGTGAATTTATTTTTGAAACTATAAGTATATAACATATATAACAATATATATGTGTGAAATAAATAATAAAATTGAACAAATTTTACACTGTTTGATACTTTATAAGTCACTATGATATTATATTGAGATCTATAAATGATTGGTAAAGTTGTTTGGTTACATTTTTGCGTTATCTATTAATGCAGTTACACATATTATCTGATTTTAATGATTTTACAAAACAATGGTTAATTTCTACCATTCAATTTCAATGAGATAAACTTTAAGATTTAGAATCATACAAAATACATAAAAAAAGTGGAATCATGTGTCTGATGTGTTTTATTATAGGATGAAAAATAATAAAATAATGCATGCATTTAAAAAATGTTAGTATGATTTACATAAATCAAGCTTGGCAATGGAGCCTCTCCAAAGTCTGACAAATGCCTTACAAAAGCAGATTTGTATTATTAGATTAACATTGATTTTTACACAAATTAATGACCAAGAAAACAGATTTCATTACCTGTTACATTCAACTGGTGTAATCCAGAATTAGAAGCACTACCTTGAGCTTGTTCCATGACAATCAACAAAAAATTACCTAAAAAAGATGATTGGCATATAATATTTGTGATATTTTTTGAGGATGTAGACTATTACAGTAATTTAAACTTTCTACATGGGAAAAACCAAGGTTTCCACAAGAAAAAACCTGCAATTCACGAACATTTTCATAGTTATATTAATTACATATATACAGTCCAATTATAACAATTTTTAATTTATCCTGTCTTAAAGATAAGATTCCTTATCAACAAAATGATATTTGAATATAGACGAAATTATACCAATAATTTCACTTACCCAAAGTTGACGTAAAGATTCATTACACAATAAAAATAATAATTGTTTTGAAATTATACTACCAAATCACATTAAAGAACTGCAAAAATGGAACGCATCACACTCATGTTGATTAATAGCATTACTAAAGGCCGAAAGTTTGTAAATTTAACAAAAAGTTGTGGAAATGTTTATCACAAACATTTCTACCATTTTCTATCACAAAAATAAAATACGACTATCATCAGAATCATCAAGACAGGCGAGCACGAAACTTGAATTATTCACACGCAGGAAAATTGACGTTTAACCATGAGATAAACATAGAACAGAAACATGATTTGTTATTAAAATTTTATTTTTCCATTTATTCAAAGGTACTACTAAGTTTGAGAAATTAGCAGACTTATTAGAAGTCCTTAATTTATGTAGTTATAGTTTTATTTAGAAAGCAAACTTGTTTTTTATTATAAAACAGATCCCAGTATCTGTTCATGGTTTGACATATAAAGTAAATTAAAGTTGGCAATTCAAATGTTATGTTTTGTGGTATGAACTAAAAGCAACTAAAAGCATGTTGATGTGACATAAAAATAACCTTTTTATTAAATAAAAAGTGTGTGAAGTGTTTAGTAGTGTTTAAAATGGGCATTAACGAAGAAAAACCTGTGGAATATTTGGTTGTAGACACGACAGCCTTCATTCAAAATGCTCCCTTGCAGGTAAATATTAATTATATGTTTATGTACATATTTTCCATTTATTCCACGAATTGTATGTTTATGACATAGTTTGAATTTGGTTCAAAGAACAGTTATTAGTCTGTATTTTTTATTTAAAATCATGACAAAAAGATGCAGTTTCCACTATATTACTTTTTGATAACTCTCATTTTCATAAAAAGTTTCAGTATAGGTTATCGGCCCCCTTGTTGCATTGTGTACCACTCCAGGATAAACAGTGAACCAATATACTACATGCAAAGAAAAATGTATTACTTATATACCATTTTCTCCTCTGTCCCTCAACCTATTTTCTTTATTTTTTTTGTTTAATAACTACTGACGACTTTCAGTGCAGAATGCTTAAATTTATTTGTTTAATTCATTAAATAAAATAAATTCGTAATTGGAGAGAAAATCTTAAGATGGAAGGGTATTGAAAATAGTATGATTACAACTATGGCATTACTCATTGCTTAACAGAATATTTAGTTATTGAAATTTAAATGTATGTTGTTCAAGACTCATTTTACATATCCACACCCTACTTGAAATGTTGGTAATAAACTTGCTTCACTATCACATTTCACATATGATACCTGTTAAACCTTAACTTAAGCTACATGCTAACTTTTAAACATATAGTTTATTTAAAAAATCCAGTCAAATGTTATAGGTATTTCATTTATGTTTGAAATTTTTATCTAACATTCTCACATTTGATATTATCTGATCAACTAACTTATGTTCTTATTAAAGAAACACATTTTGTTTTTTCCTCATACTTCAAAGGTGTGGTATTTATTATGTAGTTTGTGTTATTTTACATTATATACCAGAAATTTATCTGATTTCTGATTGTCACAAGAAAGAACAGTTATTAAGAAATTTGGTGGTAGCTAATTTTAAATACACAGTACCACTGGGTTGTACCATAACAAATACATGTATCCCATATGATTTATATCAATAAAACTGTAAATATGTATTAGATTTAGATTTTCTTTCCTGTCCATATTAAAAAAGGTCATCGTGCAAGTTTCTCTCTATTGTAATCATTATTTGTATATGTATGACCTAATACCAAATGTAAAAATAAGATGACGTTTTCTGTTTACTTTTCAGTTACTTCAGAAACTCCATTAAAATATTTTGCACTGTCCTGACCATTTTACTGGGTTACTAATGTTTTCATGTTTTGATTTTCAGAAAAATTAAAACTTCTCATTTCTCCCAAAGGTTTAGTGCTCGCGAGGTTCAGTTGTGTTTATTTGTTTCAGTTTGAAACGTCAGTCTGGATTAATGGCTATTATGCTCTGTATGTATTACTTGAGGATAGTATGTAGGTTAGGGCACTGTATTCTGATAACTTACTCGCTTAATTACACACCTTGAAGAAGCAGGAGGACAGGAGACCTTAAGGATCTAACACACTCAAGGATATTGATCGGGGTATAGTGCGGTCGATCATGCGTTACCTTCTACTTACAGTCATTGAAATTTTTAATATTTATTTTCTGAATAAAACGATTTTTCCCAAAGATGAGAAAATTTCATCAAAATCGTTAGAGTCGTTTTTCAGAATTCTATTATATATTATATTATTAGATGTTCCCAGGTTCCCATCCTGTAACCTAAAAGTGCCGAAATCACCCCTCAAAAAAGTTAGGCGTGTCTACAATTTTAATTTTGTATATTCCACAGGATGTAGCTGAAAAAATTGTCACATGTCCTGAAGTCGTCGACGAAATTACAAACAAGAGACAACTAAGAAGGTTGGTCGTCTTACCTTACGATCTTATTGTCAAAGAAGCCTTTCCAGAATGCGTTAAAATAATCACGGATTTTGCAAAGAAAACCGGAGATTACCCGAGTTTATCTGCCACCGATATCAAAGTAATGGCTTTAACGTATCAACTTGAAAAAGAAAAAGTCGGTACGGACCACCTGAGAACAGAACCGATAATGCAGAAAGCTGTAGTTACTACAAAAAACATTAATTCCAGTATGAATGCTGATGTTACTGGATTTTATAAACCAGGAAAATCCCATAAGAATAAAGAAAGTTGTGCTAAAGAAGATGGAGAACAAAAAGAAGAACAAGAAATAGAAGATAAAGTCGATGAAAGTAATGATAATGTTGAACAGAGTGAGGAAGATTGTAAACATCTTGGAGAAGTTGACGATATTGATGAAGAAAAGTTGATAGAGCAACTTAAAACTTTGGAAATGGAAAGCCATGACAGCCAAGAAAGCACTGACACTCTTCTCATTTCTGTAGATGATACAGAAGAAAATGCTGAAGAAGATGGAGATTCAGTTGAAGCGGAAGATGACGATGATAGCGGTTGGATCACTCCTTCGAATATACAAATAGCAAAAAAGCAATTTAACTCAGATTTGATGGAGTCAAAAAAGGTATCTGTAGCTTGTATGACGACAGACTTTGCAATGCAAAATGTTCTGAAACAAATGAATTTGAACGTCTCAGCTTTAGACGGGCGGTTGATAAAACAATTGAGAACTTTTATTTTGAGGTGTTACACTTGCTTTAAAACGACAAGTATTATGACTAAAAAGTTTTGTCCAAAGTGTGGGAACAACACATTGAAAAAGGTAGCTGTTTCGTTGGATAAGAATGGGAAATTGAAGATACACATTAATCCCAAACATCCTTTGACAGCTAGAGGAAAGAAGTTTAGTTTGTCCAAGATTAAGGGAGGAAAACATCCGAATAATCCTATACTTGTTGATGATCAACCAATGCCTGATAATAGACCCAGCAGATTAGCTAGAACTAAGAACAATCCATTAGATGATGATTATATTGCAGGTGAGTGTTAGGTGGTATTTCAAATTCGTGTGATTTTAAAATTAATATCGAAACTGACTGCACAGTTTTTTTACTGGTGAAATTGTTTGGCAGAAGCTTTTTATTTCTTTTCTAGTCAGTTGCCGTAGTATTTTGATCTATGGGTTAATTTTTTACATAAGTTTTGTTTTTGTAGTATTTGTTTCAAGTAGTTTTAAATAGAGATCTGAATATTTTATATTAGTTATGTTTCATTGATCTTATTGTATTAATTGCAGTTTATTGAGGAATTTAAACCCTTAAAAAGTTGAAACCTTGGCTGGTTGGCAGTGATGTTGTTAAAGTGAATGTCTTTAACAGTGTTTGGTTGTCAAAATGCTGAGTCGATCCAACTTCTCTAATTCTTTGCTATTTATCCATCAGTTTAGCTAATCTCTTCATACCTCCAAATAGGTTGTTCATTTCAGAATTGTGCTGATTCCCATTCCATGCTCAACTCCTGCCTCATGACCTGCATAGTTTCAATTCCATTCAGGTATTGCTTCTGCTTTTTTAGTGATAGCTGATTCTGCTTTTTCCGGATTTGGACCGCGTCATTTTTTCGAATTTATTTATATACAGGGTGTCCCAAAAGTCTCGGAACGGCATTTTATCTCGGCGAGAACGCATTTTAGAGAAAAATGTTTCAAACAAAACTTATAGGATTCGTCCCTGGCTATCGAATTGTGACCTTGAATTTGACCTTGACCTTCAAGGTCATTTCAAGGTCAAGTCGATTTTTTCAAATGGGACAACATATTTCTGACCTCGGAAATGGAAAGATCGGAACATTTTACGTTCAAATATGTCCTTGACCATTTTTAAAACGACCTCTGGTGGTCAGTAAAGGTCAAGAACAACTTCGTTGCGTAGCCATACTAAGCATCGCATTGCCGTGGAAAAATCCTAAACCTTAGTTCTTGACATTTTCTTTTGAACCCATATTTGACGAGTTACGCAACGAAGTTGTTCTTGACCTTGACTTGACCTTTACTGACCACCAGAGGTCAAGTTTTAAAAATGGTCAAGGACATATTTGAACGTAAAATTTTCCGCCCTTTCCATTTCCGAGGTCAGAAATATGTTGTCCCATTTGAAAAAAATCGACATGACCTTGAAGGTCAAGGTCAAATTCAGGGTCACAATTCGATAGCCAGGGACGAATCCTATAAGTTTTGTTTGAAACATTTTTCTCTAAAATGCGTTCCCGCCGAGATAAAATGCCGTTCCGGGACTTTTAAGACACCCTGTATCTGAACCAACATATAAACAAAGTTTTCCTACGTTTCGGCCACCCTTATAAGGGGCTTTTTCAAGGGTCAGAAAATACAAATGTTACTTATCTTACGGCGAACACATTCGTTCAGACTTCTTCACACAAACACACTTTGAAACTTCACTTTATGAAACTTGTCACACTCAAGCACCAATTGTAAAAGACTAACACATTGGATCTATCAAATGATGAAATAATAATTGCCCCCCCTGAAATTTCAGGTAAAAGAAGGGTTGGAGGTACATAAAGGGATTATTTTCAATTGTTTTATGGTTGTGAAGATATTTTCTCTCTCTATATGAACACAAACGATGTTTGAAAACAGGCCTTCTTTCAAACTCTGCTGTAGCTGAACATCATCACGAAACGGGCCGCTAAATCCTCTTCGATAGCTCCGCTGTCGTGGCTAAATCTCCGTATTATTTCACCAGAAAATTCCGAGAGACCGTTAAAATCGCCAAAAATCCCAAGAATTTCAACCGAGACAACAACCGTTCACATTTCAACACAAATCTCATGAACAAAATAAATCACTTTAAGTACCTCCTATCCTTCTTTTACCTGAAATTTCAAGGGGCCAATTATTATTTCATCATTTGATAGATCCAAAGTGTTAGTCATTTTCAATTTGTGCTTCAGTGTGACAAGTTTAATAAAGTGAAGTTTCAAAGTGTGTTCGTGAGAAAAAGACTGAACATTTGTATTTTTCTCATCCTTGAAAAAGCCCCTTATAAGTGTGGGCGAAACGTCGGAAAATTTGTTTATATGTTGGTTCAGATATATAAAATCCAAATCCGGAAGAAGCAGAATCACCTAGGACTCTGGCCGCGAAAACCGACGTTATCATTTTTTAGTGATGTTCGCAATTGGGCTCTCTTGTACTTCACTCATATTTTTATTACCAATCTCATGCTGATTAGATATTCCATTATGCAATCTCTTCTAAAGTCAGCTTGGTGGTTTGCTTGATATTTTTTTTTGTTGTTTAATTGACCTTTCTTCTTGTATATTAAGAAATTTGTATAGTTAAAGTCCTTGTCTTTCCTTTATTGTTTCTATCACCATTCCATTTTCTTGTGATACTCTATCAGTCTTCTTTTGTCTCACTGTATATTGTTGTTATACCTGGCAATTCATGTTGCTGCCTGCTCCATCAGTCATTTTATTACTTCATTGTTCTCTATTAATTTCAGTTCAATTTTGTATCAGATTTGTTTACAGTTCGTTGAAAGTTCCCATATTAAACTTTCTTCAATAATTTTCTTTTGCTTTTAATTATTTTGGGTATTTTGCCTGCTATTTTTAGCCACTTTTTCTTCAGCTTGCTTCATCATATTTGCATTGTATTTCCTGTCAGTTCTTCAGTTAGGGTTGTAGAGTTCTTTTTCAAATTTCTATGCCACTACTTTCAATTCATTTTATGTGAAATTTGAATTTTTTCATCTTAACTGTCTGCATGTTGCATCTTGTTCTAGGACTTTATAATGTCCGTTTTCCCTCATGATTTTCAATTTCTTTGGCACAGCTGAATTTATTTATATATTTTACATTTTCATTGTGGGTTTTCCCTATTTTTGAAGTTTTTCATTACTAGAGTGTGGATATTATTCTCTTTGTAGGTATAGGATACTTTATGGAAATTACTTATGAAAGCTTACTCAAATTTGAATTGAAAAAACTTCTTAGTGTGTTCAGAAAGATGAATTTTTCTAATCCATCCATCAAATTTTTGTTTTTATTAAAATTAGTTCACTATTTGGATTGCAGAGATTCTGAGTGTCATTATTGATGTATCTTGAAAGATTGTTTTAATCAAAGATGGAAAGAGTTATGGTATTTCTCATAGTATTTAAACATATTAAACAGCACCTGTGCAGTTTGAAAATCCCTCTTGCTTGAAATTTGAACTAAAATGACAAGTGTTTTGTCTTATAGATCTCCAAATAATAGAACTACTGGACATACTGAATTTTCTTTAAAAGCTCCAGTAGCTTCATTTTTCTGTGTCGATTGATAATCTTGATTTTCTAGTCAAAGAAATGTATTTTCTTTAGAGTACTGTTATGCTATTTCTAAATGTCATGTTTTATGTTGAAATCACAGTTTTTGGGTTTATTTATACTGTGCAGACAGTCAAACTGTTACTCTTTATCATTAAATTGGAATGAAGGGTGTCAGTTTAATTTTTTTGCTATTTAAATGTATGTGGTAGTCAAGTTGGAAATGAATTCATATACTCATATTTTAAGGATGACAAATATAGGAAAATTTTTATTCAGGTTTTTCTCCATTTGTAATGAGAGATGTCAATTCCAAATCAGCACAGCTCTGCATCAGGCCTGGGCAAGAATTCAAACATTGGATGAGGAAGAATCCAAATGAAGCGCGCCGAAAAAAAAAGTAGATAATATTTATATGCTTTGTTAAAAATAATCTAATAAACTTGTTTTTCTAAATGTTGTTTATTTTGTTGACTAGGTGAAGAAACACAAGAAGTGTTAAACAAAAAGAAAACTTTATTATATTCTATATAATAAACTAGTTTGTACAGAAAAAAAAAACAGATTATCTTCTACGTTTATTCGTAGGACTCCGTGATCTTGATCGGCGTTTTCGCCTAGATGAGGATCTGGAACGTGTCCGAGTTCCATTTCGCCTTTTACTTGGTTCTCGATGGGATTGGTTTTTACTTTTCTTTCTATCATACTCCTCATAATGCCTTTTATGTTTTCGTTTTCTAACGGGGTCTTCTATTTTGGAATCATGATGCCTCTCTGGAGATTCTGACCATCGACAATTTCTGAGATCTTCGGTGCTACAATGAACACAATAAGGAAGAGTATAATGAAGTTAAAATAAAGATGAATTTTTATTTGTGTTTGTTGAATGAGCAAAAATTCTTACCTGTCATGATTTGTTCCTAGATGTGGTTCTTCAGGTTTGTCATACAAATTACCGGGATTGCGAAAAACATGTAAAAAGTTACATGCACTTCCTTTTGGACACTTTTTGTAGAAGTTCAAGCCTGTAAACAATAGAAATCTTCAACATGATTTAATTATTAATAATTTTGTTATATAATTCATAGCATTGTCTAAGATAAATATAATGTTATTACCAAATATATACAATCTTTTTACCAGATGATAGATCGAAATAAATGGGGTCGTTTTGCCTATTTTTTAACAGTAAATGACTATAAAAAACTTTAGTATCATCAATACATGAAAAAAAGAGTTAGGCATTCACTATATCTATATTTTACATTTAAAATGTTAAACATAATTATTGTACAAGCTAGGAAGTAGGTAGATAATAACTTTTTAAATACAGATGAAGATATCAATAGAGTGAAGACAATTGATGTGGTTTGGAAATGTCTAGAGAATGGTAAATGATAAAAGGAAAATAGGTTGACCATGGAAAAGCTAGAGAAGCTATGACTGTCAGAAACTTAAAAGAAAATACTCCAAGAGAACAAAACTCTGCCCAATTTTATTTTATTTATTTATTCAAGTAATCAACAGGGCAAGCCCCAATAACAGATTACAATTTTCACAAATTAACATATAGCACCAAGTCAAATAAAGAGAATAACCAATTATAACATTCCCATAACAATAAAAATATTTAACAAATGAACCTAAAAGCTACAACATTCTGTAAAATACAAAAATAAGTATTAGCAACTAATATATAATCATAATAAAAAATAGTCTAAAATATTTTAATATTTTTTCTGTAAAAACTACCTGACCCTTCCGCCCAAATATCCGTATCCCCTAACTCATTACAAAACATACACATATTTAATGGAGCGAACTTTCCCAAGTTAGTCCGCCCCGTCGCAACAAAAAATAGTTTGTGATTTCTATTAAAATATTGTGGTACCAACCAAGAGATTCTACCAAGAAGTTCAGAGCAGTCTATCTCGTTTTTGAGTAGTTTGTGTAAAAACAGAACTTATGCAATTTTCCGTCTACTTTCCAGCTTTTTAAATTTAAATTCATTAGTTAAAGTTGAATATGGTAAACTAAATAAATATTCACCATATTTTTTGCAATAGATAAACCTTAAAAACTTTTTTTGGACTTTTTCAATTTGATTTTTGTGAATTTCATGAATCGGAGACCAAATAATTGCAGCATATTCGACGATACTTCTTACATAAGCGTTAAAAAGTCTTATTTATGTGCTTAGTCTTTTAAACTTACAGGAATTACGAATTATGAAACCTAGCATTTTATATGCTTTTTTGACGACATAATCTACATGCTTATTGAATGAAAGTCCGTTGTCAAAAATTACCCCTAAATCTTTAGCCTCAGTTTTCTTTTGCAGTAGGATACCCCCCATAATATACTGATAATCTAGTACGCTCTTTTTCTTAGTAAACGAGACAGCAAAGCACTTACTCAAATTAAATGATAATTTATTTGTTTTATACCACTCATATATTCTGTCTAAATCTTCCTGTAATAGTAAATAATCCGAAATATGACTTATATTTTTATAGATTTTGAGATCATCAGCAAAAAGTTGACAACGTGAATGTGATATGGCTTTAGGTAGATCACTAATAAAACAAAGAAATAGCAACGGGCCCAAATTCGAGCCTTAAGGGATTCCCGATGTTGAGAAATATATTTTAGATTTAACACCTCTAAATACCACGTATTGCTGCCTTGTCTCTAAGTAACTGTTGAACAGTTTTATCAAATTATAAGATAGACCCATCCCCTGTAGTTTTTGCAGTAGTACTAAATGTTGAACTTTGTTGAAGGCTTTTGCAAAGTCAGTATATATGACATCCATTTGCCCAGCTTTTCCCACAACCTCAAATGCGCTTTGAACAAATGTAAGCAAATTAGTTACAGTTGATCGTTTTTTCAAAAATCCGTGCTGTTCTTCAAGAGTAATTGGGGATACATGAGAGTAGACTTTTTCATATAGTATCATTTCAAATATCTTACATGCAGCAGACAACATAGCAACTGGTCTATAGTTTTTTATGTCATTCATTTATGACAAATCAGACAGAAAATAGATGTATCAATATTGTGGACAGTCATGAACTGTACTACAGAAGTCTTGAATAGGCAAGAAGTGTTATGCTAGTGATGTGAGAGAAAAAGTAAGTTTATTATCTACAATCAAGTAACCAGAAGCTTTTCTAAGTGAGGTTAATGAACTACATAATAAGGGACCCAGATATGCATATTCCAAAAAATAAATCTGATAACTATATAGTGATAAAATTAGTTAAATTTTGTTTGAGGTAATTTCACAATATGTCCTAATGCCCAATTAGTTGCCAAGATGTAAGTCATTTCCAAGTAATCTGAATTACTTCATATTTACTTAAGTTCAAGGACTTTTTATTTATACACCAGGTCCAAAATAGTTTAAAACTTGTGTGTGTAGACAATTTTTTGTACATAATACATTTGGTATATTTTTGTACCAACAATACATTAAATGAATAAAATAATTAATTTACAAAACAGTTTAAGAGTTCTGAAGTCAGGGAGCCCTTCTGGAACATCTGATTAATTATTATGTATAACTTTATTTTATTCGAGAAGTAACTGATGAGTTATTTCTTAAATATATTCTTCTAAAGCTCTGGAGCAGTCAGAGGAATAGTGATTTTAAAATGAAGGATATATTTCATGCTCCAATCTAGTCTGACTTATCCATGATTCTGGATTCTGAATTTTTCTTGGAGAAATAAACCCAACTTTGTCAGAATTTGAATATTCATTGTTTTCATGACTAACTATTATTTATTTTGATACAATGTTTTTAAATAATTTATAATAAAAAGTTATAGAAGAAATCGAGTATACAATTTTTTTTTCTTCCTTTCTATTATTTAATATTTAATTTTTAAGTATAAGCTGGAGCTGTCATAAATAATTTCAAAAGTTTTAATAAATGTTATTAAAGATTCCTGCAACTTTCATTCAAAATTCAGTGTTAAAAACTCTTTAGAACTTGTAGAGAAAATTAAAAATGTTAGTCTACCGTCTAATGCCAAATTAATTTCTTTTGACGTTCAGAATTTATTCCCCAGTATACCTCCAGCAGACACTATCACTATAATTTCCGACATATTAGATAAAAACAACATTAACCCAATAATAAAAACAGATATATTAACAGCATTAGAAACATGCCTTAAATAAAATTATTTTCAATTCAATGATGTTTTTTACACAAGTCACGAAGGATTGATTATGGGGAAGCCTATGAGTTCCATACTCGCAGAAATCTTCATGGCTAATATTGAAAACAAAGTTCACCAAAACGTATTCGCTAAAAAATTTATTTATTGGTATAGATATGTAGACGATATTTTAGCTTGTTTCGTAGGGACGAACAGACAACTAGAAACGTTTCTCAATTTTATAAACAATATCCATCCAAATATTAAATTTACGATAGAGTGTGAACAAGATGATAAAATTAATTTCCTAGATCTAACAGTTAACAAAGTAAAGGCAAACACGAGTTTTCAATATATTTCACAAGCCATCTCAAACCGATCTAACGATTCACTGCACTTCTATACACCCATATCAACAAAAACTTTCCGCTTACAATAGTATGGTTCACAGATTACTTTCCATAAAACAATCACCAGATAATTTTCGGAAAGAATTAAACATAATCAAACAGATAGCAGTAAATAACGGGTTTGAGGACGAATTAATAGAAAATATTCTTGCAAATCAAAAACACAAAAAGGCATTAAGAGAAGTTTACCTAGACAGCAAAACCAATAATAATTCATATATTAGTACAACCTATTTTGGCAAACCAAGTTTAAAAATAGCATCCTTTTTAAGAAAACAGAATATTAACGTTACATTCATAACAAACAATAGCCTTGGAAAATTTATAAAAAAAAACAAATCAAAAATCGATCCAAAAAATAAATCTGGAGTCTATAAATTATCATGCGGGTCATGCCCTAAAGCCTATATTGGTCAAAGCATCAATCAAAAAACAGATTCCAATTATGCTGAACATTTAGTAACCGAAAATCATCTTTTCGACGAAAATTTTAAATTATTACATTCAGAAAATGAAGGCAATAAATTAAACCTTTTAGAATCATTGGAGATTAATAAACTTAAAAATACCAGTAATTTGCTAAACGACCAGACAGAAACAAATAATTCCCCCTTAATAAATCTCTTTAGTTAATCCTTTTACCTATAATAAAATTAAATAATCCTGTTCAAAATTAAGTACCTGGTAATTATATCACTCCTTGAATATAAATACAACTTCCTCAAGAAATACCCAGTTAGTCTAGTTCCTTGACAAAGACATTAGTGGAAACGCGTTGGACAGTTTTTTAAAAAAACGTAAATTGTGGAAATTACAATTGTAGTATCAGTTAATTATTCAATTTTTAGTTTTTTAAATTGTCATTTTTCACATAATTGTTATGTTCATTTATTTAAACATTTGGAGTTCAAGTTTTTTCTATGATATAAAATTTATTACAGTCACTGTTTTTATGACATTTGAATTTTTGATCTGATGTAATTTAGTTATTTAGATGAATTTCAAGGGAAGTGATTTCATATGGAATTTACTTAATGTTCTCTATGGTTTTGAACCTTGTGTTGCTATGCTATTGCTTTCAAAATTTTTGATCTGGAGTCTAAGTCCACAGAAACTACCTTCTACTCCTTTAAGTCTTGAACTCATTAACATTAGAGTTCCAATATCTCATCCCCTTCACTCTTTGAATCAGCCACTGTTTAGAATATAACACAAGTATATTGTAGTTGCGGTGGATGATAATTAAAACATCAATTATATAATTTCATATTCATAAACCAACAAGTTTTATTATTTACATTTGAATAAGACTGTCAAATAATATGTTTTTTGGAAATTTTGTATTTTTTATTTAGTTCAATAAGTAGTACTTACCACATAAAGCACCCCTCCAATACTGTATATTGCAAAATTCCACATTCAGCTGTTTCCCACCATACCATCTACCATTCAAAGCCCTATAACATATCAAAGCCTCTCTTTTTGTCATGTACTCAACAAAAACATTTCCCCTCAAATGTGCCTCACGGTTTGAACATGTTTTAAACAATCTCACTCTCCCATATCTCTCCAATTCAGGAATAACATCATAGAAAAACTGTTTGAAGTCTGCATATGTTTCACTATTCTCAAATTCCAAATTTGAATCACTGAATTGTTCACTTTCAGTTTTCTCCAAACTGTAATGGGAAAAGAAATTTGGTATTAATATTATCCTACTAATACCAGGTCTGACATGATTTCTTGAGCAAACATCAAAGAAGCGACATGTTGATGTTTTCTTGAAGAAAGGACACAGTTCTTTTTTAGGGTTTGTCTCTGAAATTGTATTTAGATGTGGAGGTGTGTCACCACCATTAATCAGGAAGTTATTCAGTGCCTCATTCAATTTTTCTTGCTGTTTAATTTTTTCCTGCAGTTCTTGCTCCTCTTTTTCTTTTTTTTCTTTCAACTTTTGCTGTTCCCGTTCCCATTCAAGTTTGATTAACTCATTTTGTCTGGCCCTTTCTTCCCTAGCACGAGCTAGTTTGGCTTGCAGTTCTTTAAATTGTTTCTGTGCTTCTATTTCTATCTTTTGCCATCTTAATTCTAACTCTGCTGCTAGTTCTGCATCCTTTTGGGCTTCTAACTCCTCTGCTTTTTTGCTTTCTGCTATCCATTCTTGGTACCATGGTTGTTGTTCTTTATATTTTCTTTCTAAAATGTTAATAGTAAAACTTTTTTTGACCAACAGACTATTCTACTTACCTTCTTCATCAAATTGATCACGAATTTTAGCTAAGTTTTGTCTTATTCGCTTTCTTCTAGCTTTCTTGGCTAATTTTCTCCATTCTGAATGTCTATAGTAATTATTAAGAAAAAAAATTGTGCAATAGAAATATTAAGAATTGCTTTAAAGTATAAATATGCAACTACAAAATGTATCTTTAAATTTTAAAAGGATATAATTATATACCTACTTAAATTTACTCAAAATATGTTTCATTTGGTTTCAAAAGGATACCTACTTTCCCATTAGTACGAATTCCTTGAGCTTTTCTGAAATATTCACAAAATAAACTTAGATATATATTGTCTTAAACCTGAGATAATATTGATTTCCAGCATTTTCTTTCGTATAAATATATTGAATTTAAAGACTATCAAAATCTGTCAAAATTAATGAGGTTAAGTTTACGCCCATGTGTTCTGTGACTGTTTGTAATCTTAGAGCACATAGGTATTGGAAGATTTTGTTGTTCTGTGGTTTAAATACGAGGTGATATCTACAGGATACGGGGGGAAGATGATTAGTTGCTAATTTGTTAAGAAGAAAAAAATACTTTTGTTGCTCTTACGAATGTCGAGAAACACATATCTGTAAACAATAGAGATTCAAAATTTTGAAGCCACCGAATTTGTAGCTATTTTGTGGCTAATTTGTTACAGTAATTTTGTAGCTCTTACCTATTCCGAGAAACAGTGGCCTTAGTAACAAACATTTAAGCTACTGAGATCATACATTTTATATTCACTTTGATTCAATTCACTTTTTAAAATAAGATTATTTATTTAGAAACATACAATATTAAAAGTGAACAATTATATAATTAAAGTACTTGAATAACTTAATGCTATACTGATATTATTTACATTGTTTAGAATTTTTAAAATTTTTACCAAATCCGAGATTGGTTAGAAAGTTTTAGCTTTGGCCCCAGTAGTTTAATTTTAAGCTACAGGGGTATTTTTTCTGGGAATTCGAAAGAACTGCATTTGAGATTAATTATACTTATATATCATGTGTTTTAGGATATATGGATTTATATAGAAGATAAAATTATATGTATCAAATCTCATATTATATGGGAGAATTTCCCCTCTTCTCTACAATTCTTTTCATCGAGTCTCGTCTAGTAGTTCTTGCACATTTGGTAACTCAGTACTCTGTATCCGAAGACAGAGATTCTTATATGTTAGTTTGAAGAAATAATTTATTTAAAAAAAACACTGTGAAGCCAATAACTATTTTTTGGTCTATATGGTTCCTTAGATCTAATGGAAGGATTCTAAACAACTGTCATGATCAAATTCGACGTCCTAGTCAAGTGTGCTTTGATTTAGTATTTAGTTTGATTCTTTTTACTGTCTCGGCTTTTTCTGTTGGTTAATGATTTGAACACATTTTCGCACCAGCTTTCAATAATGTCTATATTGTTCCTTAGATCTAATAGCAAGATTCTAAACAACTGTTATGATCAAATTCGACGCCCTAGTGTCAATTTCTGGCAAGTATTGTCTTGCACCAAGATAATTGTTAGAAATGGAGCTTTTTAATTTCTAAACTAATATTATTTTAAATTTTCTTGGGAATAATACCCTGTTCAAACTTGTGTAATTTTAAAACCAAACGAAAATCCTGAAAATTTCAATTTTACTTTATAAATTTATATCCATTGACTCCGACAGGATAAACGGGGAAATCCGCAATAACCGACATAGGTTGTTGCCACTTTTGGGCGCATCCTTAACCCGGAAAAAAAGAGATTGCTCTTTTTGACTTCTGTCATTTCTAAAGTGAAAACTTTATACGCATGGATGACATTTTTTCTGTTTTTTTTTCGGAAAGCCCGAGATTAAGTGACATTTGGACAACATTTTACTAATTTTTGCTCATTTAAATACCTAAGATTCAGATATTACAAGAGTACTTTCTCAGAAGAAGACAATAGAAGATACTCACAGACTGAAACAAGCAAGAACAGCTATCAGAGAACTACATACAGTGTTTTGGGATAAGAATATTTATATAAAGGCAACACAAATGTTACTCAAATCCTTGGGCCAAGGTATCACGACCTATCTTCCGAGAAGTGGGCAATCAACAAAAAGACAGAGGAAAAATCCTAGTAGCAGAAATAGAAAATACTAAAGGTTCCACTCTTACAAAAATGGACAGAATGCCGAACATGGAGTTACGAAGAATGCAGTGATTTCATCAGGTATGTTGAGGAGCAGAGAAAAGTGGATTACTAAGATAATGGAATGGAATCCAATGGTCAGAAGGAAAAGGATTAGGCCACATGGATAAATGGAGAGATGATTAGATGATTTTATGTGGACGAAAGGGCTTCATAGGGGCGATTTTGTGTTTAAGTTACGGATGAAGGAAGAATGGAAAATCTTCTCTATGGTTTTGAACATATCGTATTTTGTGGGTTATTGCATTAAAAATATTGGATCTTTGGTTTAACCTACAAAACTTACTTTCCCTCAGGCCCCTCACTTTTTGTATTTAATTTATTGAGTTTGAGGCTCTCAGTGGGGGCGATCGACTATTAGATAATCAGGTAGTCAGGTCGAACTGACTTAGTCTTGATATATTGGAACTACTATTCACAATTAATAATAAATACTCTAAAATTGAGTTATAAAATGAAATTAACTTATAAGTATTGCACAACATTAAATCATTGGTCATGGGAATGGAAGCGCAGTTGCTCCACCCTGGGACACGATATCGAATAGGAAGTATCGATACTGTACTCATGTGTAGTATCGAACAAAAGTATCGTACTCGTAAAAGTATCGAAACAAAAGTATCGTTTCTTCATAGTACCGAGTACTTTTTTTAGGGCCTAATGTTGATTCTTATGCCAAAAGGTCTCCTAAAAACAAAACTGGAGGTGACCGGTTGATCATTTCTTAATACATACAAAAAATGAACTTTTTTTGCTTCGTTTTTTAGGTTTTTTGGGCGATTCTGAACAACAAAGGTGTCTAAGTGCTTCTTGGGAAATAACACCACAGTTTACAGAAATTTGCTATATATTCCAAACGTTTCGGGGTCTAGATCAGACCCCGTTGTCAATGGTTAAGAAACTACGGATTAAAAAAGGCACAATTCTAAGATGTAAATTAAAATATTTGACAATGTGTATTATTTGATTTTTGACGTAACTTAGAGAATTTTATTTGTAATATACAGGGTAGCACAGAAATTTCTAAAGATCATATAATCATAAAGTTCCTTTCAAATTGGAAGAATTTGAAAGGGAGGTCTTCAGAATTTTATATGGCGCTCCTAGGTGCGACCAAAGAACTTTGTTGATTCAGTGATCCCATTAAAATAATAAGGGAAAACGTAGGAAAAACCTTATGAACTATCCTGTGGTGTTATTTCCCAAGAAGCACTTAGACATTGAAAAATATGCCACAAGTATCATTTAGAAAACAACAAAGGTGTCTTGTTAAGGAGGCTAGCATAAGGAGGAAGACTGTCAACTTGAAGTAAACTTCATAATTTTTTTAACATTTATATTTCTTTCTAGAGTGTTTATTAGACTTTATTTCGCTGTAAAAATTATATGTTGTACCTGAATAGTGTCAAATAATGACTTTGAACTCGACATTAGAATTTTCTATACAACTCCATTCAAGCTGCTTAGAATACAACCCTGACCTGTCGTAATACCCCCATCCCAAGAACTAACGTTGAAATTAAAGTGTTACCCGATTGGAAAGAAAACCATTAAGCCGTTTGAAAAGTTTTATTGGATAATTTTCCACAAAAGGATTTCATTCAAGAAATCCACCGCAAACTGGACGATTTTAAATCCCCCAAAATACCTCCACGTGATCCCTTATACGTTCCGATAACTCCCAAAGATCGCGGACTTCAGCTTCGGTCCAGCCGAACCGGCATGTACGGAAAGCGGCATAAGGGCGTGATTCTCTCTCGAATGAGGATAGGGCGTTCACCCTCCGTACTTACCTTTTCCACCGCTAGCTGACAAGAGCGCTGCTATCGATTTATCCTTGCAGTTACGTCAGACGGGATGCTGTATCCCTCCTAAGTAGTAGGTGGCTGTGTTCCCGGCCTACCGTGATTCATACATACACACCTCAAATGCCACCGATGTATTTCGGCCTTTTATGCACATATTGATGTTTCGGCTTAACAATCGTGTCACCCTTGGCTTTTCCCAGTAAAATTTTCTCTGATTTAGATTTGGTAGTGTGTAGATTTTGACGTCCCTTTTCCAAATTCGATGTTTTGACTTCCCTGTTGTCGCGTAAGTACCTACCTACACCCTTTTCGCATGTTTTTTTGTTATTATTTGACATTTTGCACGAGACAACCTTCTAATTTATTGTTATGCATTTGCTAATTATTTATTTCCTTACACTTTAGTTTTTTGTATTTATCATGCTAAATTTGGGAAATATTTTTGCTTATCCTCAGACAAGTATTTCTCTATAATTATGTGTTCTCTACGAAGGATCAAACTCAGATCCTACTAAAAAATATCTAAAATCAGCAATTAATCTAATTCACTGCTAATAAATATATGAACGAGGGCCCATTGGATCTAGAGTAACGTCTACAAAAATGTTGAAAAGATCAACCATACACAAGTTGTGAACAAAGTAAAATTAAAATTAGAAAAAATATTAATAGATAATAGGATTTCGAAAGTAATCTTTAAGAGGGGAAAACTTTTTCCAATAAAAAAGTCCGAACTATATTGTTATTATTAATAATTTTTATTTAACGTTGTAAGTGGAGCTCGCTGCTTAGCCTTTTCAATACTCCAGAACCAGTTATTATAAGTAAAACATTTTTTATAGTAATAAATGTTATTTTTAAACTCTGTTGATAATGTTTTACATTTTATGTTACCTTATATCTTCACTGGTTTTAACCCGATCTAAGTCATTTCTTTTTTGTTTAATAGTGTTTATCTAATGGTAGTATTATTTAAATTTAAGGTACAAATTCGACCGCTAAGGGCTGAATCGTCACAATAAAGTTTCTATAATTTTGATTTAATTTGATTAAATTTGTTCTGGCGTATTCACCAAATAATATGTGAAACTAGTTCAGGTATTGGGCTCAAACCGTTACAAAAATAAATATAAGATTTAAGACAGTATGTCACAGAGGCAAACGTTGGTATGAGACCGATAATGGCAAGTAATATCAATAAATACAGGGTGTTTCTAAAATATGGTTCGAAATTTCTGCTGTGTTTAGAACTCATTAAAATAAGCCAAAAATTCCCTATTAACATGTGCCCTAAAACGCACCCTTAAAAGGGCTCAAACAAAACTGTTTTTTTTCTGTTATTGATTAAACGGTCGTAAATAAATAGACAAAAAAATGTATGGGTCTTACATAATTTTTTACGTAATTTTGAAAATTTTACATAAAAAGTATAATCTTTGTCCAAATCGATATTTTCGAGGGTTTTCGAGTAAATTGACTTTGAAAATTACTCTGCTCTTTAAGTTATTAGGCCAAAAATTACAAAAATCTCTTTACCATGGCAAATAAAAGACTGACGTCGCCACAACTCTTAACAATCTTAAGTCTTAAACTGTCAATTATGTTTTGTATTGTAGAGAAAATAGTAAAAAAAAACATAGCACATTTTATTCAACGTAAAACGGTATATAACACATTTTTTTCTATTTACCTTAGACCGTTTTGTCAATAACAAAAAAAAGTTTTGTATTAGCCCTTTTAAGGGCATATAACTTCCTAAGGGTGCGTTTTGGGGCACATGTTAACAGGGACTTTTAGGTTTATTTTAATGAGTTCTATACACAGCAGAAGTTTGGACCTCTATTTTAGAAACACCCGGTATATATGATTTATTAAGTATATCATTAACGTTTCAAGGGCATTAGTCAAATATCACATACTTTCATAACTTTATATTTATTCCCCGATTTCTCGAAAACACCTTCACCCTTTTCGATAATTTGAACTGTATTCTATTAAATAATAATAAGTTGTTAATTTATCTAAAACTTAGTACATGTCTTTTTTCAGAAAATCGGAAATATCATTACAATAAAATTAATTTCGGCATGGATTAGAAAATAAGGTTTAGCTGTTAATTATTCTTAAATGATATGTTAACCTACCTACACGCTTTTCGCATGTTTTTTTGTTATTCTTTGATGTTTTGCACTAGAGGATCCTTAGTGTACGTTATAGCTCTATAATTAATGGTTTTATATATTTGCTCATTTAAACTTTATTTTGTTTCGAAATACAATATTACAAACAGTTTCTGAATATTTCGCAACATAAGGCAATTGAATGTAATAAAAATTGATGAATAAGTATGATTACTAAATGTATGAGGAATCAAACTGAGATATAATTAAAAAATATTTAAATTAACCAAATATTCTAATTCACTGGCAGTTCAAATATGGCCTCATTGGATTTGGAGTGTAGTCTAGAAAAATGTGCCAAATTATCAAGAATGTAGATAAACATCAAATTATTGAAAAATTAAAATAAAAAAATCAGTTTTTTGGAAACAATTAAAAAATTAGTAGTTGTTAATAAAATGTATAAATGATTCGTTAAGAGGGAAACAAATTCTTAATAAAAATGTCCAAACTATACCTTTATTATTAATAATTTTTATTTAATTAAATTTTAATTATGAATACATCAAGAATTTTATAGGATTAGCTGATGGGAAATTCAGATTATTCAAGTTATGCGTAGCTGATCATGCTCATTTGGTCGCTTAACTCTTTGTATCGGTGATGCGTAGCTCAAGAAGAGGTCTCCAAACGTTTTTAATTTGGACGCTGTTCTCGCTAAATATATTCTCATTCCAGATTATGTATGCTCTTCTTTGTAAATTACCTTTGGCTAGTCCCAGTTGATGTTATGGTGTTGGGTCCATGAGTGATTAGCTAATCCAGACTCTGTTAACTTCCCCCTTTCAGTAGCTATGTGATGCTCGTTAACTCTGGTGTCCAGTGGTCGCTTAGTCTCCCCAATGTAAAGATTGCCACATTTAGATGTGAAATCAACCATGATGATGATAGAAGTCCAAGGAAACTTCGAGGAACGAGTTATAATGTCCACTAGCTTCAGAATAACAAAGAAATTAGCGTCAGTATATTAAAACATACCTACGTTTAACTTGTCATAGGTCAGTTATTTTGACGGATTCTAATCAGCGAGATTTCGTTCTACTCGGAAATATTCAAGATTTCAGAATTTTACGTTAAAGCTATACAGAGTGACCTAAGAGTGTACCAGCATGTTTTAAAAATTTGTCATTGTTTAAGCATTGATTTTATAATTGATTTCAAAAACATGGAGTACTCTGACAATGTCAATTGTTTTTTTAACAAGCCAAATTTAATTAAATTCGGTCCATAAATAAAAAAGTTATAAGGTGAAAATAAAATTCGTTTTTCTTTGGACAACCATATACAGTGATGGGCAAATGTGTATAACCAAGCAAATATCTCTGGAATTATTAGAGATATCAAAATGAAATTTGGAAGGTGGATACTGCAGTAGATTGCCTATTTGTTTCCAATTTTTTTTACAATTTTGAACTTCCTGTTTTACCGGAAGTAATGTCGATTTTAAAATTTGCAATGAAACACCCTGTATAGTATTTTAGTTTCTGATGAAACATTTTATTGCGAATACAAAAATATCGGGTTTGATATTGTTTACTTCAATACCTACCGAGATATTAACAGGAAAGTAATTAAGGAAAGTAAAAATCTATTACCCAATAAAGAAATACATAATTATAATTATTAACTAAATCTAAGTGATTTTCAAAACATTAAAACTTAACTAAACTTAATGTATTAGATGTTCAAACTGAGCACCATTTACTTCTTGACAATAAGTAAGTCGGTTTTTAAATTCTCTAGTAACATTAGCTATTACTTCTGGTGTAATTCTCTGGATGTCTTGAGTTATTCTTGCAGCTAATTCTTGCAAATTATTTCATTATCAACATAAACCTTAGACTTTAAGTAACCCCACAGAAAATAGTCTAGTGGATTAAGGTCGGGACTTCGTGCAGGCCATTCATAAGTACTCCTTCTTCCAATCCATCTGTGATGAAATGTCCAATCTAAATGATCTCGAACAATGCGAGCGTAATGGGGTGGTGCTCCATCCTGCTGAAACCAGATATTATTTGGTAATTGTCCATTTACCTCCAATGCCGGAATAACTTGTGTCTCCAAGAGCTGTAAATACCTATCTCCGTTTAAAATTTCTTGTAGTAAGAAGGGTCCCAAGATTCTGTTGTTATAAATGCCGGCCCAAACGTTGCATTTTCGGGGATGTTGTGTATGAGCCTCTTGTACACAATTAGGATTACTTTGCGACCAGTAGCGGCAGTTATGTCGATTAACCGTACCATTTAAACAAAATGTAGCCTCGTCTAAAAACACCACATTTCTTATAAAATTATTATCACGCTTACAAATATCCATCAACGTTTCATAAAATTGCAAGCGTCTGTCGAAATCGTCTTCGGAGAGTTCTTGAACGAGGCGAATTTTGTATGGATGATATTTTTGTCACCTTAATATCCTTCCTACTGAACGACGGCTAATTCGGTCGGTAGTGGATAAGTGAGGATTTTCTTCCAAAGATATAGCAATATTTTGACCTACACCTTCATTATTTGCACTTTTTAACCGTCCACTTTTTGGTAAATTGCTAACTGTTCCACTTGTGTCGTACCTTCGCAAAGTTTTCGTCACTACTGAACGGAATATTTGCGTATTCGGATGAACAATGTTAAAAAGGTCACAAACTTCTTGATGCGTCCTTTTCTCTCCCCATACCCAATCATCATTAAGATTTCTATTCTTTCTCTTTCACTTAATTCGGCCATTTTACGATCAAATTAAAACAATACACTCTTTTTACGTTCAAATAAAAAAAAAACTAATTACTTATTTTGACAACTACATCACTACATCACTTCTGCAATGAATTTCATGGACAACTAAACTTGATTCAGATTTAAATTGCGCCTGATTTAAACAAACGCACGTGTATTCGACTATGGAACAAGCAGTGCTGTTGGCTGTGACGGTATAATGCCACCGATTGGCCAATAGAAATACAAATCCTTACCGAGCGGTTTGTTTATATCGGGCGTAAATGAAATCTGAACCGAGTTTAGCTACCATCGAATTTTTCCTTTCCTTAGTTAGTTTTCTATTAATATCTCGGTAGGTATTGAAGTAAACAATATCAAACCCGATATTTTTGTATTCACAATAAAATGTTTCATCAGAAACTAAATTACTATACAGGGTGTTTCATTACAAATTTTAAAATCGACATTACTTTCGGTAAAACAGGAAGTTCAAAATTGTAAAAAAAATTGAAAACAAATAGGCAATCTACTGCAGTATCCACCTTCCAAATTTCATCTTGCTATCTCTAATAATTCCAGAGATATTTACTTGGTTCCACAAATTTGCCCATCACTGTATATTACTGTGCGTGAGCTTCGTATCCATCGGGTTGAAATCACGTAACTTTACACCAGTGTAGCAGTGTGCTCAAATCATTTCTTCAAATAAATTGAAAGAGTTTTCAGGAACTCTCAATGTAACCAGGAAGATTGCCAACTGATGTTGAGAAAGTAATAAAACCAGGAATTGATTTTGTAATATCTTTTATGTTCAGTCTTTTAATAAAATTCAGCTTATTCTCTGGGATATGAAAACTCTGCATATATCCCAGGCAAATATCAGAAAGATGTGTCGTGAAATTTCCAATAATATATGATTTTCTCGTACCTACTGACAGTAATAAATATCTGCAGTAGAGAAGTAACAACATTTTTCGATTTAGAAGCAATTTCAAATGCTGATAAGATAATTTTTCTATGACAACTATCTCTAGCTGTCGTGACAGAAGCTTAGTTGAGAGGTAGATTTGGTATAGACCTAATATTTTACACTTCACTGGGTACTTTTCTCACATATATTCCTTTGTAGTCATGGTCTGATATAACTTTTACACAGAGCGATGGCAATTATTTCTTCATATAAGGGTAAGAGATGACTGTGATTTTTACAATCAACTTTGTTTAAAATCAAAAATGCTTTAAAACTTGTGTTTTGGATGCTATTGGTATTTGTTTATGCTCAAAATTAAGCATGTAACGTACTACAACTTCACTACAAAAGAAAAAGAACAAAAATTAGAAATTTCAAGGCCACGGTACTGACACCAAACTGAAATATTTAAAATACTTGCCTACTTTAAATTCTTAAAATAATTAAACACATGATAAATTATAGGACTTTGATAATCATAACGAGACATTTACGATATTCTCTTTCTTGATTTTAACAATCTTTAAAATTTATAAACAGTAGAATTAAAATTTTTATAATAGTCTATGAATAAAACAAAGTTTAACATTAGTTAAATCTATTATTCCTTTCTACCAATCAATATTTGGGTATAATTGCAGCATAGTTGGATGAATTATACAATAGCTTTTAGTAATAAAAAGGACGACTCTATAGAAATTTTTACATTTAGTTTGAAAAACGAAAATCAGACATCCAACGGTACCGACATTTTGGCTATATTTTTATTCATGAATACTTATACTTTAATGTCAACGGTAAAGTACTATTAAATTTATCATATTTATAATGTTCTGATCAAAAAATTTCATGTTGAGAAATAAATAACATAGACATCAAAAATCACAGTTCGCTAAGAATCACCAATAAATTCTTTGGTCCATTTTCTGATGAAGTCGATTTAATAGAAGCTGTAACACTTATTGATTTTTTTTTGTCTGTCCGTGAGGTATTAACACGGAATCATGAAGGGGGGGGGGGAGGGGCAAAATTAGATTTATGGTATTTCATTGTTTTTTTTTACAACATATGTTTGATACTCTCGTAAACTCTGGTTTGGTAATGAAAGACAAAATAACAAAACCTTTACACTATAGTAACTAAACATAAAAACTAACTGCTATTATAATTGGTTGTCACTATAATAAGGTCACAACGTCTTCAGAAAGTTTACTATAGTAATCACACAAAAATTCAAGAACAAGGATTACGATAATTGTTTCAGTCTTCACTTGATGAAAATTCATTTTTAAGATTACTTAAAAAACAACAAACAGTTGTTTAAATTTTCACTTTTTATTTCTTTAAATTTGACATATGTTTCGCCAAGTCTGGCTTCATCAGAAATTGGAAATACACATCGACAATTACAGTTACTACACAACTACTTAAACCAAATACACCCCAACATAAAATTCACACTTGAAACAGAAACAGATAACACACTAAATTTCCTAGACCTAACAATTAAAAGGCAAGACACCAAACACACATTCTCCATATATCATAAACCATCACACTCTGACTTTACCATCCACTATAGTTCACACCAAAAAATCTCCCAATTTTTACAGAACAGGAACATATATACAGCCTTTACAACAAACAACAATTTATCTAGACATATAAGAAACAACAAAGACAAGACTGACAAAAATTCTAATTCGGGTGTCTATAAGTTGAACTGTAGTAGTTGCCCCAATTTCTATATTGGTCACACTGGAAGATCTTTCAATCAAGACGTCGTGAACACACTAGAGCTTTCGAAAATCAACAACAAAACAAATCCACATTTGCGGACCACTTATTGAAAGAAAACCATGTACCTCAGAATGCACTTGAAATTTTACATTTACAAAACAAAAGTAAAAAATTATATCTGCTTGAATCACTAGAAATTAATAAAAACAAAAATTCTCCTAATCTACTAAACGACCAAACTGATACCAATTCATCTCCATTAATTAATCTTAAAATCCATCTCTAGATAATATTATATTATTAACATCTATTGTGAACAATTTCATAAATGTATAATTTAACTGACCTATATCCAAGCCGACTTCTTCCGAAATTCCCCAGAATTAAAACCTTTTAATCATTTTATTACCTTACCTGTAGTTCCTTTGTATGTAATATAAATTTAGCATTCATTGTATTTCCAATTTCTGATGAAGCCAGACTTGGCGAAACATATGTGAAATTTAAAGAAATAAAAAGTGAAAATTTAAACAAGTGTTACATTTACGTATTTTAATATGATTTTTATTTGGCATTATAAATAGTCAATCCCAATGTCTTTAGTCTGAGAATTATTTGTTACATATTTGTTATAGTTCAGGGATGTCAAGCCTTTTTAACCTACTTCTAAAAAGGAGGAGGTTATTAATTTAAACTGCATTATATTAAGGAACATTACAGCAATGTACCATATAATTTTCTATAACATGAGATTCAGGGTTTTCCAGAAAATCAGAAAAAACGTAAACAATGACTAGATTTCAGTGAATTTCAATGAATTTTAATTGTTTTCTCTAAAACGGTTCAAGCAATTTGAATATTATAAAATATATTCTACAAAGATATGTTAGAGCTTGATTCCGTATATTTTTCTATAATGCAAAACATAGCATTTTTCTGAAAATCGGAAAAACGTGTGCAAAAAAAAAATTTAAACATCAATGTAAATGTCAAATTTTCATCATAAATATCTAATCTAAATGTCAAGATAGGCCATGAAAGTATGTCGTACAGGGTGTTTGTAATAGTTTTCATTTTGATTCATTTGAAGTCAGTTCTTTTAGATACGAAGTTAAGTTACGAGGCTTATAGTCGAGTGAAATGACAGAAAATATTCCATTAGTGTATGGAAACGAAAAATTTGTATGCGATCTTTTCTATATCGTATACGGTTGTAGGTCTATTTGCGTGTGACCGTGCATGTGATATTAGGTGGTACATAAGCAGTTGCATATATAGGATAGTTGAAATATCAGGTGGTCCAAAAAATATTGTGTTGAGTTTTACGTACGTAGTTGCGTATACAAGGTGGTTGAAATAAGAGTGGAGTAAAATTATATTTATACAGAGTTAAATAATAAACGTTAAAAAAAAGTTAAATAAGCATATACAGTAAGGATATTTACGTTATAGGGCCGAGTATAATTACAGTTACACAGAAGGGTTAAAAAAATGCAGTTGAATATATAGGAGTAGAATTAGAGTTATACAGGGTGGTTAAAAAAAAGTTGTATAGTCTATAGAAGTAAAATTGTTATTCAGGATGTATCAAAAATTTGTTATAAAGGCATAAGCAGTTAGGATATTTGAATTATAGGTTCAATATAGTCTTGAGATGAGTTCAACAAATTTTAGAAGCAGTTGCATATACTGAGTTGTTGAAATAAATGGTAGAGTAAAATTATGGTTATAAAATGTGATTAAAAAATGTGAAAAATTTTGTTATATAGGGTAGACCATAAGTAGTGGCATAAATACAATACTTGACATATGGGTCGAAGTAAAATTATAGGCATACAGGTACAATTTAAACAATAGATAAATAGAAGCAGTCGATAGTGTGGTGATTTATACTTTAAAACCACCCTGTGTGGTTTTAAAGATATCAGGACGGTTGCAATATTGTATTATAGTTGTACAGGGAGGTTCAGAAAATGGTAGATAAATAAGTTATATTGGGTGACCAATACAGAGAAGCAAATACAGTGTGATTGCAATATGGGGTGAATTAAAGTTACACTTGTATAAAGTGGTCCAAATAATAAAGCAAATGAAAATAGTTAAAATATATGTGGAAAAAATATAAAAAGAATACAAATTAGAGAGAGGAGGAGAAAGAGAGAGAGAGATAAGAATGCGCTAAAATATAAATTATATTTCGTAAAATGTTAATTATGAGAATTTAAAACTGATTAGTTCAAATAAACATTCAGTAATAAATAGCAATGCAACTTAATTGACTTTTGTTTTATTTCATTTCTCCCCTTAAATATTTTCAATGGCCCCACTCTTCCATTTGGTTAATTTTTCTATAAGTTTACCTTATCGCTTTTTAGATATACTTTTGTCTTTTACTCTTATACTTGTACGTATTGAATACACTAAAAAAATATTACTTTAAATTTTTTTTGGTTACAGGCATTTCCCAAATATATCCTTATAATCATTACCGTGTCTATTAGATGGAAGCCTAAAATTTTTCTTGCGAGTTTTCAATCGTCAATATGTTGATTCGTTGGAAGAACAAGGACAAGGAGAAGGATAAATGTGACAAATCGTCGAATCAGAAGCAGAGCAGCAATTCAACGTCGAAAAAGAAGAGGAAATTCGGCAGGGACGGAGGTAAGTGCCATCAGAATTCAATCAATGTGACATTTAATGTGTTGCCAGAAAATTGTTGAAAGCATTTGAAAAACATGGAACGGTTCCAAAAACTTTTCAAATGGGACGGCAATTTTGCTTTATGCTGGGTAGTTTGAGATTTCTTGAAGCACATTGCTGCATTATTCTGGGGAATACGGAATGTTTTTTATTTAAATTGAGTTGTTTTCTTATTTTATATATTTATTGATATTCTGCAGTATCACAGCAGCTGACATCTGGTAATAAAATAAAGTATTTTGTTATTCAAAACTTAGATATGCGTGTTTATTTATAGGAGTTAGAACAGTGATTTCTATTAGAAAACTCAAAAATTGAAGTCGAATTTCATATGAACTTGATCTTCAGAGAAATTCTCATACTTTTTTACTAGCAAGAGTGCTTTTTAACCGACTTCAAAAAAGGAGGAGGTTCTCAATTCGGTTATATTTTTTTAGACTTTGTTACTATGAACCGATTTCATTTTTTTTTCATTTTATAGAATATACTTCTAGATTGGTCCCATATTTTTTTCAAGTTTTTCAATGACATGGAAAGTCATTTTGCAAAATGTCGGAAAAATCTTGTAACCGACTTCTTAATGTATCATAATATATGGTGAATGCGCTGGTATTAAACTATTTTAGTTGTTCTTATTCGAAATCTAGGATAAAATTAAGTTAGAATAGTATCGAAAATTTTCTTATTAATAATATTTAGAAAATAATAAGTTAGTCTCCATAAAAAAATTGCAGTCTTGAAACCTACAACGCAATCATCACATGTTACTTTTATCAATAACTGTATACGAGGTTTGTCAAAAGGTTGCATTTTCCTTAATAGTGAAGGATCTACCATTTTTTGGGGCAATATCGAAACTGGTTATGAATTAATGTTAATTAACGTTTTCAATGAAAAAAAGTTGCCGATTTTAAGATGGGTAAAAGCTTACGAGTGTCATGTTAATTTGAGGAACACATGAAGGTTATACAAGTTTATCGTTATCCATTATACAAGATGGTTAAAATAATGTTATATGTAGCCAGTAATTATACAGGTTGGTTAAAATACGTTAGAAACTAAATGTTTTGTTGTTGTGTGGCATATAAGTAGTTGCATATACCGAGTTAGAATATAAAGTGGGGTGGAGAGAAATTGTAGTTATACAGGTTGGTTAGAAAAAATCTAGATAAAAAATTATATCGTGAAACCCACAAGCAGTTGATTACATATGATAATTGAAAGGTAGGGTGGAGTAGGACATTTGTTATACAAGTTATTTTAAAAATGGTAAAATAATATTATGCTTGTAGGGTAGCCCCTTAGCAAATAATAAACAAATAAAGAATGGAGTATAAGGTAGAGTGGAATTATGTTTAACAGGGTGGTTAAAAAAATGTTAAATTGGTTGGCTATTGGCAGATGCATATACAGGTTGGTGACGTATATGCTTGAGTATAATTATAGTCATGCAGCTTGATTTAAAAAATGTTGCTATATTTGTAGCCCATAGGCAGTTGCATATATAGTGTGGTTGCAATATAGGCTGGAGCAGAATTGTAGTTTTACAGGGTGATTTAAAAAATTTTATTTAAATAAATGTTTTATTGGGTACCGTACAATGTGTTATATTCATATATATGATGGGTCGAAATATAGGGTGGAATAGAAATTAATGTATAGTAGGTGGTTAAAAAAATTCCAACCAAAAAGTGTTTATAGTGTCGCCACAGGCAGTCGCATATACAGAATGGTTGAAAGATAGAAAGTTATTGTTATACAGAATGATTGGAATATAAAGTGTTATAGTTATATAGGATGGTTCACAAAATGCGGTCCATAAGCATATAGAGAGAGGTTGAAGTATATTATGAAGTGGAACTATTGTAAAGAGTATCTCAATAAATGTTAGAGAATTGAAATTAAACTGATTCAATTTTCTCAGGATACATTTATTTATTTACCTTGAATTTGCGAGTGAAGTTCTGTTACCCAAAATTTAACATATTGATATTTAAAAATATATATTCCTCCAGTTTTCACAGAATAATCTGCGTGATCCGGAACCTATAATAAAATCGTCACGTGTCAGTTTTTTCAGTTTTATAGGAGATTTGTCAAAACATTTGAATTTTGTCTAATAATAAAGTATCTACTATTGTTTTATCTATAAAAAAATGTTATAAAACAAAGTTAGCAACAACTGAAACATGCATCCAGTTACGCCAGCTTAATTTCATTAAATTTTCTATAACTTAAAACAAATTGTTTTCTAAAAATCTGAAAATATGTGCAAATAACTGTAAACATCAATGTAAATGGAAAATTTTCATCATAAATATCTAGCTTAAATGTCAAGATATGGCATGAAAGTATATCGGATGGGTGTTTGTAATAGTTTTCATTTTACGGGGCTTACAGTCGAGTGAAATGTCACAAAATATTCCATTAGTGTATCAAAAAGAAAAATTGTTAGGTGAGCGATCTTTTCTATTTGGTATATGGTGGTAGGTGTGTGTTAGTATGTATGGGTGCATAGAATTTCAAACAGGAAGCAATGTGCGCAGTTGGAAATATAGGGCGAAGCAAAATTACGGTTATACAGGTGGGTTAAAAAAATAAATGTGATATTTGGTGGTAAATGTGCAGTTGCATGTATAGGATGGTTGAAATATAAGGAGGAATACAACTAAAGTTATACAGGGTGGTTGAAAAAATGTTGTATTGGGTGGCACAAGATGGTTGAAATAACAGTGGGGTAAAGCTATAGTTATACAGAGTTAATCAAAAAACTTAAAAAAGTGAAATAAGCATATGCAGAAAGGATATTCGCATTATAGGGCGGAGGTTTCATTTGTTTATTTAGCGTATGGCAATAATATACGCATGAACTGGTCTTATAATATAAAAATAGGAAATTACATTTAAACGCTAACAATACACAACAACAAGAATAAGACAGAGTAAAAACAGAAACAGATCATTTGTAAATAACAAGTCCACACATAGGAATCACAAACTAACAGATAGGTTCTTTATCCATTCAGTCGCTGCAAGAGGGGGAGTATATATATCCGTTATTGTGCCCTGGTAGGCCGTAAGTTTACAGTCTTGGTATATATGTTTGACTGTTTGATAGGCTGTCCCGCATTCACAATTGTGCGTGGGTTGTTTATTCCATTTATACAGCATATCTGCGCAGACGCCGTGTCCCGTTCTAATATCTAGGGTTTGCCGTCTTTCTCATATGTTGCGAGGTAAATCGAAACCCGCAGGTTCCTCATGGATGCTCACATACTCGAGTACCTCTGGAGGGGCATCCTCCCTCCAACCTGCATCCCATTCTTGGAGGACCCCAGAAATCACTTTCATGCAACGCTTTCGCAGTCCTGATTGGTGGATGTCTGGATTTCAGTCTGGTGAGGCAAGCAGTTGGTATATACTCATGGATGGGCAACCCCGGGATATCCATTATTTTCTCGTATTCTCGTAGGAGAGCTTCTTTCTGTCGGATATTTGGCTGTTGCTCAGCAGTTGCTCCCCATGAGGTTCCACAGAGCTTTTCCAGAATGTTATTCCTCGTTTGAATTTTTGCAGGCGTGTTCTCTATATATTAAAAAAGAGTTGTTCTGTCCAGTCGTAATGAGCCCTAGGTTCATTTTGTGTTCGGATATATAACCTATGATGGCGTTCACCATTCCAGAAACAATTTCAGGCTCTTGAATTAGCCTGTTTATTTTCCATTTAGATGAAAAAAGGAACACTCTGTAATTTGCCCCCAGAGGACTTGGAACTAGTCTCCATTATTTTATAATAATAATCCAACGTAAACTTCAGGTCAGATCTTGTTCTATACATCTATCTCTTTGCTGCATCAAAACTTTAACGTTTCACCGCTATAGCTAGATCATCGGCGTTCGCAAATTTATGTGCAGTTGTTGCAGGAAGATCAGCGGTGTATAAATTACAAAGGACAGGAGCAATTACGGAGCCCTGAGAAAGGCCATTATTTAGAATTCTCTGTTTGCTGGCTTTGCCGTTCATGATCACTTGGAATTTTCGATCATAAAGCATGTTATTCAAGAGCCTTCCAAGTTTTTTTACAGGGAATCACATGCAGAAACTTATAAAGGATACCTCCTCTCCAGACTGTATCATAGGCAGCTGTTATATCTATGAATACAGCCGTGGTTTTAAGAAATTCCTGGTATCCTGATTCAATGAATGTTGTCAGCCTTATCACTTGGTCCGTGCAGCTTCTACCTGGTCTAAATCCTGTTGATGAGAAACTCATTGTGAACTCCATCAAATCCCGGAGCCTTTCCTACTTTTAGGCTGAGAGTCGCTGCACATATCTCATCGATGTTAAATTCTCCAGAGAACCGGTTAATTCTAGGCTTGACGGTTTTAATGCCTTTAGTTCTCGTTTTATCATTTTGGTATGCTGGCGATCTTGAGGAGCTCTTGACAGGTCAACTATTAGAGTAGCTATGTTGTTCGCTGTGACTGCAGTTTGGTTTCGGGTAGCGGGTCGACTAGCACCAAGCTTCTTGAGTAGATTCCAGGCTTTACGGCTTGAGTGCTTAAAGTCAGTATTTGTGGTGGTCTCTATCCATTTTAGTTTTCGAGCCGCATTAAGAGAATTCAGAAGATCATCAGCTATCTCTGGATCACGACAGGTTTCAAAAAATGTTAGAAGCAGAAATTATAGGTATACAGGGTGATTTAAACACTAGAAAAATAAAAACAGTCAATAGGGTGAAGAGGATTAATACTTATACAGGACAGTTGCAACATCGAGTTGAATTATATTTGTATAGGGTGATTCAGAAAATGATAGTCATAAAATTTATGTTGGGTGGCCAATACACAGAAACATATACAGGGTGGTTGCAATATGGGGTGAATTAGAGTTTCACTCATGGAGAGTGGTCCAAGTAATGAAACAAATAAAAAATATATATGTGGGTAATATAGAAAAAAATACAAATAAGAGAGGGGAGAATACTTAAAAATAATCAATAAAATTGTACGTTAGATCAGAAAAAAAGAATATATGTCAAACGATTTTTATTTTAAGCCAGTTGAAGTCGGTTCTTTTTTAAATTTAAATTATTTCTTTTCTTAATCAGATCCTCCAGTACTTCTGACAACTGTTCTGTGTGTGGTTTTTGTCTGTTCTCTATTCCTAAAGATTCTATAGCTGCTTCAAGTAAGGTATTCTTCAAATGCCGATAAATTTCTTCAGAACAAAATAATGTTTTACTTCTTTTTAACAATCTCCTGCGACTTTGTTTAATTTTAACAGAGGCGGTGTTCCAGTTGGCTGTATTTCACAGCGCTTTACCCTGGTGGTGACCACTACACAGGTCTCCATTTATAGGTTAATTATTATTAGATAAGGAGTCGCTCTGTCATTTCAATAACATTCTATCCTTAATTATTCCATTCGACTGGGAAAGATAATAATATTCCATTATCATAACAATGGCCGTAATAATTTCCCGACCGATGTATTCTTGAAGGACGGTTTTCATTTTAGCAGAGCTCAGCAGTACGATTCTCGGTGTTCAACGAGTTGGGTTTGGAATTCAAATCGAATGTCTTTTCAGTAACTGCAAACGTATTTTACGGCACATCGATTCCTCCAGGAGACGAACCGACACACCGAGAAGCGGAAATCATATTTAAAGTCGTGCCTCTTATTGCTCGCCAGTAGATTATAGAGACGAATAGAGAAGCGGTAGATAATCCGAAGGAAAATTGCAAGAAAATCTTTCGTCAAGTTGTAGATCTCTCAAAAGAGATGGCGAGGGCTATGGCGAGCGGAATGAGATTATTTCAATTTTGATTGAAATTGAGTTCGGTGTTGGGAAGTTTCCCCTCTGGTGAGGACGTAGAGTCGGGAATTCGTTGAAGTATATGAACTTGTAATGTTTCCTTTGATGATTATTGTGTATACCGGTCCCGGCTATAGTCTCGTGTTTTACTTATTTCACAAAATGAATTTCTTCGCCGTATAGTGATGTGTTTTTACTGTCTAGTTCATCGAAAATGAACCGAAAGGCATAGCAGTCAGGAAAAGATGTCGAAAAAACCCTGAAGCAAGAAGATTTTGAACGGGGGTCAAGTGATACCTAATTGAAAAGCCTAAAGGTGCTGTTTTCTTTTTGAAAGTTTTCATCGGCATTCACAAAATATTTCCTATACAGAGTAGAACACAACAATAAAGTTTGATGAAGTAGTAGATGAGTACCCAATGAAGGATTTTAGATTTTCTTGGCACAGACTTCAAAAATATACTAGATTGGTAGGTAATTAATTTGTACAGAATGAGCACCTTTTAATGTTTACATTTTTTACTTCCTGGGTAGGTACCTAACAACATTGAATGTGTTATTTATTTGCTAGAGTTGTATTTTGTTATAATTATTTTTAGCTTTTTAGTTATAGGTTGGAAGTCAGGTTATATATTTTTTAAATGTTTTATTTTCAACTTTTTAGTTTTTTTGAACTCAGGTAGTTTTCATTCTTTATTTTTTATTTTGTATGTATAACCTTTAATAAACAGGACCAGGTAACATCAAAAGTCCTCAACATTACACAATCATACATTCTTCATTTAAAATGACAGGTAAATGTTTACGAACAAAATGTACTAGTACGGGTTGACTTAATAAGCCCAAAATATATTTATGCCTTATGGACCACTCCATGTAACCTTTTTTTCAACTTTTTTTTGACGACTTTACATAACAATAAATAATTCCACTCCACCCTATGTACCAACCATCTTGTACATACGACTGCTCACGGACAATCATAAATTTGTTAGCTGCCTTCTGTAAACTATAGGACGGAGTAGAATCCATCCCATATTTACGGAGTCAAATCCGTCCTATATTTCAACCATAGTATATTGCTCCTTGTGGGCTACCCCATAAATTATTTCTTTTTGAACATTTTATATTATCGCCCTGTGTAACATTAATTCCTCTCCACACTTTATGCAACTTCTTATGGGCTATAAAATGAATATTTTTTAAATCACACTGTATAAATATAATTCAACTCCAGCATATATTTCAACCATCCTGTATATGATTTGTTTACGTTGACATCATATAACAGTTTTTTAATCACCCTATATAATTTTAATTTCACATTTTTCCAACATTTTTTTACCACCAAACGTCCTGTCTACCCTATATTCCAACCATGCTGTATATACGGCTGCCTATGGACCAAGATCATTCTACTCCGTCCTATATTTCAATCATCATATCAATGCAACTCCTTCTATCACTTGACTTTATGATATGATATAAACGTATAAACGCAACAGTTTAGAGTTTGACATGTGTTGTCACTGAATTTTCTATTAGGCCGGGAAAATGTGACAACCAAAAGCACCGTCTTCGCAAAATGGAAAATTTTTCATTTTAATAGGTATTTGCCTGGTATACAAACAAAACAAGCTTGGTACTCATTGATTTAAGGAGCCGAAAATACTATGCCTTACTACCTATATGCTTGAGATGTACATAGAAAATTTTCAAATTCGCAATTAAAACTTCCTGTGCCTAATATTCCCTCACTATTATGTTGGAATTAAAATATTTATGAGAAAATGTCCGTTATGTCATTTCGATGAAATTTTTGATAAGAATTTTGGAATTTTCAGCGATTTTCCGCAAAACTGCAAGTTGCACGTCGCAGAAAAGTATATGAGATCACCTAGGGATCTTCCTTAATAGATTAAACGTTAAAAAACATCCATAAGGAGTTTTAGAAAAATCGACCAATACGTTAGGGATATTGGTCGATTTCCATGCACGCATGTGTTCATTCGCAAATTTCATCACTTTACCAATATAATTCTTTTCCCAAATTTGAAGTTTCACCAATCCGGATATATATACTCTATTAAACAAGACCATATTCATTCAAAACGGTTCACCACAGGAGAAGAAAACAGGTAACATACATACAAAAAAAAATACGCGACGAATTGATAACCTCCTTCTTTTTGGAAGTCGGTTAAAAATGGTTGAAAATAAATACGAAAAATGTACGGGTCTTACACAACTTTTTACCTTTAATAACATTTCCTACTCCGTTTATCGACACGCAAATTAAATGCGTCATATTTAGGTTGGTGATAAGAGTTTTCGGCCGGCATTTTTTTAATTCAATTTTTTTTTACAAATTTCTCTGCAGATTTACAAAATCTTTACAAATTTACTTAAAAAATGTTATGTTTGTCCAAATCGATATATTCAATGGTTGCCGAGTAAATTGTGTTTGAAAATTACTCTGGTCTATAAGTTTTTATATCAAAAATTACAAAAATCTGTTTACCATAGCAGATAAAGGACTGACGTTGCCAAAACGCTTAACAATTTAAGTTATTGATAAACTGTCAATTTAGCTTTAAGTTCTAGTCACACCAGAAGTTTGGAACCCTATATTAGAAACACCCTGTATAAGAAGAAGTATAGAAGAAGTATATTGCTTTGAGTAAAGATACTGAAATTACATCATTTCACTACCAGACTTATTGCTTACTGGAGAGATACTGAACTTCAGTTACTACTCTATTAGCCTCTCATAGCTGTAAATCTTCCACAACTTGCAACAGAGTCGAAACGTTTCCTTAGGTACACACGAAACAAGTGTACGTTCCTGTTCCATAAAGTTTACAACGTTATTTCGGCATCATGCGCTGCTTAACTGCCAGCAGCTCTATTTTTCCTCCGTGCCACGTACAAACTTTGGAATACGTCGAACAAATGTGCGGCGTCAACTTTGTCTCACTTCAGCATCAATATCCAGCTCTAAAAACTCCGACCTGAACATCCAGATAAACGAAAACCGAAATGGGGAGACGGGGCACGGAAGCGGCAAGAGGATGCCATAATATCTTCTGTGAAAAATATTATCCTGGAGTATTGGTGAAGGCAGATCACATGTTTGGATAATACATGACCGCTCGTAACCTACTTTATCCAGGTACACGCTCAAAGGTGATGCGGTGGCGTAGCTGTAGGACCAGAGGCGTATCGCGGAATTAAGTGGGAGTTTGGGTGAGTGGGTGATGCTTTTGCATGTGGGATTGAGCCCAGATTATTAGTGAGATTATCTGCAACATGTGTGGAAATTGGTTTTTCTCTTGTTAATAACTCCTGCCAGTCTACAGAGGAGTTTTGTTAAAGATGCTATTGTGCTGTTCGTGGGTAGCTTGTTTCTGGTTTCGTTCCTATTGATGTAGCTTTTGTTAAAGATTGTTGCACTTAGTTTTGGGCATGTTATAAATATTTGTGCAGATACAAAAAATAATTTGAAAATTGTATTTAAACTTTGAACAACTATTAGAGCACATCTGCAATAAATCTGATTTTTCTTCATAGTTAAAGCCATCTTGTGATGTTGATGATTTTCAGTTTATAAGTGTTCAGCTTAATAGAAGTTGCTTTGTTGGTTCTCTGTCCCTGATATTTTCAGAATTCTTTGATTTGACATTCTTCCAAACTGTTAGTTTGTACGTGCATTGTTTTCTAATTCTTTCGATCCTGTTTCTTTTAGAGTGAAGTTGGTGCCAACTTATTCAACGATTTCGAAAATATAAAATTGGCATTCTTCCAAAGTGTTAGTTAGTTAGTTTATTTTTGTACGTCCCACCGTACCATATCCTGGAGTTCGCATCCTCTTCTAATCTCTTCTATACTTTTTCGTTTAGAGTGAAGTCATTCTTCTAAAGTGTTAGTGTCAAGTTTTTCAACTTGTACGTGCTCACCTTACCATGTCCTGTAAAAGAGAATCATTATAAGCATTTCAGATTTGAGATTATTTTCCCATCATTACTTCAGAAAGGGCTCTGATTAATTAGACAGAGCCGCATTATTAAGAATAACATACTATTAGCTATTCCTATTCAATAAGCATGAGTTCAATATCTTATTTTAGTAAACATGAATCAAATTTAATAACGTAAAAGGCAAGATATAAATTGACATAAATTATAAGTAATTAATTAATATTCAATATATTGGTGAATGCGCCAGTCGTAAGCTAAAACTAAAATCACCAGAATTACTTATGATGTAGTCTAGGATCCGGTATTAAGAAAATATACCCTCATCTGTTAATTAGATAAAATAATGTTTTATACGCTTATGTCAATGTTATGAATCAATAAAAACAAACCCTGCCACCATAGGTCTGCTACAATTAATATTAATTAATTAATTAATAATTAATTTATTTATAATGTTCACCTATTCATGTAAACTGCAGGAAGCGACCATAAACTTTTAATATTTTATAATGTAAGCCTTGTTGTGATAGGCACCCGTCTCTATGACTGCTACAGGTGTCTGCAGCCAGGTAAAAGCAGGTATAAAAATGTAAATTATTTCCCTCATCTGTTAATTAAAAATTTCCAGTGCTGAATTAAATCCCCTCAAATTCTAAACACAATAATGCTTGACAGTTGTATAAAAATCTGATGCAGCCAGAGATAAACAATTAAAAAGAAAATTGTGTTCAACAAACACAACCTTCAGACTTGGATATAGAAATAATTTACGGTTTGTACTTTCTACATCTGATTGGAGCAAACTTACCGAAAACATTTGATAAAGTAGCAGAATCGATTCTTATCAAACTTTGCTCTGCAAGTGCTTCTGAAATTCATATTATATTGGATAGATATTTTGAAGATTCTATCAAAAGCATTGAACGTGAAAACCGAATAGAATTTGACACTCCTTATTCAATTACAGCCCAGACCAAATGATTTTTTGGGGCATATGAAAAATTACCACTTCAAAAATGCTATCGTCAAGTTCCTGTCAGATTATTGGGAGACGCGAATACTTCCTGATAATTCTTAGTTTTTGCCAGAATCTTGAATGGTCGAGCTTTTCCTTTATTGTAAAAAGCTGCAGTATAATCGCAGCCTGTGTAGGCATGAAATGCAGGCATTGAGAGACATAACTGAGGACCCAATGTTAACGCTAACTCGAAACAGTTGATGCAATTCAATTCTCTGCTACTTTGGTTTTTAGACGATGACCCAGCTAGCCAAATTGTTTTGTCCAGAACTTTATGTATATTTCCTAGAATAACAATGAATACATCTGTATCAGTGGCTTTGACTAGTACTTTAGAATTTAGTGGTGGTTTATAAATGTGAAACATTATGCGGGTATCTGCCTCTTCATGGTGACAAAGTAAATCAACTTCTTCTAATAGGAGAAACATTTTTCATCAACTGTTATAAAAACTTTTTTGTTTTCCAAAGCTGTGATCATATAATCATTCTCCCAATAATCTGACAGGAACGTGACGATAGCATTTTTGAAGTGGTAATTTTTCATATGCCCCAAAAAATCGTTTGGTCTGGGCTGTAGTGGACCTTTAATTGAATAAGGATTGTCAAATTCTATTCGGTTTTTACGTTCACTGCTTTTGATAGAATCTTCAAAATATCTATCCAATATAATATGAATTTCAGAAGCACTTGCAGAGCAAAGTTTGATAAGAATCTATTCTGCTACTTTATCAAATGTTTTCGGTAAGTTTGCTCCAATCAGATGTAGAAAGTACAAACCGTCAATTATCTTATCCACCTCTGAAGGTTGTGTTTGTTGAACACAATTTTCTATTTAATTCTTTATCTCTGGTTGCATCAGATTGTTATACAACTGCCAAGCATTATTGTGTCTAGAATTTGAGGGGATTTAATTCAGCACTGGAAATTTTTAATTAACAGATGAGGAAAATAATTTACATTTTTATACCTGCTTTTACCTGGCTGCAGACACCTGTAGCAGTCATAGAGACGGCTGCCTATCACAACAAGGCTTACATTATAAAATATTAAAAGTTTTGTGGTCGCTTCTTGCAGTTTACATGAATAGGTGAACATTATAAATAAATAAATTATTAATTAATTAATTAATATTAATTGTAGCAGACCTATGGTGGCAGGGGTTGTTTTTATTAATTCATAACATTGACATAAGCGTATAAAACATTATTTTATCTAATTAACAAATGAGCGTATATTTTCTTAATACCGAATCCTAGACTACAACATAAGTAATTTTGGTAATTTTAGTTTTAGCTTACGACTGGCTCATTCACCAATATATTGAATACTATTTAATTATATTTATAGCAGATATCTTGCCTTTTACGTTATAAAATTTGATTCATGTTTACTAAAATAAGATATTGAACTCATGCTTATTGTATAGGGATGGCTAATAGTATGTTAGTATCGTATTATAATTTTTTATTTTCCATTTAATTTCATAATTTGCTCCCCAAAATGAATATTAGGGGTTTCTCCTTATTTTTCTAGTAAAGTTCAGGTGAGGCGCTATACCTGTATTTTTTTCAAAATTTTACAACTTATGGTTTCGGAGATAAGGGGGGGATGAGTATTTTTTTAAATAATTTTATTAATATTTTTTAATTAATTTTTAATTTATTTTAAAAATATGGAAAAAATATATTTTTTTTTGTCATAATGAGCCCTTTCATTTGATATATAACATGATTGGTAAGAAACAATTTTAATTTTATATTTTTTATTTAATTCTGTAATTTGCCCCCCAAACTTAAAAGTAGGGGTTTCTCCTTATTTTTCCAGTAAACTTCAGGTCAAACTCTATCCCATATTTTTTTCAAAACTTTACGTTTTATAGTTTCGGAGATAAGTGGGGGGAGAGGGGTAAATTTTCGTATATTTTCGTTAATATATTTTTAATTATTATTTTTTTAAATATGAAATAAAGATATTTGTGATCCTCATTTGATATATTACATGATGAGTTTGATTTTTTTTTATTTTTAAATTTTCATTTAATTCTATAATTTGCTCCCCAAAATTAATATTAATGATTTCTCCTTATTTTTCCTGTAAAGTTCGCGCAACTCCTGATCGGGTCACCAAACTGTACATTGATACCAAATTTCAACTTTTTCCGTCCAGTAGTTTAGGAGAAAATTGCTGTGATGTGACAGAGGCAGAAATCCTGAGTGATATTATAAGGGTATCCGTATATTGTATATACGGAACCCTAAAAATATGGGACCACTTCAGGATCAGAATAAGCTCAAGATATTGTATTTTCCTAAATTTTACGGTGTGGAGAAGAATTTTTCTCTGTTTACTCGTTTTAAGACTTCTTCCGTTGTTATGTGGACAATATAAGGGATCTTCGAGGTGTCATTCTTTTGTATGCAAGTTAATATACATAATATTTATTTTTTCTGGTCGGAAACCTTCATCAGTTGCGCTTCCCACAAAAGAACATTTATTTATATATCGATACTAACTTTATTTATGTATACAGTACATATAACTGAATTTAATAATGAAATCCGACATCCAGGAGTTTCAGGAAAATCTAGCTCACAAAGACTCCAGATCGGCAGTCGTACTATGATTAACGCCGTTTCCCTGTGGTTCCTAGGATAGAAATCACACGAAAAAATATTTTATTGCGAGATGAATTCCGACATCCAGGAGTTTCAGGAGTTAGCTGGATAGGGAATCGTACTGTGTGTAACGCCGCTTCCCTATGATTCCTATGATAGAAATCTCGATTTGGAGTCTGTGTAAGCTAGATTTTCCTGAAACTCCTAAATGTCGGAATTCATTTCCCGATAAAATATTAATATATCGTTAAATTATGCTATTATTTGGTTGTTATTCTCAGTGTCTGCAGGTGTTTACTTGATGTAATCTCTTGTTTCGATAGGTTGGTAGTTTATGCAGTTTGTAATAATTTTTCTGAATGTTTTATATAGTTGGGAATGAGTGAGCGTAATGACATTCAGTCAAAAAACACTCTTAATTTTTTCATTCTCTCTCAAGTAGACACCGAAGTTAAAATTATAGTGTCAGGGTCTTCAGAGACCATGAATGTCCTTAATTGGTGAAAACTCGAAAGTAACTTTGGAGATTACATCTTATATGTGATTTTAGTTAAACATGTCATTTGGATCCTCTCTACTTGTGAGCGATCAAATGAACCGATACTGACTCCCATTGTAATAAAAATGACCTGGAATTCCGACCGTCTCATTTCCCCATTTGAACTTGTGATAAATGTTTTATTATCAATTCTTTCATTTCTTTTTGCGGATCCCTCTCCCTGCGCCACTGACCGTACATGCGCCGAGCTTCGGCAACCGACACATCGGATGCTGCTGTGTGTGGTTGTCTGGAACAGCGAGCGCTCTAACAACAGGTTTATCACCTAAAGTCGAACCGTCCCAATTTCGCCTGTTGTGTCGGCCGCGAGGCAGGCAGGAGGTTTCGGGGCGAGTTTTGCGTGTTCTTTAGATGATGCTCTAATTAAAGTCGTTCCGTGGACCGTCTGGATGACCAATTTCGGATGTCGGTGTAGATAATAATGGATAATTGTGGATGAGTGGAAACATTTCTCGGAAAAGTTGAATAGTGATACCGGCTAATGACTATCGTTTGTGTGTGTGTTATACTTCTAATTAAAAAGTGAACATAGCTTTTGAGTGAGGATGATTGGGGGAAAGGAAATTTTGGAAAGGTTTTAATTTTTGAATCGCACTGAGTTTTTAAAAGTTTAAGTAATATACAACAACCGGGGAATAGTTGGAATAGGCCAATAAATTTTGACAAATTAAATGCTTGTGGATGTTTCGTTTTTATTGACTGAAAACTTCATCAGTTCTTCTATTTACCAATTATTTGCCAAGGTGAAAATAAACAGCGCATATGGAAATCCTGAATGATAGATTTGACAACTAAGCTTTGGTAAAATATAACAATTTGAACTTATTTTGTTAAATGCATTTCCTGTTAAAGTTTTCAGTTGATAAGATCAAAACGCTGACAAGCTTTTAATACCCAATTTTATTGTACTGTTTAGAGTATTCTTTTGTTATGAGATACCTATAGTAAGGACAATAAAGGGTTCTAGAAATAGCAAATGTAATGTTTAAGCCCTTTTTGGGAAATAAGACTACAAGTTACGAAATATTTCCAAAGGTTTTTCTAGTAAGTTCTTTAATAGTTTTAAATATAAACTATAGGTACGTACTCCTCATTATTTTCCAAATTTCTTAGATTCTCACGGATTCTTCACGTCTCTTTTTCAGAAATCTTTTGGGTAACTGCTTTGGTTTTGTATTCTTTAATAGTAACAAAACAATTTCTTAATCTTCCCTTGAGGGGGCTTGTGAGGGTTGTATACGCCACAATCTATTATTTTCAATATTTCGCAAAATTTTCACTAAA